>OY755241.1:82192829-82792829 GCA_963576725.1 Azorinus chamasolen
ACATGTACCCAGTTACGTGCGTATTTGCATGTACCCAGTTGCGTGCCTGTAGATCTACCCAGTCACGTGTGTATGTATCTACCCAGTCCACGTGCGTATGTGCATGTAGATCTACCCAGTCACGTGTATATATATGTGCATGTAGATCTACCCCAGTCACGTGCGTTCGTGCATGCAGATCTATCCAGTCATGTGCGTATGTGCATGTAGATCTACCAAATCACGCGCGTATACATGTGAATATAGATCTACCTAAGCACGTGCGTATGTCCATGTAGATCTGCCAAGTTACTAGCAATTAGGAATGACCTGTCGTTTTTTATTTATAGATTTGTTTGTTTTTTTCCAGACTATTCCATTCTATACAAAAGGGTTTTTGCTAAAAGTGACGAGCGAATTTCTCGTGAAGTTCGTACAGCTGGTTAGACTCAAAGTCAGATTGCCTTTTAATGATTAATTAAATAGTATAAGTTGAAATAATCGGTGCAATGCTGAGCTCGCCTAATACAATAGTGGAAATATCCCAATCTACGGGTCATCTATAAATTAAAACGAAATGTCAGATCTGAAGGCCTGGCCTATACGTGCGTATGTGCATGTACTCAGCTATTATCCTCCCACTTTGACCTGAGACTCATGCATATTCCGTGTATTATCGTCGGTAATCTTCGAATAAATCTCCGAAGGTATAAGAATGCGCTAAAAAATACAGTAAAACCCCTCAAGTGCGACCAGCAAAAAGAGGCATAATTCATAGTGGCAAAGGCAGGTGATAGCTTAATACAGGACGAAAGTTATGCAGAAAGCTCCTACAGGAGCTTCCTGCATAACGTTTGTCCTGTATTAAGCAACCACCTGCTTATAAAGACAACCATGTTTATCCATTCATTGGTCGCATTAGATGGGGTTTTACTGTACAATCCTCGTGGAACATGATTATTACCGGCTCTTAGTTAGCTATTTTTTGTCACAGTGTATTACGAACAATCCCGATAATCACGCCGAAATTTAATCGAGTCTCAGGTCAAATTAGGAGGATAATACTAGCCAGATAATCTGTAAAAACAAACTTGATCCAGATGAACCGTCGATTGACTCATGGAGGCTCAGGCTGATTTATGCTCCGTTTTAAAGAGAAATTGAAGATTTGTAGCAGAAGACAGCTTTTTGCAGACGACACTTAGGGTCTACTTAATGCGCAAAGTGTTATCTCTAGTATTTTTGCCTATTAACTCATTCCCTCGTATAATACGCTTTTTACGCATTTGCAAACAGAGCAGACCAAATAGGAGCCGATTGATCAGAGTCCTGTTCTGCGTGGTTGCTTATAAAATTATATTAGATTTGAGTACAGTTTCTACCAATACCAAAAAACAAATTCCTGTGTACATATGTCATATATATTAAGCTATAAAAATTCAACTCATAAATATTTATAATGTCATCATTTCTTGCATGACCATTCAACATGGAAATGATTAAAATAAGCAGAGACATATACATACATTTGTCTTTGAAATACGTAACATAAAGTTACGATGGATAATGTGAAGATGTCAATTACATTCAAGACTTCTCTGATGTCAAATGATTGCGTCACGATATTTTTCTAATCCTAGACTTTATGCATCTAGAAGTAACTGACATTTACTGAACGGTTAAATTTTGAGTTGAACTCAAAATTTGACCAATCAAATATTTCTACTGTAGAATTTGTAACCACGCCTGAGTTGACATGATGGGACAAAATAATTGATGGATATGGGAACCGTCTGCTCTGGGTCTACGCTGTTCGCAAAGAGGCGGAAAGGCATCTCTATAAGGTGAAGGAATAACCCATTCACCGCCAATGTCACAAAAATGCACCACGACAAATAGTGCAGTTCGAGATCAGACGCCGCCTTTTCAGGGACTTCACTTTTTGTATCAAACTCTATTTCAATATCTGTGTTTTATTCCTGTGAAATTTGCATTTATTTATCTTATTTCCTTATTTTACCGAACGATTTAACAAAATTGGATTGCAGACGACAATGCGAAAATTTGGCGCCGGACGGGTTAAGAGCAATACGTGTCCTTCTTTCGTATTTAATATAATAATTGAACTGTTTTCCTTCATATAAACGCCTTTTAACGCATTTCCAAACATAGTAGATTCAGATTAGATGGCTACTGAAGCAGCCGTCTGATCAGGGTCTGCTCTGTTTGCTTATTGTAAATATAGATCCGGTTCTACAGTTTCTGCCTGAGACAAAATGCTTTGTTTTCATAAGCCATTTTAAAAAAAGTTACTTCTTATTTATATTAATGATGTCATCATTTCTTATATGAATAATAAACGAAGTCTTGCATGAATAATCATGAAGTAAATGGTTTTATACGCACAGATATGCTAATTAACGAGCGGGAGATGTAATCAAGAGATCGGCCCTACAATAAACCTTTAGCCTACTCAGCAATATTTTGTTGAAAGAAATATGAAGCGTTCATTGACTTATTTCCGATTTCTTTTTAACCCTTTACTTCATATAGACGTGTTTTCGCGCATTTGCAAACAGGGTAGATATAGGAACCTCTGATGAGGGTCTGCTCTAGCTATTTGCTAATGGAATTTTAAGAGATCTATGTAGATCTATTTACTTTCTAAAATGACTACAATATTCCACCTTCCGTATTTCATTACAACTATTTTGTCTATGGTTATTCAGTAGTTACTGACATTTGGAATAGATAAAGAACAGGGAAAAGGTTAAAAATACAGTGGAATATTGATATCTCGAACTTCAACTGACAATACAGATTACTTCGAGTTAACACATTACCTCGTAGGCTATTTTTAGATACAACCTCTTTGAATTAATCTACCAAAAAGGAGCATTAATTTGAGAAAAAGAAATTTTAGAATTTTGTAGTTTGAAACCATTGTGATAAATAGAGCATTTGCTCCTATAGGAGCAAATGCTCTATTTATCACAGTGGTTTCACAAAGTGAATTTTACAGAGGCGTCAAAAGTCGTCAATATGAAGGAATTGGTTAACACAAGTTGCAGTTATACTTTTTCCAATCAGAACAACAGCTCATGTGTTCGCAGCTTAATGCAAGAACTTCAACATTACTTTAGATATGTATTGAAAACTGTCACGTGTGTTTCTAGTACATTTTAGAACAATTCTGTATGGTAAATATTGGAAGGACCGGACTTTTTTCCTCGATTTATATATATCGAAGTTCGAGTTATCCGTGTCTGAGATTTTGAAGTTTAACTGTACATTCATACATAGATCTAATCAAAGTGTCCTGTAGATTGGAACGTCGCATCTGGGTCTTAATAGTCCGTAATTAGTCTATGAATCATTTAGCTCATAAATACGAATTTTAACGCATTTGCAAACAGGGTAGACCAAGATCGGGCGTCTCCTATAGGAACCGGCTTATAACAGGTTGGGCCGATCCATAGATGTTCATTTTGCTTATGGTCTGATATAGGCCTATATAGATCTATAACTTCCAGTGGTGTCCATAGCTAGATACGACTGTGTTATATATACCATTATACATTACCAAATAATTTGTACTGGCAATGAAAATTGAATATACAATAGGTGAGAGGTAATTTCGAGTCGCTCGTGCGCGCTAGCGGCACTGTGTATCTCAGGGGAGCCTACTCATAAAGTTGGCTGCTGCATTTTATTAATGATGTAAGCTTCTGTAGATATTGTTAGTTACTTCCGGGTTTACCATGAAACAAAATCTTTGACTCATTCAAAATCGTTTGTGATATGACAGGGAAAGGTCGGGATTGGCAACATGTTTGTGTACCTTAAATATGAAAAAGGGATAAAAAGGGTTGTTGATGTGATTTTATATAATTGTTCACGACCAAAATGTCGCCATATAATAGAGGATCGTATAGATCCCGCACTGTGGTACAAAGTGTTGATCATGGACTCAATTCTCGTAGATTGTGACAAGAGATGCGTGTTTTGGAACAGGGAAACTCTGCAGGAGGCAGAATATATCCACAAATGCCAGGAGGGTCAGCTGAACGTGGACATGGTGTGGTCATTCTTCAAAGACAGAGGTAAGATTGGAACGGACAATCTTAAATATCCATTAAAGTTTATAAAAATGATATATTTTAAAAAAAATAAGTATTGTATGCACCTATGTGTTTCTAATTCTTTACTCAATAAATGCTCCTTTTGTACCTCGTTACAAACAGTAGATTCAGATCAGGCCCCGAGGTTCTAAAACATTTTGCTTGAGTCTGAGATCATTCACAAGCATCTGATTGGTCAGATTCTCAAGCTCAGAATCTGACCAATCAGATACTTGAGAATTATCTCAGACCCGGAGTCAGAAGTTTTATAACCTTGGACCCAGAAGGCTCCTGTAGGAGATGAGATCGGACCAAAGACCTATGATAACATCTACTAAAGGTCTTAAAATTTGGTCAGACAGAGCTCTATACTGTTGGAGCAGTCTTATCATGGTCCAGCTGCTCTGTTTGCTTCTGAGTTCTGACACAATATAGTTCTAATTCTACACTTTCTGTCTTTGTTAACCCTTCACTCAGTGTATATTTGTACTGATTAAAGCAAGGTGAAAGAAAATCAGAACGCTCCTATGTAAAGAAATAATGCATACCTGTGATTATTAACCCTTTCCCTGTTCTATGTTTATTCCAAAGTGTAATACCTACTGAATATTCATTAAAAAAATAGTTGTAAAGAAATGTGGAAGGGGGAACATTGGAGACTTTTTAAAAAGCAAATAAACAGATCTATCAAATTATATTAGCAAACAGGACAGACCCTGATCAGATGGCTCCTCTGAGTCTAGTCTGTTTGCAAATTGCGTGAAAAGATGTTTATATGAGGGAAAGGGTTATTCAATTATTTTTATAATGGCACTATTAACACAGGAGTTTTTATCGGTGGCAGAAACTAGGATCATATCTACCGGTATATTACTTCACAAGGAAACAGAGCAGACCCTGATCAGATGGCTTCTACAGCTGTCTGTATAGGAACCATCCGATCTGGGTCTTCTCCGTTTGCAAAGGCATAGAAAGGTGTATTCATGGAGCAAAGGGTTAATTTTTTGTGTGTTCATATATTACAAATGTATTCTAAAAAATACAGCCAATTAACAGAGCAACAGGAGAACATGCATACTCAGATACTACAATGGTCATTTCTACACCAAACCCTGCGATGTGACTACTCTTTAACCCTTTCCCTCATATAAACGTGTTTTCACGCATTTGCAAACAGAGTAGACCCAGATCAGACGCCTAGAGGAGCCGTCTGATCAGGCTCTGCTCTGTTTGCTAATAAAATTTGATAATTCTGTTTCTTTGCTTTCTAAAATGTCTACCCTGTTCCACTTTCTATATTTCGTAGCAAATGCTCTATTTATCAGAATGATTTAAAAAAGCGACTTTTACAGAGGTGTCATAAGGCGTCAATATGCGGGAATGGGTTAACCCTTTCCTGGTTTTACGTTTATTCCAAATTTCATTACAAGCCTACTGAATATTCATTTCAAAAATAGTTACAACGACAATGGAAGGTGGAACATAGCCATTTTATCAAATTCTGTTAGCAAACAGATCAGACTCTGGTCAATGCACGGCTCCTATAGGAGCCATTTAATCTGGGTCTACTCTGTTTTCAGATGCATGCATGAAAACACATTTGTATGAAAGAAAGGGTTAAGAAGAAATAGGTGAAAGCAAAAAAAACGATCGAGAACAAACAATCGAGCCATATGGAGACTGGCTTTACACTAAGCCTTCATCAGGGTGACAGAGATTTGTGTAGGAGCTAGCCGCTGTTTGCTAATGAAATAATATAAATCCGATTTCACAGTTTCCACCAAACTTTATAAACCATTCTAATTTAAATAGTCATGAAGTCTTGAAGATTCTAAAAACATCACAGCGGTATAGGGTTTGGTGGAAAAATAAAGGATCTGTTGTTGAAAACATTTAAATTTATGCAGTCTATCTGGATCTCTGATTAGGGTAAGTAATTTAATTTTCTTCTTTATATTTCAGAGAGGATTTTCAAAGAGGGAGAGTGCTATGACTATGATCCTGCGATAGATGAAATGTTTGATACTGCGATCAAGGTATTTGAGAAGCTTGGCTGGGATGCCATTGATAAGGAAGGCAATTCCATTGCATATGAGAACCTACTTAAAATGTTGCATGTATTTATTTTGCCAAGGATAAAGTTTACACAGAAAGACCGGTCTGGTGTTGAAGTCGTGTTGAAGTGGATTGAAAAACATCATGAGGATGTTGAGAATGAAATTCAAAAGAAAGATAAAACCAAGAAAAATACAGAAAATGGTCTTCATGAACAGCGCAAGCGTTTGTTGGAGGATGGACAGTTCTCAAAACAGTCATATGTTTCCACTTGTGATCCAGATTTCCTAAGCGTATTCTTGCCTCATTTAGAAAAGTTCATTAGAAAATGTAATGAGGATTTAGTGGACTTTGATAGAAGCATTACACCAATTAGGAACTCACTGACAACCGAGGATATGAAAAGATTACAATCACTCAGGACTGAGAGAGACACTCTATATGATATGCTGCAGAAAGCAATGGTTGCTAGGGAAGAAATAAAAAATGTTGTAGCACGAAAACATGTAAAGAAAAAGTTAAAGAAGCCGAAGAAGGCAAGTCATGGTTCATTTCAGCATTTGTATGTAGAAATTGCAAAACGGTTGCAGATTGTCTCTGAAGAAATTCAGGATTTGATTAAGACCAAAATCAAGATCTCCTCAGTCCGTGAGGCTGTACTTCTGACGTTAAAAGAGATCGACCGGGATGGTTATTCATATGGATACAATTTCTGTAGGAAAGGTTCTAGTCATACTGAATATGACATGTTTGACCCAAACCACAAACCTGAAGAATGGACAACTTTACCTGAGAAAGTGTTGCTCCACATACAGATTAAGCAAGCTGGATTTAGATCAGAGCATGAGAAGTTTTGTCAAAGAGTTAAACTGAAATGCCAGCAGCTTTATGACGAAGCAAAGATCTTTTCCTTTCCCAGATTGGACACAGAGACACTAGATAATCATTCAAACACAGAGGTAAAAGAACCTTTGTCTCCAAACACTGATGAATTTCTGACAGTAGTTGGTGGAGAGTCGAGAAATCGTAGATCTGCGAGACTTTCTTGTCAGGTTCCATTTGCATTTGCAGCACCTAGCCCAATAGAGACTAATGGCTACACATCAAGGTGGTCAATGGGAAGTGTTTCAAAAGACCAGTGTCAGGAAATTTGTAAAGAAGTACAAGAACATATCTATGACATGGCTTACAGACTGGCCTTAGAGCTGTACCAGGGCAACACTGGGCCTCCTAAAACCTTTGTCAATAAGGTATATGTGTGCTATGAGGAGCATGTGTCGTCCGAACTGATCCCACATTTGAATGAATTATATGAGCAGAGTTATAGCGATCATTGTCAAGGGCTAGCAGCATGGTTGACAAAAGTTCCATTATCTGATGTTTGCGGTGGGGAAATGAAAATTTTGAATTTGTTACATACTTCATCGGATTCTCCCTGCTCAAGTGAGGAGTCTTCAAGGGAGTGTTCTTCAAATACAGATGACGAGACATGTGTCAAAATGCCCGTAGATGTAGAGACTTCAAAAACTGCAACTTTTGGAAGGAGGGATGTAAGTGAAATGTCTTTAGAGGAGCTGTACAATATTTGCAACCAGCAGTGTGCCAGTATGCCTTTGTCTTTCGCAGGAGCATTAGACATTGACACTCGAGAGAGTCAGATCTGTCCATCAGATGAGGACAGCTCCAGCAACAATGAAGATAATGAAGATCAAGGGTGTGTGCATGAAGCAGAAAATATGAAGAAGTCATTTGGAACAAACTTATTGGAAAATGCCAGTGTTGTAACAACCACTAATAATGCTAATGGACTGGTTGGAGAGGCCATGTGGTCACAGGAAAATGGATTGCAGCCGCCTCCTTACAGTGAAGTGGATTACAGACATAGAAATGTCCTCCCACCGCCACCAGCATACTCATCTCTTCCTCCCTTCATAGACAAATTCTATAAAGAATTTGCTGAATTTGAATCTTTTGTAACAGCAGAGGATACAGAGTGCACTTTGTTCGGAAAGTTACGGCAAATGACAGGAATTATCAGATATATAGAAACCACATTAACGCGGCTCAGGAAAGACGCTGGAGCAAACACGGCAGTCTGCGCAGATGATTTGGTTGATATTGTTATAATGCTGTTATGCAGATTAGAATCAGGACTCCTGCTGAAGCTGTATGCGCACATGAACTTAATGATTCACCTGAGTCCAACCTTCATGCAGGGTAATGCACATGAGTATGCTCTAGTCACGCTGAATGTTGCATATCAGCACTTGTTTGAACAGTCAGTAATGCACAAGTCGGCAGAATGCTAGATCTACTTATTGGACACTAGTGTTAACCCTTTCCCTCATATAAACGTGTTTTCACGCATTTGCAAACAGAGTAGACCCAGATCAGACGGCTCCTACAGGAGCTGTCTGATCAGGGTCTGCTCTGTTTGCTAATAGAATTTGATAGATATGTTTCTTTTCTTTCTAAAATGTCTACAATGGTCCACCTTCCATGTTTCATTGTAACTATTTTCTCAATGAATATTCAGTAGGTAATGAAATTTGTAATAAACACAGAACAAGGAAAGGGTTAACAGCTGATAACCAATACAAACAGTTTACGTACCTGTAAATAGTGAAGACCCAGATGAGACAGCTCCTGCAGGAGCTGTCTCATCAGGGTCTGCACTATTTACAAATTGATTGTGCAACCAGTGCACTCCACAGCAGTGATTGCACAGCGAAATACGTGTACACAGTGAAGATATATGTAATTATACAACAGGGCATGGGTAAAGAAGGAGAAACCAGCAAGCGAAGGGTTAATAGCTGATAACTAATACAAACAGTTTTGATCCGATAAGATGTCATGTAACTTGTCAGAATCCAAACTGTTTGACAATCTGATATTGGGTAGTTATAGCAGGAAAAGTTGGTAAACAACAGTTACTTAACCCAGAGGTCCAGATAAGGTGCATAAATTTAAACATTTTCAATGATAACTTCTGTATTTCTCCACCAAACCCTATGTTGTGACCACTCTTTAGAATCGTCTCCTCAAGACGGTTCTAAAGAGTGGTCACAACATAGGGTTTGGTGGAGAAATGACTGTTTTAGGATTTGTGTACACACCTTTATCTGTAGCTCCGTTTCTCCATAGATACACATTTAACCCTTTCCTCTTTAAATACGCCTTTCTACGCCTCTGTAAAAATCATTTTTGAAACCATTGTGATAAATAGAGCATTTATTTATCACAATGATTTCAAAATACAAAATTCTAAAATTTACCGTTTCTCTAGGTAATGCTCCTTTTGGGTAGATTTATTCAAAGAGGTTGGATCTAAAAATAGTCTATGGGGGAATGGGTTAATGCCATTGCAAACACAAGTCGTCTCACCAGGATCTGCTATATATAAAATAGATCTGATTCTACAGTGACTTTTTCTACAGTCGTCAAAAGTCATTGATATGAGGGAATGGGTTAAACATTCCTTTGTTCATAATTATGTCATTATAAAAATCAATCTAATTAATATTCATGAATATGCAATGGTGTAATGATTTTTTAAATGAATATTCATTAGGTAAAAGGTTAACCCTTTCCATCATATAAACTCATTTGCAAACAGAGAAGACCCAAATCAGACAGCTCGTGTAGGAGCTGTCTGATCAGGGTCTGCTCTGTTTATGAAATTATTTTAGATCTGATTCTGCACTCTCTACCACAGCCACAAATTCCTGTGCTAATAATGCTTTTAAAATACATTTGTAGTTTGGCTCATTAATATTCATGACATCATTATTTCTTTCATGAATATTCATGAGGTAAAGGGTTAAATCTACCTCATTCAGTTACATTGTGTTTTAGGAACACTTACACTATATAAAAATAAACAATGTGTTTCATAGACAACATCAGGGACGTGCATCTAAGAACGATACTGACCCATGTAAAACTTGTCATTCATCCCACAGGGGTCTGGACCGCTTCATGGGGGTCAATATGTACTATTATATAGTACATATAGACCCTCATGAAGCGGCCCAGGCTCCTATGATTCATCCGCCATTTACAACATGAAATGAGCATTATGGATGCAACTGAAAACTCTGGCACAGATTTCTGTAAAGAAAATGACACGGTCGATCCAAATTTAATTTGTAAGATTTTTTTTAAAAAAATCAGTTCAATTTGTGACAAAAGTGAGTGAAAGGTACACTAGTCTAGACAGAGAATTTTATTATGTTTAATGGCAAATGTTTCGAATATATACATGCATTTACAAATGTATTTATACAAGTGTTGTTTTCCCCAAGATAAAACATGTACACATACACATATATCACTGTTGAGAATAATGTGTCTGACTACAGAGGTCATAATGGTGTCAAACAGTTTTGCATGTATCACTGGCAGAAATGTATGAGAATAATTATGTCTCTGCCAAGTTTGACTACAGAGGTTTGGTTCCTCATAGGTCCAGATAAGATGCGTAAATTAACATATTTTCAAGAATAACTCTTTTATTTCTCCACCAAACCCTATACTGTGACCACTCTTTAGAATCGCCTCTTCGAGACGATTCTAAAGAGTGGTCACAGTATAGGGTTTGGTGGAGAAATGACGATTTTAGTCCATGTATTGGAATATGCACCTTTATCTGAAACTCAGACTCAAGACTCAGAATGGAAATTACCACAGCTTGAATATATTGTTTTGATCAACTTAAGAAATTAGTATGCCAATATCAGCTGTAAAATAATTATTTATGGCAATTTTCAATTCCATTTTGCCGAGGCATGGTTGAGATGTTGGCATATTCAGTTTGAGTTTTGAGTCTAAATTTCAGACTCAGCGCTTTGCGAATACGTGTCCAGGGTCCATGCTTATAAAATGTTTAGTTGAGTCTGAGTTCGTTCTCAAGTTTTTGATTGGTTTTTTATCAAATCTGACCAATCAAAAGCTTGGGAACTCAAATCTGACCAATCAAAAGCTTGTGAACGAAACTCAGACTCAACTAAAAGCTTTATAAGCATGGACCCTGATCCTCATGAGACACACTCTGAATCTACATTGTTTTGTATGTATCACTGTTAGAAATGTGTGAGATTATTTTTCAAGAATAACTCTTTTATTTCTCCACCAAACCGTATACTGTGACCATTCTTTAGAATCGTCTCGAAGAGACGATTCTAAAGAGTGGTCACAGTATACAGTTTGGTGGAGAAATGACGATGTTAGTATTTGAGTACGCATGCACCCTTATCTGTAACTCTGAACCTCATGAGACACCAAGTGATTTAGTTTTTCCTTTGAATCTACATTGTTAGCAAATGTTAGCCTGCAAAATGCTGAATTTTAATGAACGGCCATATTCCTTAATGAATGGTCATATTCCTATGATCAGAGTCTGTTTTACCCTTTCCTTCATATAAACACGCTTTTTTTTCTGAGTAGATGCAGATCAGATGGTCCAGGGCTCAAGCAAGAGGGCGATTTAGGAGAAAAAGTCTCCCTAACCCTGCTGACTTCTCCCTATTTTGAGCTGAGGGAGAAGTTTTGATATATAGAATAATAGGGAGATACAAAATCAGGACCAAAACTTCTCCCTCAATATCACTAAACTTCTCCCTGATGGAGAGATCCAGCTTGAGCCCTGTGGTCTTGTAAGAGCCATCTGTCAGGGTCTGTTCTGCATGCTTTTGAAATTTTAATAGATCTGAGTTTCCTTTGTAAATATCTGAATTCCTTTGTAAATATGCGATTGTAAAAAATCAGGGTATAAATATTCATGATATCATTATTTCTTTCATGAATATGCAACAGGGAAAGGGTTAAGTACCGGTACACTAAACAGAAAATGTGTCACTTGCAGACGTATCACTATATCCCAAGTTCAAGGTCACAAATGAAGGTTATTTTTCATAGTTTGTATATATCTATGTACATTTGTATATGTCTGTATACAGTAAAACATCTCTGAAACAGCCAGTCATTATATGTGCAAGTGTCTATCATACTGTGATGACAAAGAGCAGGTGCTATTTTAGAAGTATTCTCTAGGAAGCTTTCTGCATTGTTTTCATTCTGCAATAACCCTTTACTCCATGAATATTCATGAAAAAATAATGTTTGTATGAGCATGAATTGGTTTAATTTTTTATAATGTGTTCATAAAGGTTTGGCCATGGCTGTTGAATCATATCTATATTATGTCATAAGCAAACAGAGCAGACCCTGATCAGATGGCTCCTACAGAAGCCATCTGATCTGGGTCTACTCTGTTTGCAAAAGTGTAGAAAGGTGTATTGATGGAGTAAAGGGATTAGCAGCCACCTACATATACTTTTACTTTCATTCATGAAGTGGCCACTTAGCTCTTTATCTGATAGAGACGCCTTACCACACAGAGTAGACCCAGGTCAGACAGCTCATGTTGGAGTCAGCTGATCGGGTCTGCTCTGTGTGCTACTTGAATTCTATAGATCTGATTCTACAGTTTCTGTCACGGCTAAAATAGCATGTTTTCATATCGAGGGCTTGGTGAAGGAGTTAGAATAGTTTTGCACCAAGCCCTCGATATTCATTACATCATTATTGTTATGAGGTTTAACCCTTTACTCCATGAATATTAATGTAAGAAATAATGACATCATGAATATTAATTAAATTAATTCTTGTAATATCACATGGTCATGGCAGAAATTGTGGAATCTTATCTATAATACTCCATAAATACACCTTTTTACGCCTTTGCAAACAGAGTAGACCCAGAGCAGACGGCTCCTGTAGGAGCCATCCGATCAGGGTCTCCTCTTTTTGCCTATGATATAATATAGATATGAGTATACATGTACAGTTGCTGCCATTACCAAAAGATTCCAGCACCCATGTGCTATTATAGCAATTAATCTAATTAATATTCATGATGTCATTCTTTCTTACATGAATTTTCATGGAGTAAAGGGTTAAGCAAACAGAGGAGACCCAGATCAGATGGCTCCTATAGGAGCCATCTGATCTGGGTCTTCTCTGTTTGCAAAAGCGTAGTAATAATAATAATAAAGACTTTATTTAACGAGAGTACTCATTTGGTTAAAGGGTCAATGTAAGATGAAAGTTATAGAGAAAGCTCTTGCAGGAGCTTTCTGTTTAACTTCGTCTGGCATTAAGCAGTCACCTGCTTATAAAACACCCATATTTAGTCATTCACCCTTTACTCCATAAATACACTTTTCTACGCCTTTGCAAATTGAGTAGACCCAGATCAGATGGTTCATGTAGGAGCTGTCTGATCAGGGTCTGCTCTGCTTGCTTATGGAACAATATACATCTGATACTACCATTTCTGCTTAACCCTTTACCGCATATTGACACCTTTTGACGCTTCTGTCGGTCATTTTGTGAAACCATTGTGATAAATAGAGCATTTGCTCCACAGGAGCAAATGCTCTATTTATCACAATGGTTTCAAAACTACACAATTCTGAAAATTTTCTTTTCTCTAGTTAATGCTCCTTTTTGGTAGATTTAATCAAAGAGGTTAGGTCTAAAAATAGCCGAAGTGGGAATGGGTTAAGTTAAAATTTCATATGTTAAAAATTAACCTAATTAATATTCATGATGTCATTATTTCTCACTAGAATATTCATGGAGGAAAGGGTTAAGAGATCAGTTAGAGAGGTATAGACAATAGAAAGTTGAGTCTTGAAAAGAAAATATATTTTTTGTTAGAAATAAGAGAAAATAAATCAGAGCGAAATCTCATTTGAATTATTTGTTATTTGAGACCCTTTTGCGGTCCTTTGTATGACAACTGCAGGCAGTTTATGCTTATTGTTGAGCCAGCATGTTGTTATAAAAACTCACCATACCAGTACATGTAGTTTGTTTGATATTGTATCAGGGTTTTACATTTCTCTAACTATTTCAGTCATATCATGAAGTTTAGCTAATTACAGATGGAGGAAGACCCCAGGGTTTTTTCCATGCACAGAACAAAATACATTGTCTTGTGCACAGAAGAACATGTGGGTACAACCTCCACCCTGCCACAAGCCAGCTGAAAAATCTGAATGCTTAGACCGCACCAGTAGTTACCTCTATGTTTGATGTGTGTATATGTGTGTTTATTTTATCCAAACCATAATTTTGGTTTTTCAATGGCAAATTTAACCCTTTTCCTGTTCTATGTTTATTTCAAATTTCAATACCTACTGAATATTGATGGACCAAATAGTTATAATGAAATATGGCAGGTGGAACATTGTAGCCATTTTGGAAAGTAAAGAAACAGATCTTTCAAATTCTTTTAGCAAACGGAGCAGACCCTGATCAGACGGCTCCTCTAGGAGCCGTCTGATCTGGGTTTACTCTGTTTGCAAATGCGTGAAAACACGTTTATATTATGGAAAGGGTTAATATAAATGGACACATATTTTGACCATGAGTAGATAGTGTGTCATGAACAATCCGCATGTGTACGTTTTACCTGCGCAAGGAGAGGCCTGTTTTGACAGCTGTATATGTATATAACTGTCAAAATGATTGGTGACAAACGCTTATATTTCATGATCATTTTAACACATTACCCCCTAGTGACGCATTTTTGCGCCTCTGTAAAATTCACATTTTGTAACCATTGTGATAAATAGAGCATTTGCTCCACAGGAGCAAATGCTCTATTTATCACAGTGGTTTAAAGACTACACAATTCTAAAACTCTCCTTTTCTATAGTTAATGCTCCATTTCGGTAGATTTATTCAAAGAGGTTCAGTCATGGGTCTAAAAATAGCCAAGGGGAGAATGAGTTAACCCTCTTGATGCGGGACATGCATGCACTGTCATTTACAAACAGTGTAGACCCAGCTCAGAGGGCTCCTAGAGGATATCCTCTAGCAAGTTTAAGTCTTTTATACTTATGGGATATTCCTTTCTGATAATTAACCCTTTCCCTCATATAAACATGTTTTCACGAATTTGCAAACAGAGTAGACCCAGATCAGATGGCTCCTAGAGGAGCCGTCTGATCAGGGTCTGCTCTGTTTGCTAATAGAATTGGATAGATCTGTTTCTTAGCTTTCTAAATTGTGTACAATGTCCCACCTTCCATATTTCTTTATTATAACTATTTTGTTAATCAATATTCAGTAGGTATTAAAATTTAAAATAAACGTAGAACAGGGAAAGGGTTATGGGTTGCCATTCGAAATCCTCTAGCAAGTTTAAGCCTTTCATACTGAGTGGACTCTATAGTTGAACACTGATGGGCTATTCCATTCTGATAATTCAGGGTTGAAAGGGAATTGAACCCCTTACCTGATAGAGATGTATTTTGATGCCGTTGCAAACCAAGTAGAATCAGATCAGTAGGAGCCATCTGATGCGTGATCTGCTCTGTTTGCTAATGAAACGATTTTACAGTTTCTACCACAGCCAAAAATTCCAATAATTAATGTGACATTACAGAATATTAGTGCATGAGTACTTAACCCCTTACACTATCTCGGTGAAATGCAAAAGGCCTATTTACTCCATTAACACACTTTTCGACACCTTTGCAAATAGAGTAGAGCCAGATCATACATCTCCTGTAAGAGTCGTCTGATCAGGGTCTGCTGTGTTTGCTTATAATATAAAGTAAAGTACCGGTACCTAGTTATAGTCTACTTTCAGTCTGAATGACCGCTCCGCGACTGTACATTTACTCCCATGGTCATTTAGCCATTCGCCTACAATATTGAGCACTACTAACATATGGCGCACTTATGCAGCCGCAGTACGTACCGGTTAGTGACCCTCACAGGTACCCATTTTAACCCCTGGGTGGAGAGGAGACAACCTCGTGCAGGTGGGAATCTCTGAAATTTCCGAGAGGGACCGGGATTTGAACTCCGGACCACTAGTCCACTGCACTACCACCATAATATAATAAAGATATGATTCTACAGTTTCTGCCATTGCCAAAATCATCTGTGTCCATGTGGTATTATAACAATTAACCCTTTTGCTGCCAATGCCGGATCTGTGATTACCTATGCAAACTGTTTGGATCCAGATGAGACGCCGAGTCACTCGTCGTCTCATCAGGATCCAAACTGTTTGTTACTGTTACTATGTTTTTGAAACAAAAATGTAGAAAATAAAAAAAAATGAAAATTTGTAGCAGACGACAAAGTTAGCAGACGACAGAATTTGGCAGCGAAAGTGTTAATCTAATTAACATTCACGATGACATTATTTTTTACATGAATATTCATGGAGTAAATATTTATGCGAGATAGGGTTGCTTTGGAAAATTGGAGCAGTGAATTGTGCTTGACAGCAGGAAGTACCAGCCGAGAGGTACTATATGAACCCTGATAGAAGTGCTTTTTGGCACCTTTTGCAAACAGTGTAGACCCAGATTAGGCGGATTCTGTAGGAGCTGTCTGACTAGGGTCTGCTCTGTTTGATTATGGAATTGTATACAGGCAGATCTGTTCTACAGTTTCTGCCATGGCCAACAAATAAACCCTGTGTTAGATACCATTATATGATATCAGCTAATAAATATTCATGATATATTCATTATTTAAATATTCATCAGGAAAAGGGTTAAGTTCAAATGTTGATGCACAGAACAATACTAAAATACATGTTGTATCACACATAGTAACTGTTGTCTGCAAATACTCTATTAATCACAACGGTTTCAAGCTAAAAAATTCTAAAATTTTCCTTTTTCTCTAATAAATGCTCCTTTTCTGTAGATTGATTCAAAGAGGTTGTGTCTAAAAATAGCCTATGGAGTATAGTGTTAAGAGTGGTTGTAGTGCAGTGACTATTCATTTGGCATCTCATCAGAATTCCGAGCTAATCAGAAGGCCCCAGAGCCATAGATAACTTTAACCCTTCTCTTGCTAAATTTTATAATACATTTCTCCTTCTTTACCCATGCCCTGTTGTCTAATTACATATATCTTCACTGTGTACAAGTATTTCGCTGTGCAATCACTGCTGTGGAGTGCACTGGTTGCACAATCAACTTGTAAATAGTGCAGACCCTGATGAGACAGCTCCTGCAGGAGCTGTCTCATCTGGGTCTTCACTATTTACAGGTAGGTATATTGACGCGAATAGCAAGCGAAGGGTTAAGGTGCGTACCCAAATACTAAAATTGTCATTTCTCCACCAAACACTATACTGTAACCACTCGTTAGAATCGTCTCTTCATATATCTTTGAGACTATTCAAAAGAGTGGTCACAGCATATTATTTGGTGGAGAAATAAAGGAGTTATTCTTGAAAATGTTGAAATTTACACATTTTATCTGGACCTGTGATTAGTTCACATCTGTGTACTCTAAATGATGATATTGAGCAACTTTACCTGTCACAAATTTAGCATGCTGTCTTACGGGTCATTAATGAGACTAGACCTGTGATAGGCTATCATGAATTCACCACTTGAACAGAGTTTACTCTTTGCACGCGAAGTAATTCTGTCATCTGCTCCATTGTCATTTGCTGATCAATTGTCTGCAACGTTTTAAAAAATCATTAATTATCTTTCTGATTTTTGTTTGCTGAAGTTGAGCCTTAGTGACAAACAGTTTGGATCTCAGAACAGGCCCCACATTTTATTGGGCTTTATCTGTATCCAAACTGTTGGCATAGGTCATAAATTGCAGAAAAAAAATCACTAGCATGCAAAGAGTCGATAATGTAAACAATCTGATATCATCTTCCTTATCATAACAATGTAAAGTGTATCAATGGAAATAACCCTTATTGTACTTAACCCAATACCTCATAGGCTATTTTTAGATACAACCTCTTTGAATTAATCTACCGAAAAGGAGCATTAACTAGAGAAAAAGGAAAAATTTAGAATTTTGTAGTTTTGAAATCATTGTGATAAATAGAGCATTTGCTCCTAGAGGAGCAAATGCTCTATTAATCACAATGGTTTAAAAAAGAGACTTTTACAGATGCATAGAAAGGCGTTTTTATGGAGGAAAAGGTGAACCCGACCCGTCAATCGTAAACATCTTGAATCTCGATGAGAAACTGAGTAAATTTGCAACTTATCCAAGCTGTTTGACACTCGCACAGTAATATCTCAAAAGCCTAGAAACCCTTTCCCTCATGAAAATGCTTTTAAATCACCATTTCAAACAGAATAGGAGCCATTTAATTAGGGTCTGATTTGTTTGCTTATGAAATTATAATACCGATAGATATCATTTTATGGTTACAGTTCTACCGATACCAAAATATCCTGCGTACATATGCCATCTTAAATGCTTAGCTACTAAACTCTGTCATCTACTAACTATGTCGTCTGCTACAAAATTTCATTCTTTCTATTTTGTTCATTTTTGTTTCAAAAACATAGTAACAAACTCGGCGTCTCATCTGGATCCAAACTGTTTGCATAGGTAATCACAGATCCGGCATTGGCAGCGAAAGGGTTAAATACTTAGCTACTAAATATTCATGATGTCATTATTTCTACATGAATATACAACAGGGAAATGGTAAAATGTAACACAAGTGGGTAACAAGAACATTTCATGTGGGTGCCAAATGCTCGTCTGTTCGATTGTAGCCCATGTGACAGTGAATAAGTGTGTGAAGTTTTGTAAGATTTGCATGTATAGTAAAGAAGTAATAACCATCATTAAAGTTTCTTAACGATGATGACAACGACAATGCAGACACCGGAGTTATAACAATAGCTTCTATTTTATTTCTTAAAGAAAATCCAACAACAACAGACGAGCTAAAAATTGCTTTAACCCATTCCCTCATATTGACGACTTTTGACGACTCTGTAAAAGTCACTTTGTGAAACCATTGTGATAAAAAGAGCATTTGCTCCTATGGGAGCAAATGCTCTATTTATCACAATGGTTTCAAACTACATTGTACAAAATCCTAAAATTTTCCTTTTCTCTAGTTAATGCTCCATTTCGGTAGATTTATTCAAAGAAGATGTATCTAAAAATAGCCTATGAGGTAATGGGTTAAATCAGACTTTTAGCAGACACTATTTTTACATCAGGTTAACCCTTTCCTTAATATAAATGTGTTTTCACACATTTATAGAGTAGACCCAGATCAGACGGCTTCCTAATAATCTATTTAGGACCCAGGCTATACCAGATGAGGCCCAGAGTTACTCGGTATCTATTTAGAGCCCAAGCTATTCCAGATGAGGCCCAGAGTAACTCGGTATCTATTTAGAGCCCAAGCTATTCCAGATGAGGCCCGAGTTACTCAGTATCTATTTAGGGCCCAAGCTTTACCAGATGAGGCATAGAGTAACTCTGTCTATTTAGGACCCAAGCTATTCCAGATGAGGCCCAGAGTTACTCGGTATCTATTTAGAGCCCAAGCTATTCCAGATGAGGCCCAGAGTAACTCAGTATCTATTTAGAGCCCAAGCTATACCAGATGAGGTACTCGGTAACTGGGTATCTATTTAGGGCCCAAGCTATACATGTACCAGATGAGGTACTCAGTAACTGGGTATCTAGGACCCAAGCTATACCAGATGAGGTACAGGGTAACTTGGTATCTGTTTAGGACCCAAACTATTAGATACTCATATCAGTGGACATCTGATTTGGTTAAAAAAGCAGACAGCAGTTTATTCAGATGATTACTTAGCGGACTTTGGGCTAACAATAGACATGTATCCTTGTCCTCTTATTAGAACAGGGGTTTTTAGACTTCGATACAATAATTATCTCTTTACATTGACTAATAAAGAGAGGTCTACTTTTGGACTTTAAAGCTTTACACCATATAAACGTCTTTTCACGCATTTGCAAACAGAGTAGACCCAGATCAGACGGTTCCTAGAGGAGCCGTCTGATCAGGGTCTGCTCTGTTTGTTATTAGAATTTGATAGATATGTTTCTTTAGTTTCTAAATTGGCAATAATGCTCCAGCTTCCATATTTCATTATAATTAATTTGTCCATGAATACTGATAAGGTATTGAAATTTGTAATAAACATAGAACAGGGAAAGGGTCAATGCTTTACGCCATGAAACTTCATGTAAGAATAATGACATCATGAATATTAATTAGATATATTAGCACATGGACACATGAATGTTCTGCTATGGCAGAAACTGTAGAATCATATTTATATTATATCATAAGCAAACAGAGCAGACCCTGATCAGACGGCTCCTACGTACAGGAGCTATCTGATCTGGGTCTACTCTGTTTGCAAAGGCATAGAAAGACGTACAGTAAAACTTCTTGAAACCGGAATTCTAGTAGAGTAGAATTTAGATATGTTTAGGCAGGTGGCTGCTTAATGCGGGGTGAAATTCATGCAGAAAGCTCCTAGAGGAGCTTTCTGCATGACTTACACCCCGCATTAAGCTGCCACGATATTTATACTAAATTTAACGTCCGGTTTAGAGGGGTTTTACTGTATTTATGAAGTAAAGTATTAAAGAAATAATTACTGTATTTTAAAGGCGTAGAAAGACGTATTTATGGAGGAAAGGGTTAAAGAAATAATTACTGTATGAATTTTAATTAGATTATTTTTAACAGTAACATACCAGCAAAAAATATCTGGTCATAGTAAAAACTGTAGAATCACATCAGGGTCCATCCTTATAAAACATTTTAGTTGAGTCTGAGTTCGTTCTGAAGCTTTTGATTGGTCAGATTTGAATTATCAAGCTTTTGATTGGTCAGATTTGATTATTTTTTACAGTAACATACCAGCAAGAAATCTCTGGTCATGGCAAAAACTATAGAATCACATCTGGCATACTTCATAAGCATATGGAGCAGTCTCTGATCAGACAGCTTCTACAGGAGTCATCTGATCTGTGTCTACTCTATTTGTATTAGTGTTAAAATGAGTCACTATCAAGTAAAATGTTTCTCCTTTATTTCATATAAATGCATTTTCATGTATTTACAAACAGAGTAGACACAGATCAGTAATTCATCTGAACCAAAGCAGTTCTGAAACATCATTACAGTTTTAAAATTGATCTGCATTGTTTAACCCTTTCCCTCATATAAACGTGTTTTCACACATCTGCAAACAGAGTAGACCCAGACCAGATGGCTCCAATAGGAATAGAATTTGATAGATCTGTTACTTAAGTTTCTAAAATGTCTACAATGTTCTACCTTCCATAGTTCATTAAAACTATTTTGTCCATGAATATTCAATAGTATTGAAATTTGTAACAAACATAGAACAGGGAAAGGTTTTAAAGAACTCGTTCATGTCACAAAGAAAATGTTGTCTGCTATAAAAAAAAAATAATAATAGAAAAATGCACATGATATATGAGGAGACGATACCATTCATGTATATGGGTAGACACTGATATCACATGAAAATCCTACACCCCAAGGAATGCGGCGCACCATCTTCTCTACCATTGAGCCATTTCACTGACAAGTATAGTATAGCTGCTAAAGTATATTCTAATTAAAAACTATCGAAGCCTGTTTTACCGGCATTTTTAGACTATTCCATTTGGTTTTGTTTATTTTGATTCTCAACATTTTATCCATTGACTGTACTGGTAATTTTCTTCCGCAATGAAATCAGTCTCCAGACATAAAACAATAAACAGTTTCATATACAGTAAGTTCTCACTACATATGATAAGACCACTCAAAAGAAGAATAATTCTGGATTTTTAAAACAGGTGTTAGCTTAATGCAGGACAAAAGTAATGCAGAAAGCTCCTACAGGAGCTTTCTGCATTACTTTTGCCCAGCATTAAGTAACCACCTGCTTTTACAGACTCCAGGGTTAATAGATAAAATGTAGTCGGATTAGCAAGGCTACATGTATTGTCACAGTATATCAAATTCATATGATGTTGGCATAGTCTCCGACCTACCCTAATTTCCCTAAGAATCCCTAAGAATTCAAACAGACAAACTTAACCCATTTGCTCCCACGATCCCATATATGGGATGTAGGCAAACAGTGTAGACTCTGATCAGACGCTGCATAATGCGGCGTCTGATCAGAGTCTACACTGTTTGCTGATAAGAAATTCAATATAAAACAAAACAAGAATGAAAATTTAGACCAGACATCCCTTAGATAAAAGATAGACTAATCCAATATATAAGCATGGAAGAACCCACTGGGAGCAAATGGCTTAAGCAAATAATGCAGAAGGAGCTGTTTGATCAGGATTTACAAGATTGCTATACTACTATGTCAGTCAATATTAGTTATCAAATGAGTGCTTATTCAGCTTTATTCCATCCCTCCATAGGCTATTTTAGACCAAACCACTTTGAATAAAGCTACAGAAAAGGAGCATTAACTAGAGAAAAGGAAAATTTTAGAATTTTGTAGCTTAAAACCATTGTGATAAATAGAACATTTGCTCCTATAGGAGCAAATGCTCTATTTATCACAATGGTTTCAATAAGTGGTTATTGCAGAGGCGTAGAAAGCCGTATTTATGGAGGAAAGGGTTAAAAACGGATAGAAAGGGACGACCTGGTGTCCAAATCCTTAGGTTATAGTTAGGATATTTAAATCTTATCAAAACTATGCATGCATTGTTTTTCATGGGCATAACAGTTACGCATCTTTTGCCAACCAAAACTATTGTATGCTTCATATTTCTGCCATTACAAACAGAGTAGAATCAGATTTTAACTGTCTGATCTGGGTCTACTCTGTTTGCAAATATGTTTATATGAAGTAAAGGGTTAAATGATAAATAAAAATTTATGTTACTTCCTAGTGAGACACCATAATGCTAGCAGCATGTTTTAAAGCTGTTTGCATAAATTATTCTTAACTTATTGTCCACCCTTAACCTGCTGAATATGTGATAAACTCTGCAGACCCTGATCAGTGGGCTTCACTAGGAGCCCTCTCATCTTGGTCTACATTATTTGCACATGATAGTGTACTTGTTTCCATATTCAAACAGTTAACTCTTTGTACGCTAAGTAATTTTTCGTCTGCAACAATTGTCGTCTGCTTCAATTCTTAAGATAAACTTTCTCTCATTTTTTTTGCAAAAATATGGTCAAGATGACAAACAGTTTGGATCCTGATGAGACGCCGCATTATGCGGCGTCTCATCTGGATCCAAACTGTTTGCATAGGTAATCACATTTTTGCCGCTCGGGTGCCAAGAGTTAAACAGACATCGCTCCGGTACTAAGTATATGGTAAGGTCACAGCACGTATATTGAACAAGTGGTTGACTAAACGTCAAGATAATGTCATGCCAGATCAGGTATCAGGGCAGATATGAGGGCTTGGTGCAAAACTATTCTAACTCCTTCACAAAGTGAAGGAGTTAGAATAGTTTTGCACCAAGCCCTCGAGATTATTATGAGGACAGAAAACTAGGAAAACCCGATATTTAACCCATTACCTCATAGGCTATTTTTAGATCCAACCTCTTTGAATAAATCTGCTGAAATGGAGCATTTAATTACAAGAAAAAAGGGAAATTTTAGAATTGTGTAGTTTTAAAACCATTGTGATAAAAAGAGTTTGTATACAGAAATTGCTCTATTTATCACAATGGTCTCAAAAAGTGACTTTAACCCATTGCCTCATATTGAAGACTTTTGACGACTCTGTAAAAGTCACTTTGTGAAACCATTGTGATAAATAGAGCATTTGCTCCTATAGGAGCAAATACTCTATTTATCACAATGGTTTCAAACTACAACATTCTCAAATTTTCCTTTTCTCTAGTTAATGCTCCTTTTCGGTAGGTTTATTCAAAGAGGTTGTATCTAAAAATAGCCTATGAGGTAATGGGTCAACAGGGGCATCAAAGGGCGTCAATATGAGGGAATTGGTTAACTCTTTGCATACCACATAAATTCTGTCTGCTATAAATTCTCAAGGTTAACTCTTTCCTCTCTATAACGACCACTAAATGGTGTTAATTAGTTGGTATTTTTGGCAGGTGGTTGCTTAAAGCAAGGTGAAAGTAAAACAGAACGCTCCTATAGGAGCATTCTGTTTTACTTTCATCTTGCTTTAAGCATCCACCTTCCTTTAATACAAAATACTTGATGTAATTTAGTGGTCATTATAGAGAGGTTTTTACTGTAAATGCTTTTTCAAGCATATGCAAAGTAGGAGCCATCTGATCAGGGTCTGCTCTGTTCGCTCGCTTATACTATAATATAGATATAATTCTAAGGTATTTCCCATGGCCAAACATCCCTGTGCCCATGGTACTATCATAACAACTAATCTAATCCATAATCATGATGTCATTATTTCTGACATGAATATTCATGGAGTAAAGGGTTAACCCTTTTCAACAACATGGACTGCTTTATGATAACATAATTATGTAAACAGTTTGGATCCAGATGAGATACTGAGTGAGTTAATTTGCACCATCAGGATGTACACTATTTGACACACTGACACTGTTTTGGGAAAGAAATGTGAAAATAAGGCTCTCAATTAACCAAATACCTCATTGGCTCATGATTTTTAGATCCAACCTCTTTGAATAAACTTACGGAAAAGGAGCATTAACTAGAGAAAAGGAGAATTTTAGAATTTTGTAGTTTGAAACCATTGTGATCAATAGAGCATTTGCTCCCATAGGAGCAAATGCTCTATTTATCACAATGGTTTCACAAAATTTTACAGAGTCGTCAAATGTCGTCAAAATGAGGGAATGGGATAACCCAGAATGCTGGACACACAATATGCACTGGCATTTGCAAACAGTGTAGACCCAGATCAGAGGATTCCTACAAATTCTCTAGCAAGTTTAAGCCTTTCAAACATGTACCGGCTATTCAAAAATTAAAACACAGCCTAAGAATAGCCTGTGAGGGAATGGGTTAATTCACAAATTTCTGATTTAAAATATTGGAGAATCAAACACTTAACCTCAAGAGGAGACACGGGGTCACTCCGTGCTGTTATGACAAGAACAACAGTTTTTCAAAAATTATCACAAATTTTCCAATAATTTGCTTAAATTTCATCATCAGAAATTAATCACCCATTGGTCAGAAATTTAAGTGAATGGGTTTTCCACACTGTTAATAAATCATATATTACAAAGGAAATTTAATAGATAACAAAAGATAATATGAAGATAATTCCGTTTAACCCTTTATATGTTCAATATTCATGTAAGAAATTATGACATCATGAATATTAATATTAATTAGCTGAAGTTTTATAATGTAAACTTTTCAAGGAAATTTTTGTTTTGACCAAAACCGAAGAAGAATATCTCTATCATGTCAAAAACAAACAGCGCAGACCCTTTAGGAGCCGTCTGATCTGGTTTTACTCTGTTTGCAAATGTATGAAAATGCAATGTTGTATGAAGGAAAGGGTTAACGCTTTATCGCATAGATAGGCCTTTCAACACCTTTTCAAACAGATTACCTAATCTCTCCTACATTGGTTTGTAAAGTTGAATAAGTCAAATTGGCATACCAGTTTGATTACTTTAGTTAGACTGACATACAGTAAAATCCTGCTAATGTGACCACTTAATGAATAAACATGGATGTCTTTATTAGCAGGTGGTAGCCTAATGCAGTACAAAAGTAATGCAGAAAGCACCTCAAGGAGATTATAGGTGGTAGCTTAATGCAGGACAGAAGTAATGCAGAAAGCTCCTCTAGGAGCTTTCTGCATTACTTTTGTCCTGCATTAAGCTACCACCTGCATCTAGCACCTAGAATTATACCTCTTTCAGGTGGTCGCATTAGCGGGGTTTTACTCTACATGGAGTAGCAAATAGTGAAGACCTTTTTTCAGGAACTGTCTGATTTTTACAGTTTGTGGTCATGGTAAAAATAATGTTCAGCTTATCAACCTTTCTCTATGATAAATACATGTATAGCTAAATTCTTATAATGATTTATGTACAAGTAATTGTTTGGTATTAACTATTTTCAGACTCAATCTCTTTGAATTAATCTACCAAAAAGTAGCAGTAACTATAGAAAAGGAGAATGTTAGAATTGTGTAGTTTTTAAAACATTGAGTTTTCTCATAATGGTTTCAATAAATGAGTTTTTCAGAGGCGCAAAAAGGCCTCAGTAGAAGAGAATGGGTAAAGTGAAACTTTAGAGTCATATCTGTTATACATATAATTTTATTAGCAAGCACAGCAGACCCTGATCTGACTGCTCCTATAGGTGCCATCTGACCTGGGTCTACTCTGTTTGCCAATGTGTGAAAAGACGTTTATATGAAGGAAAGGGTTAATATCTATAAATTCGTTATTGTGTATCATGAATATTCATTAGGTTAATCCTATCTTACATTAACCCTTTCCCTGATCTATATATTTATTCCAAATTTCAATACCTACTGAATATTCATGGACAAAATAGTTATAATGAAATATTGAAGGCGGAACATTGTAGCCACTTTAGAAACTAAAACGGATCTACCAAATTCCATCAGCAATTTTACAGAGCAAACCCTGATCAGACGGCTCCTACAGGAGCCATCTGATCTGGGTCTACTCTGCTTGCTAATGGAATTTGATAGATCTGTTTCTTTAGTTTCTAAAATGGCTGCAATGTATCACCTTCTATATTTTATTATAACTATTTTGTCCATGAATATTCAGTAGGTAATGGAATTTGTAATAAACATTGAACAGGGAAAGGGTTAACTAAATGTACCCATAGCTACAGATAAAGGTGCATACTCTAAAATTGTTATTTCACCACCAAACCCTATACTATGACCACTCTTTAGAATCGTCTCAAAGAGACGATTCTAAAGAGTGGTCACAGTATAAGGTTTGGTGGAGAAATAAAGAAGTTATTCTTGAAAATGTTTTAATTTACGCATCCTATCTGGAGCTCTGTGTACCTATTCAGAAATCTTGTATTAACTCATTCCCGGTTGAACATTATTCAAGTTTTCATGACTTTATGAAGGAAAGGGTTCAGCAGTACTTTGAATCAAAAGCTTTTGATTGGTCAGATTTGAGTTCTCAGGCTTTTGATTGGCTTTGGCTCAAATCTGACCAATCAAAAACTTGAGAACGAACTCAGACTCAACTAAACGTTTTATAAGCATGAACCCATGTCATAGAAGTTTTGGACACAGGCATGTTAAAACAGGTGGTTGCATAATACAGGGCAAAGGGAATGCAACATTATTGTGACAAGCTCCTATGCACCATATTTGACCTGCATTAAGCTATCACCTGCCTAATAGACCTATAATTTTACCTCTTTTTGATGGTTGCTGAAGATAGGTACTTCCTTTCAGTGTTTGAGAAATTTTGCCTATAAGTTACAGTATAATATGTATATCCAATGATAATTACACTTGCATTTGGGAGCCATAAGGAAGACAAGTATCAAATTGGAGACAAAAAAATCTAGTTTCAAGTCATATTGTTCCTGTTTCATGTGTCATCTTGCAATTCCCTGATTATTCATATAAATAGTCTGGATCTACATTAGATGCCAAGTAACATGCTGTCTAATCATGATCCAGATCCTTTTGACACAGTGAAAGGTACAGTACCATCTGTCTAAATTGAATAGCTGAAATACAGTAAAACCTCTCAATAACGACCACTACATTGTGTTAATTAGTTGGTATTTTGGGCAGGTGGCTGCTTAACCCTTTCCCTCATATAAACGTGTTTTCACGCATTTGCAAACAGAGTAGACCCAGATCAGACGGCTCCTAGAGGAACCGTCTGATCAGGGTCTGCTCTGTTTGCTAATAGAATTTGATAGACCAGTTTCTTTGCTTTCTAAAATATCTACAATGTTCCATCTTCCATATTTCATTTATAACTTTTTTGCTAATGAATATTCACTAGGCATTGAAAGTTGGCTTAATTACAGGGTTAAAGCAAGGTCCTATGGGAGCGTTCTGTTTTACTGTCACCTTGTTTTAAGCATCCACCTGCCTTTAACACAAAATAGTTGATGTAAGTTAGTGGTCGTTATAGAGAGGTTTTACTGTAAGTATCAAATTCAGTCTTAATTTTAACCCTTTCCCTTTTGAATATTTATGTAACACATAACGACACCATGGATATTTTTAGCTGAATTTTTATAATGGCATACATGTATGTACGAAGGAGTTTTATGTATAGGTCAAAACTGTAGAATTAGACCTATTATGATTTCATAAGCAAACAGAGCAAACCCTGATCAGACAGCTTCTGCAGGAGCCATCTAATCTGGATCTACCCTGTTTACAAAGGAATGAAAAGGGGTTTCTATGAAGGAAAGAGTTAATGCACATGGAAGCTTAATGAAAAGTGAAAGCCATGCAGAATGCCCCCAAAAGAATCCTCTGGACAATTTTCACCTTGCATTAAGCAGGTACCTGCCTAAAAACTAGTACATTTCTTCTTTACTTAAAGTTCAATCTAGAGAGGTTTTACTGTATACATTTTATAAAATTGAAACAGTTTTTGCAGACAATAATAACTATATAGTATAGCAAGTACATAGTTAACCCTTCGCTTGCTGAATTTTAAAATACATTTCTCCTTCTTTACCCATGCCCTATTGTATAATTACATATATCTTCACTGTGTACAAGAAGTTCGCTGTGCAATCACTGCCGCGGAGTGCGCAGGTTGCACGATCAATTTGTAAATAGTGCAGACCCTGATGAGACAGCTCCTATTTACAGGTAGGTATATTGAAGCGAGTAGCAAGTGAAGGGTTAAATGTACCAATTTCTACATTTTGAGTGGCCACTTCCTGATGGAAACATGACCCAACCCTTTGACTGGATGGAGATTTCTATCAAACCTTTCCAGAGTAGACCAAGAGCAGATTGCTCCTGTAGCAGGGTTTGTTTGTTTATGGAATTATATAGATCTGAGTCTACATACAGTGTCTGCTAAACCCAAACCATTTTTGTGTTCATAAACCCACAACACACATTCAGCTATTAATCCATTCCCTCATATTGACGACTTGTGACGACTGTAAAAGTCACTTTGTGAAACCATTGTGATAAATAGAGCATTTGCTCCTATAGGAGCAAATGCTCTATTTATCACAATGGTTTCAAACTACAAAATTCTAAATTTTTCCTTTTTCACTAGTTAATGCTCCTTTTCGATAGATGTATTCAAAGAGGTTGTATCTAAAAATAGCCTATGAGTTAATGATCTAAAAATAACCTATGAGGTAATGGGTTAGATATTCATCAAGTCATTATTTCTTACATGAATATTCATCAGTATGCATGTAATGGGTTAACTGTTATCCTTTGCATGAAAGGAATAGCAAAAAATTTAAAGTCTGATCAAGATTAACCCTGTACTCCATAAATATGCCTTTCTACACCTTTGCAAACAGAGTAGACCCAGATCAGATGACTCCTATAGTCTGCTCTGTTTGCTTATGATATAATATAGATATGATTCTATAGTTTCTAGCACAGCCACAATTTCATATGTACATGATTGTGCTACAATAAAAAATGAATCTAATTAATATTTACGATGTCATTATTTTTTACATGAATTTATGAATACATTTAGTGATTTTTACAGAGGTGTAAAAAGGTGTCAATGTGAAGGAATGGGTAAATGAAGGACAAAAGTAATACAGAAAGTTCCTCTAGGAACATTCTACATTTCTTTTGACTTGCATTAATTCTGCTACCACCAGCCTTACAGACCCATAATTAGACATATTTTTGATTGTCACTTAATTAAGACATGGTTCACTGTGATCAGGGGCCTGATAAGGATTCAAACTATATGTGTCCATATTGTTCAACCTTTTCCCTGTTTCATATTCATATAAAAAGTAATGACATCATGAAGGTTAATTGGATTATTTTTTATAAGGACATAATGGACACAGGACATTTTGGCTCAAACAAAAACTGTAGAATTATATCTATATTATACCATAAGCAAACAGAGCAGACCCTGATCAGACGGCTTCTATAGGAGCCGGCTGATCTGGGTCTACTCTGTTTGCAAATGTGTGAAAACACGTTTATGTGAGAAAAAGGGTAAAACTCTTCACTTCATAGTTTTTAATGCCTTTGTAAACAAAGCAGACCCAGATCAGACAACTCCTGTAGTGGAAATCTAATCGAGTCTGCTCAGTGTTTGCTTATGGAATATGTAGAACTGATCATACAACATCTGATTTAACCCTTTCCCTCATACAAACGTGTTTTCACGCATTTGCAAACAGAGTAGACCCAGATCAGATGGCTCCTAGGGGAGCCATCTGATCAGGGTCTGCTCTGTTTGCTAATAGAATTTGATAGATCTGGTTGTTTAGTTTCAAAAATGGCTACAATATCCAACCTTCCTTATTTCATTATAAATATTTTTTCCATGAATATTCAGTAGGTATTGAAATTTGAAACAAACATAGAACAGGGAAAGGGTTAAACCTTTCTACACCTTTGCAAACAGAGTAGACCTAGATCAGATGGCTATTATAGGAGCCATCTGATCTGGGTCTACTGTGGTTGCAAAGGTGTAGAAAGGCGTATTTATGGAGTAAAGGGTTAAAGATATAATTCACAAATAGGATAACAAGGGTATGTCATGTTTATAATGTAATTTACTATCCATACAATCATTATATCTCACTTAACCCTTTCCCTGTTCTATATTTAGTCCAAATTTCAATACCTACTGAATATCTATGGACATAATAGTTATAATGAAAGGAGGAACATTGTAGCCATTTTAGAAACTACAGAAACAAGATCTATCAAATGTCCATTAGCAAACAGAGCAGACCCTGATCAGACGGCTCCTATAGGAGCCATTTGATCTGGGTCTACTCTGTTTGCAAATGCATTAAAAGGCATATATATGAAGGAAAGGGCTAATATGAGGTCTCTATTGCTTATATGGACATTCAACAGGGAAAGAGTTAACCCTTTACTCCATAAATACATCTTTCAATGCCTTTGCAAATACCATAGCAAAGGAATACCGTAAGCAACAGAGTAGATGCAGATCAGACAGCTACTGCAGGAGCCTTCTGATCAGGGTCTGCTCCGCTCCGTTCTGTTGCTTATGGTATTCTATAGATCTGATACTAGTTTCTGCCATGGTCGAAGGTCAAAATTCCTGTGTCCATGTGCTATGATAACAATTAATCTAATTAATGATATTCATGTCATTATTTCATGAAGTAAAGGGTTAACCCTTACAACGCTGAAGTTTCAAATAGACTATTTCAAAATTCAAACAGGTCAAGCTTATAGTGAATATTTAGGGTTTTTTCTAAAGAAAAGTGTTGCATGACAAACAGTGCAGACCCTGATAAGAGGGCTCCACTAGGAGCCCTCTCATCTGGGTCTACACTGTTTGCAAAGGACATAATAGTGACTCATGTCTCACACAAAAAGGGTTAAACATGAATAGATTAGAGGATAACGTTTAACTTCAATACAAGGATAATTGTTATAAGATCAAAAGGTCTATTGTATCACAAACAATGGCTTGTAAGAAATTAAATCTTTCAACACAATGTTGGATCAATTTATCACCTTTGCAAACAGTTTGGATCCAGATCAGAGTAACATGTCATCTCATTAGTAACCAAACTGTCTGACATGCAGACAATATCAAAGAAAAGAAAAAAAAATGTGCTGTAAGAAATATAACTGAAGACAATGTTTGCGGACAAAAATTATCGAAAGTTGAAAGAGTTAAAAGTACATTTTCATTACTATTGTGAATATTCTAAGAATTAATCCCAAGATCTAAGTTTCGAAATACTGTACCAACTTTCTATAACCCTTTACTCCATACACGTTGGAAACAGATTAAAACCTGAATCAGATAGCTCTTATAGGAACCAACTGATCAGGATCTGCTCGGTTTATTTATGAATTTATATAGAATTGATTATACGATTTCTCAAAAGGCTTAAAAAATTTTATATACAAATGTACCTTTAAAATAATTTGATTTAACATGAATATTCATGGACAGAGGTCCAGATATTAGATGCTTAATAGATATATACATTTTTAAGAATAGCTGCTTTATTTCTCCACTAAACCCTATACTGTGACCACTCTTTAGAATCGTCTCTTTGAGACGATTCTAAAGAATGGTCACAGTATAGGGTTTGGTGGGGAAATGACAATTTTAGTGTTTGAGTATGCACCGTTATCTATCTCTGAATTACAGATTACCGGTACACACCTTTTATCTTTAACTCTGCATGGAGTAAAGGAATATAGTGTAAACTCTGAATGTTGTATTGACCTTTGATATTCCCAATTCTCTAAGAATTCAGGAACCCAATTGCCCATCTACACTCATGACTCATGTGTAAAGTCAAACAATTCATTTTTGCACAATTTTGAAAACTTTTAACCCTTTCAAAAATAATGATGTCATGGATATTAATTCATTTGTTATAGTAGCGCATAGACACTGGAATTTTTATCCATGGCAGAAACAGCAGTAGACTCTGATCAGATGGCTTCTATAGGAACTGTCTGATCTGGGTCTTCTCCATTTGCATAGGTGTAGAAAGGCGTATTTATGGAGTAAAGAGTTAAATTAGACAGACAAATAGTAGCAAACAGTGAAGACTAATCAAACTGCTCCATAAGGTGCAGTTTGATCTACTGTCTATGTTTCATGATGTCATTTTTTTTTTTTAACCCTTTCCGTGTTCTTTATTTATTCCAAATTTAAATAAGTACTGAATATTCATGGACAAAATAGTTATAATGAAATTATGAAATATGAAATAATGATAATATTATTATAGGTGGAACATTGTAACCATTTCAGAAAGTAAATAAACAGATCTTTCAAATTCCATTAGCAAACAGAGCAGACCCTGATCAGAGGTCTCCTATAGGAGCCGTCTGATCTGAGTCTACTCTGTCTGCAAAGGCATAGAAAGCCATATTTATGGAGAAAAGGGTTAAATGTATAATTATCAGACATAGGATTATAATGGGGAACAACCGACAGATAAGTAACTCCCGTTTTGTTGGTTGTTCAATTTTATTTTTAAAATGCTGAAAATTATCATACCAGCTTTTATATATATCAACTGCATAACAAAAGTAAATCCAAACTATAACAATGATATCATTATCTATTCTTGGTTGTAACCAAACTTTTCCCTAATTACTCCGAGTATTCTGAAAACCCAATGTCCAGGGTTAAGCAGAGCTAAGCACAGTAGAACATGTCCAAAGCAGCCATCCATTTATTGAATATAGCAGGTGGTTGCTTAACCCTTTCCCTGTTCTGTATTTAGACCAAATTTCAATACCTACTGAATACTCATTAACAAAATTATTATAAAGAAATATGGAAGGTGGAACATTGTAGACTTTTTAGAAAGTAAAGAAACAGGTCTATCAAATTTTATTAGTAAACAGAGCAGACCCTGATCAGACGGCTCCTCTAGGAGTCGTTTAATCTGGGTCTACTCTGTTTGCAAATGCGTGAAAACACGTTTATATGAGGGAAAGGGTTAATGCAGGGCAAAAGTAATTCAGAAAGCTCCCATAGGAGCTTTCTGCATTACTTTTGACCTGCATTAAGCTACCACCTGCCTTGCAGACCCATAATTAGACCTCTTTTTTGATGACCACTTAATACAGGTTCTACTGTAAGACAATTTGACACTTTTGTGATATCTTTAATTCAGACTTGATGTAGTGACAAAAAGTGCAGACCCTGATCAAACTTCGGAAGCAGTTTGATCTGGATCTGAACTATTTGCCTAAACACATCTGTCCAAATTCTCAGGGAAATTAGGGTACCAATTTTTTCATTACAGTCGATTTTAACCCTTTACTCGATAAATATGTCATTCTATGCCTTTTACAAACAGAGTAGACCCAGATCAGACAGCTCCTATAGGAGCCGTCTGATCAGGGTCTGCTCTGTTTGCTTTCTAATATGGTTCTACAGTTTCTGCTTCAGCAAATATTTTGTGTATTGATATGACATAAAAATTAATCTCATTAATATTCATGATATCATCATTCCTCCATGAATATCAATGGAGTAAAGGGTTAACCCTTTACCTGATGAGGACATTTTTTTTTATATTCATGTAAGAATTCACGAAATCATGAATATTAACGAATTGCTTTTTAACCATGGCATATGGACATAGAATTATTTTTTTTTGCCACGACAGACTGTAAAATCAGAGATATATTATTCCATAAGTAAACAGAGCGGGCCCTGATCAGATGGCTCCTACAAGAGCCATCTATTCTGAATCTACTCTGTTTGTGAGAAGGCCTCTCTTTCTGGTAAAGAGTTAAAATGAGTCACATGATTCCATTAATCCATAGTTAAAAAAAAAACAAAAACATTTTACCATATCATTTTATCATTCATTTTGAGGATATTTATACTAATACATATTCAAGGTCTACTTTTCATTTATTGCATGTGTTCATTTCATAATTGCATACTTGTATTCATGTCAAGTTCACGTCAAGAAAGAGAGCTAAAGGTAGTGTCATTTTTTCACATTATTTGTTCCTACACATTCTTATTATATGTGTTTGTTTCTTCTCTTTTTTTTAGACAATAAAAAAATATATCACAGATACCAGCCACTCTGAACGTTTCATCTAGATGAAAAATCGCTTAACCCATTCCCACATATTGACGCCTCTGTAAAAGTCACTTCTTGAAACCATTCTGATAAATAGAGCATTTGCTCCATAGGAGCAAATGCTCTATTTATCAGAATGGTTTCAATAATACACAAATCTAAATATTTTCTTTTTTCTGGTAAATGATCCTTTTGGGTAGACTTTTTCAAAGAGGTTAGGTCTAAAAATAGCCTAAGTGGGAATGGGTTAATCCATTCCCACTTATAGATGCCTTTGCAAACAGAATAGACCCAGTTCAGACAGCTCCTGTAGGAGCCGTCTGATCAGGGTCTGCTCTGTTTGCTAAAATTATTGGATGAATATGTTCCTTCTTTGGCCACAATCCATGATTCATTATTATAAAGTTCTACCAGTGATTATTCGTAAAGTCATGAAAACTTGAACAATGTTCAAGTGGGAATGAGTTAGTACAAGATTTCTGAATAGGTACACAGAGCTCCAGATATGATGCGTAAATTAACACATTTTCAAAATTAACTTCTTTATTTCTCCACCAAACCTTATACTGTGACCACTCTTTAAAATCGTCTCTTCGAGACGATTCTAAAGAGTGGTCATAGTATAGGGTTTGGTGGTGAAATAACAGTTTTAGTATTTGAGTATGCACCTTTATCTGTAGCTCTGGGTACATTTAGTTAAAAACAGTGGCAATTAACCATTGAAATGCAATGTTATAAGGGAGAAGAAATAAAACCTTGATTGAGATGATAATTCACTTTGAAGACTTAGCGACCTTCTGAAATAAATCACCCACCCAAACAAAGAGATTTCTCCATTTCCCAAATGGTTCAATGACAAATTCTATCTTTCACACATTCAAGGAAATAACTGTTGAACATTCATACTGGGTTAGTTAAAGTACACATTTGGTTTTGACATTATTGAACAAAATGCCATATTTCTTCCAATTATGAAGTCATATTTCTTCTAATTATGAAGCTACATTTATTATGAAGCCATATTTCTTCTACTTATGTGCCCATGTCTTTTAAAAATAAAGCAAAAATTCATTTAATTACAGGGCCACATTTATCATGAGCCACTCTTTTTTTCTAATCAGGAAATAATATGTCTTTTAATAAGTAGCTACATTTCTTATGAAGCCACTTTCTTCCAATAGTGAAGCCACATTTCTTGTATTGTTAAGTCAGAATTCAACAAATCACTTGTGTCTCTTTCCTCATCATAATATAACCATTATTAAACATGTGTCACATCCAGGGAAAGAGATGTCTTCCAGACCAAGTTGCAAACAGTGTAGACCCTGACCAACCCCAACTTAAGAAATGTGGTGTCTGATCAGCTTTTTTGATATCTGGCTCCCATTTACATCTATAAGCAGACTTTCATAATCAAAATGGCAGAATTTCATTCAACAAAATGCAAAAATTTCATTATACAAATGACATGGTATATTTTGATCAGACTCTGCATCTCTGACATTGGGGGCGTGTCTGGGTCTATGCTGTTCACAATATTCTAAACCCCACAGACACTTTTCACCCTGGTGCAACACATGGATGTTCTGTTCTTAGCATAATGAAAATGTCTGTAACAGCTTATTTAGTCTTCTTCTTTTTCTTTGTGGTTCTGCGCTTGGTTTTCGAGTCCACAATGAACTGTGATTGCTTCTTGATCTTAAACCGATCAGGAACATCGCCATCGTTATCTGCACTTTCCTCGTCATCTGAAACAAGCGAGAACCTCATTAACATTTCATCTGCAATATAATTAAAACTGGCTACTCCTTTTCTGTATATGAATTAAAAACAAAAAGTTGCGTCAAAATTTATCATTTAACCCTTTCCTCCATATTGACGCTTTTCTACGCCTCTGTAAAAGTCACTTTTTGAAACCATTGTGATAAATAGAGCATTTGCTCCATATTCAGTAGGTATCGAAATTTGGAATAAATATAGAACAGAGAAATTTTAACAGCAGGTGATTGATTAATTAAGGAAGACATTCACTCTTTGTTTAGTTTAGTATGTAAGATACATTTTTTTACAGAGTGAAGGTGAACCAGAAAGCTCCTATGGAATCTTTCTGCATTACTTTCACACTGCATTAAGCTGTCATCCATCTTAACCCTTTACTCCATAAATACACCTTTCTATGCCTTTGCAAACAGAGTAGACCCAGATCAGATGGCTCCAATAGGAGCTGTCTGATCAGGGTCTGCTATGTTTGCTTATGAAATAATACAGATATGATTCTGCAGTTTCTGCACTGGCCAAACATTTCTGTGTCAAAGTGCTCTGGTATTGATGATGTCATTATTTCTTACATGAATATTCATGGAGGAATGGGTTAAAAATATATCTCCTCTGCAACAATTATCAAAAATTTACATCAGGCCTTTAAAAGCCAGTTAATACTTACCCTCGAATACGAGATCTCTTTGAGTCTGTGGCAGTTTGACCCTTGTGTTGTATTGTGGCAGTTTTCCTTCTTGACTTGCATGGAACTAGAAAAGAAAAGAAAAGTGTAACAACTCAATATAGGATACGTGATGGGCTTCGCACTGCATTCCTTGCAAAATTGTCCTCTTCTTTTTTTCAATTTTTGTCCTAAATGATTACTTCCATTTCTTTCCAAATTACAATCAGGGTTTCAAACAGATTGGACCTTGATGAGACGTAAAGTTAACCCTTTTGTTTATATCTATGTATATTACAAATAAATCTTGGAGACAGGTGGCAGCTTAATGCAGGGTGAAAGTCATGCAGCAGCTTTCAGCATAACTATAGACCTGCATTAAGCTGTGAACTTGAGAAATTGTCCAGATTACAAATCAGAAAACTTGAACTTCTGTTATCTCGAACTAATTTATATATAGTCCCTTGAAGTTCGAGATATCGAAGTTCAACTGTATTTGCAACTTGGCAAATACAGTAAAACCTCGATACTACGAACACTCAAATACCAACCACGATTGATCTTTAACACAGGAGGCATTGGATTAATGCAGGGTGAAAGTCATGCAGAAAGCTCCTAGAGGAGCTTTCTGCATGACTTTTACCCTGCATTAAGCAGCTACCGGCCTACAATAACATAGATTCTTTATTAGTAAAATATCGTAGTATCGAGATTTGACTGCAGTTTCTAAAACACTAAGCCAATAAGAGTTCACTTAGTACAAAAGTCTTATATTTACTAGAGGAAAATGACAAATAGTGCAGATTCTGATCTAGGAGCTCTCTGATCTGTGTCTACACTGATTTGCAAACGCCAGAACATGTGTGACCCACATCCAAAACATTAAAACAACAAATCCAACTAAAATGTAAAATAGTTCTGGATCCAGAGGAACTGCCTAATTTCTTGTATAACATCTTGAACCACAAGTTTTGCTGATTTTTTTGTCCGAAATTTTGTCCGAAGTCTCTTAAATCTAAATATTTCAATTCTACAATGAAACTTACCTCTTCCTCCTCCATTTGTTTGACCACACTATTCAGGTCTTGTCCATCTAGCTCTTCTAGAAGCTTGAGTAACTTCTCTTCACACGTTGACAGCTGGTCAAGCACATACTCATCCGAGGATGGCGCAATCTGAGCTTGTGGCACATGTCCTTTGTTCTGTAAAACAAGATACAAATATGAATTTAACCAGAGTAAATACTTTGTGTCTTTTAATTGGTGATGAAAAATATAATTATACAGTAAACCTCTCACTAATGGCCACTGAATTAAATCAAGTATTTTGTGTTAAATGCAGGTGGCTGCTTAAGCAAGGTGAAAGTAAAACAGAACGCTCCTACTTTAACCTTGCTTTAAGCAGCTACCTGCCCTAAATACCAATTAATTAACACAAGTGAATGGTCATTATAGAGAGGTTTTACTGTACATAGTTAAACTATGATAACTTAAACTCAAATAAATTGAATTTTGGGATAACTCACAAAATTTACAATACAGAATTGTTCTGAAATATATTACTATGCATATCTAGAAACACATGTGACAGCATAATGCAGGTTGAAAGTAATGCTGAAATCTCCTAAAGAGTTTGCATTTAGCTGTAACTTTAGAAATTGTTCAGATTGGAGGTGACCTTGACATAGCATAACTCAAAAGCATCATGAGATGTCTGTAATAGTATATGCATGCCAAATCATTTAACCCTTTCCCTCATATGAACATGTTTTCATGCATTTGCAATCAGAGTTGACCCAGATCTGTTTCTTGACTTTCTAAAATGGCTACATATACACCTTCCATATTTCATTGTAACTTCTTTGTCGATTAATATTCAGTTTTGGACATATCAACAAACAAATAAACAAGAGGGCCTGAAAGGCCCTGACATCGCTCACCAGACAATCAGAGGAGAAGATTTTCAAAGTTTTCACTATGTGTTTCTATAGAAAACTACCCGGCCCTGGGGCGGGCAAATTTTGACCCAAGGGGCATAATTTATGTAACTTTTGTAGAGGACCTCACATGAAATTTTTTTAAGAAAATGAAAACATATTACAATGTCAATCTAAAGAAGGGAATGTCAAAAGTATGTAAACCCTCTCCCTGGGCAAATTGGTTGAATTTCAGAAAGAATAAATTAATCTACAGTACAAGCCACGCGGACTTTTTGTTTTCCGTTTTACCAGCGCGGACAAAATTATCTGAGAGCGGGTTTCCAGCACGGACAATTATTATGGATCACCGCGGACAAATTCTGTGTCCACCGCGAACCGAAATTTACCCTACGGGATATTACCGCCGCCGAGCCATCGCTGTCCGTGCTGATATCAGCGTGGATTGCGGGGCATCACCGCGGACACTACCTTTATGACTGGCAGTCGTTTAATCGATTTAGGTATAAATTATTTAGATAAGATATATACAAAAGCTTACATGTATATATAAATACACATGTGCATTTTTTTTCAACTGAAGAAACGCATATTGAATATACTGTCAGATCTAGAATTCAAAATGAAATTAGATAGCATACGTATATAGATAGTCTTCATCCAAAACCCGAGACTGAAACGGTTTCTTTCTGCTAAAACTACAATTTATAGTCAGATTTTAACGATTACCAGACTGTAAATGCTCGAAAAAAAAGAAATAGATACAAAATATCAGCAGCAATTGTTTTCACAATCTGATTTTCAGAAAATACGTAGCGCAGAGATTATAGATGTCAGGAGCACTCGGTCATATTTGTTTCGACCCCACGCGCGTATTAACCCTTTCCCTGTTCTATATGTGTTCCAAATTTAAATACAAATGTACATTTACCTACTGAATATTCATGGACAAAATAGTTATAATGAATTATGGGAGGTGGAGCATTGTAGACATTTTAGGAAAGCAAATAAACAGATCTATAAAATTCTATTAGCAAAGTGAGTAGACCCTGATTAGACGGTTCCTCTAGGAGCGGTCTGATCTAGGTCTATTCTCTTGACAAATGCGTGAAAACAGGTTTATATGAGGGAAAGGGTAAAGGGGTGGAGAGTTGTATCCAACCATTATTTGTTGAAATATTTTTTTTGAAACCTTAACATTTTACTCCATAGTTTGTGTTCAGTATTGAAGACAGATGTTTGATTAAAACAGGCTGAATGGGACCATTTTGCGTTTTTCTCAGCCTGCTTTAAGCTACCGTCTACTGTGATATAGAAATATTTCTTATGGCGCATATTCATGAATGTATCAAGTGGAACTATTTTTGAGTGGAGGAATGGATTAACGCACTATAATGAGTACCTATGGAGTAAAGGGTTGAACTGGGTATCATTCGACGAAGAGATGAAAACAGTTGATTAAATAATTATAAAGTTCGAAACGCATCTACACTAATACACTAATACACCGCATCTACACTAATAATCTACACTGTTACAGCTATTCTTGTTTGACCGATCATTTAGTGCAGCTACAAGATTTAAGTTGATATCAGAATTAAGATGAAAACTATTGTAGCTTATTGTATTATAATTTATTTTGAAACGGCGCAAAGCAGTCGCCTGCATAAATCAAAACTCTGTATAAAACAGCCACCTGAAATAACAGATAGCCAAATATTGATATGTCGTTGTCTTTCAGATGAGTTCAAAGCTGCGATCTTAATGTTATTCATTAAAGTCATATTAACCCTTTTCATACTAGTAGCATATATTGACGCAATTTAAAAACAGTGCAGGCCCAGATCAGACAGCTCTTAGAGGCTGTATGATCAGGGTGTGCATTGGTTTCTTATAGGATCTGTCAAGCATAAATTGCCATTCGTCCTGGGGAAACTATTACTGTATCCATTACCAATATAAAAGTTTATATGATAGATAGTCACAAAGAGAGACAGAAAGAGACACACAGAGAGACAGGCAGACGGAGAGAGACACAGAGACAGAGAAACAGAGACAATGAGACAAAGACAGACAGTCAGAGAGGGAGAGAAAAAGGTGGAAGAGACGAACGGAGAGAATGAGTGAGAGGGACAGAGGGAGGAAGGAGAGAGAGAGAAAGAGAGAGAGAGAGAAAGAGAGGGAGAGACAGGGACAGAGAGAGACAGAGACAAAGAAACAGAGAGACAGAGAGATACATAGAGAGACAGAGAGAGATATATAGAGAGAGATACAGAGAGAGAGAGAGAGAGAGAGAGAGAGGCGGGGAGAGAAAGATTTTGACGTCCCTTCTGGCCTTGTGATTGCGTAACATATCAAATGTTTACTTGGGGGAGAGGACTTCTTAGAAACAACAACAATTGTACAGAGAGAGGGACAAGAACGGTGAGGAAATATATTATGAGCTTATTAATTATATATCAGACAATAACAAAGTCTAAAATATGACAAATATTTCATTTTAATACAGTGCCCCTGTATTGATTCACAGGTGCTCGTAGCATGCTATGTCTCCACGACAACAATAGAAAAAAAACTCAATATAACTGGTCCATAAGGCCTTGTCCCGGTCTGATAGCATGGATGAATATCTTGTATTCACAATTCTTAAAATAATACTTCCATGTAAAATAACATTGACTGGTTTTAAACCGAAAGTCAAACCCTCACCGACATCAATTTCAAGCCTATAGAGATTGTTTTATTTAACCCTTTCCCTGTTCTATGTTTATTCAAAATTTCAATACCTACTGAATATTCATGGACAAAAATAGTTACAAATGAAATAAGTAAGGGGGAACATTGCAGCTATTTTACAAAGCAAAGAAATATATCTATCAAATTATATTTGCAAACAGAGCAGACCCTGATCAGACGGCTCCTCTAAGAGCCTCTGATCTCGGTCTTCTCTGTTTGTAATTGCGTGAAAACACGTTCATATGAGGGAAAGGGTTAAAGTGCAATGTGAAGAAATTTTGGATACAAAATACCCATTCATTCTATATTTAATATTTTGGGAAATATAGATGGCCGCTCATCAATTATGAAGCGCAATATCAATTATTGGTTATTGACACGCCTATAGGTGACAGTTGATTGGCTTGTCTTTTTCAATGGGTGGGTCTTAATGATACTGAACCAATGAGCTGTGACATCTTGATAGTCGCAAAAGAGCGGAAATACCCGATAAGACTTTCTTTAAAGTTGTCGTAACTTTATTGATGACCAATTAATTAACACAACGATGACCATAAATCACTGACCCCCTGCGCTGAAACACCAGGGTAGTTTCCATACATTGTAGAGCACGCAAAGCGATCATCGTTTTAATGTATGACCTAAACATTTGACCCTCATTATACTGAACTATCGTCCGCTTCAAAAATGTAGTCTGCAAAATAAATGAAATAAGCATTGCTTTATTTCGTTGAAAACAAACAGAAAAATGGAGGCAAAGGTCCGGGGGGGGGGGGGGGGGGGGGGGGGCAGTGTCCGGGTGACAAATGTCCGTAAACCGAAATACCGATATCATGAATATTTATTAAATTTATTTTTAAAATAGCATATGTACTGAGGCTGTTTTGGTATTGGAACAAAACTATAGAGTTAGATCCAACATAAATTCATAAGCAAATAGAGAATACCCTGATCAGACGGTTTCTATAAGAGCCATCGTATCCGTGTCTACTCTGTTTGCAAGCACGTGAAAAGCGTCGATGCTCTCAGAATTTTTACTTCTGTTGCCGGATCTTTAGCTGAATTCGTAAACTGAAGTTTGGTTGTCGGTGGTTTTCAATCATTTCCCTGTTTAATATTTATGTCAGAAAGGATGACACCATAATATTTATAAGTTAATTTTTATAATGGTGTAGGTACACGGTCCATGACTTTTCTTGGTACTGGTAGAAAATGTAGAGTCAGATCTTATATAATTTCACAAGTAAACAGAGCTGGTCCAGATCATACGGCTCCAATAGGCGCCTTCATATCTTGGTCTACTCTGTTTGCAATGGCATTGAAACTGTTTATATATGGTGAAGGGATAAGCAAACAGAGCAGACCCCTGGTCAAACAGCTTCTATTTGAGAAATCTGATCTGAGTCTTATCATTTAAGAGTTTAAATAAATAAACATATTTTTATGAATTGTATAACTTTGAAAACATTCTTGTTATTCTGTCACTTTGTGCTGATTAACCCTTCCCTGTTCAGTATTCATGTAAGAAATAATGATATCATGAATAATTATAAGCTAATGTTTTAAATGGCATTTGTAGACAAGATTGTTTTGATGCTGGTAGAAACTGTAGATTCGGGCCTATTACAATTCAATAAATAAACTGAGCAGACCTAGATCATGCGTATGATATGGGACTACGCTGTTTGCAAATGCTTGAAAGCACGTTTATTTTATAGAATGTTTTGTATTTTAAGGTGGAATGGCCCGTCATTGTTTAACTGTATATTCCATTCATTATATAAGACCTAAATTAGCTATATGATTTTGAATAATAAACAGTGAAGACCCTTGTCAGATGGTTGCTTTTTTAGCAATCTTGTCTGGGTCTACAGTTTTCAAATGTCAGTACTTTTATTTCCCGCATTTAACAATACAAACTATTTGTTTTAAATACTGAAAATTAATTGTGTTAGACAGTTGGAGTCTTTACTATTATATTACTTACTCAGTCTAAATATACTGTAATTTACTAGCTAGACATAAGAAAATAGTAACGATCAAAGGTGTCAGATGGTCAGTAAATCCCCTAATTTCTCAGCGGGGGCAAGTGCACAACTGCCGTCTATCACACACTGTCAACAAAGTTATGAATTGTTACGTAACAGGAATGCGTGTAATGAAACCCAACTACCTAAAGTTATGATTCCCGAAAAATAGAAGGTAACTATGCTTTGACTAATTAGATCTATGTCTAAGAATAATTAAACCCTAACGATTTAGAACAGTTAGATTATTGCGAATTCTAGTTCTAAAGACAGTTTAGATTGAAATGATCTAGATCTATTCTAAAATACTTTTACTAGATCTGATACGGTACTTTACAGTAGCCAGAAAGAAGACATTTTACAACACATAAATGAACGCCGTGAAACTGACTGTACATGTATATCTTAATATCTAGATCTTATTAAAAAAAACGAGATTTAAAATTCATTCTAAATACTGTTGATCTAAATTATTCGACGGGTGTATCACAATAGCCTCTCACTACAAAAGCTCCTCATACATAAGCCCCTCACTACAAAAGCCCCTCACAAAAAAACAATACTAACATTAATTGAACTAACTTTATGTGTTTTGTTAAGTGTAATTTTAAAAGGAGTGTGCTAGTTACCTTACTTAACGAATCTTTATAAGCTTATCATTGAGAAAATAGGGTAGATCCAGATCAGACAGCTCAGTATTTTAATTTTGGTCTACTCTGTTTGAAATTTAAAGAAGTTAAGGAATTAGAAAATGGAAAAAGTTTGTGTTTAAGTTAATTGGGGTAATATTATAATAATTTATAAACGATATGGCTAATAGTGCATCATTCATAGCTATTGAATCTATATTAACTGTCACAAAGCAAACATGATTGAACCAGATCATATAGCTTTAGATTTGATTTGGGTCTACCCTGTTTGAAATAAATATAAGGAATATCCTCCTTGTGATCTACTATGATTACTTTTATAAGTATAGAGTGTTCTAATTACCTTACTTAATGAATCTTTATAAACTTGTCATTCAGCAAACAGGGTAGATCCAGATCAGATAGCTGTACTTTTGATTTAGGTCTACTTTGTCCAAATATTTGGAGTATAATGATTAATTAACAAAAATAGTGAGGGGCTTATGTAAGCCTTGGCCATATTAGTGAGGGGCTTTTGATCGAGGGCTTTTTGATGTCCTCATCGTTAATATTCAGCGCGAGTGGTCTATTGTCCGAGTGGGCTAATGTCCGCCCATCAAAAAAACACGAGTGGTCTAATGTCCGCCCTTAGAGAAATGGTGGGCTGATGTCCGGGTGGGCTGTGGTCCGGGTGGGCTAATGTCCGTTTACCTTCTTTTTGTCCTCCTATTTGAGCATGGGGCATTTGCCACCTACTGTTTTGGCTTGGGCGGACATTTGCCCCCGATAATTTTGACATGGCTGACATTTGTCCCCTTTAATTTTTATTTTATTTTACTTGCTCTACTTGCTCGCAAAGGATAAAAAGAAAATACCTACATTATTCTAAAAACAGACGGTTGATTATACAGGAAATCGGTAATGCAGAAAGAGTAAGGAGCTTTCTAAATTACTTCAATTCTGCAATTAGCTGTCATCTGTTTTAAACAAACGTCAAATCAACATTTTTTAAGAATGGTTAACAATCGCCCCTCAACCGATAATCTTTCTAAACCGATATTGGAGTTACATGTATCCTGTGATTAGTTGCCACCTTTTTCAAATGACAGCCAATTCATCTGTTTTGAATTGTTATTTTTCTTCGCTATACCGGGTTGAGAACCTCTATAATCAGGACATTTTCTCGGTATGTTCACCGGATTCGTTTTATAAGGGTGTGCTGTAATTTTGTTATTACCAGGGGCAGTTACATTTTTAACGCATCGAATATTAGACCACCGGCTTACTTTAAAACTAGCAACTGGCAATTAAATTAAGAAATATCCTTTTAAAAAGAAAGAAAGTTGGCGTATGAGGGACATATTTTGTTGTACGTATTTATTAATAAATCATAGCTACAGTATAACCTCTGCAAAGCAACACTCTGGGGGATATGAACTTCTGTATTGTCGTTGTAGAGAGGTTGATGCTCATCGGAATTTCATGGCAAATCACTCTCAGGAGACAACCCAGTAAGGAACACCTGAGATCTTTTGAATACAGGTGGCTGCTTAATGCAGGACAAAAGTACTTTTATCCTGCATTAATCTGCCACCTGCCTTACAACAGACATTTTATTTGTATCGATGTGGAGAGGTTCCACTGTAAGTTTTGGGGATTCATTTAAAGTGTTGTTGAAAGGAGGTGTTTGCTGTGCAGAGGGCCGTTGTGGAGAGGTTGTACTGTATGCTATAAACCCATTCACTGTCATTATGACGTAATAATCCGTCTAACATAGTCACTGCCAAATCATTGTCTGCTTAAATGGTTCATCTGCTTTTCTTTATAAAAACTTGGAATTTTATTATAGTTTTTACTTAACCCTTTCCTCCATAAATACTCCTTTCTACGCCTCTGTAAAAGTCACCTGTTGAAACCAATGTGATAAAAAGAGCATTTGCTCCTACATGTATAGGAGCATATGCTCTATTTATCACAATGGTTTCAAATTACAAAATTCTAAAAACAAGAATTTCATCTACTTAATACTCCTTTTCGGTAGAACTATTCAAAGAGGTTGGATCCAAATAGAGCCTACTTGTATGGAGGAATATGGGCTTTAAGAAACTTTAATATGAATGTCAAATGGTTTGGATACTTATCAGACGCGGCGTCTGATCAGGATCTAAACTGTTTGCAAACATTAGAGTTTTCAAGTTTGACATGGGAGGGTTTAATAGTAAATACAACTTACAATGGGGAAATTGTGATCTATTTCTAAATAAGTAATTGGTCATGGAATTTAAGCAGGCGACACGTTGGTTTAGACATATCCGTTTAACGAAAGAATGTGGGTGTACGAGGTCCGTGGTTTGATAAACCATGTACATACTGTATACGCTTCTTTAATAACATTGATTTAATTTAATTCGTATGCCCCTTCACTCCCAGAATTCGGTTGCCATGACATTAACAACAGTTTAGATCTAGACCAGACGTCCGATATCTCATTATCAAACCAGAACCAAAAACTGGTTTACATCTATATCTACGTTTTTAGGAAAAAAATGGATTATCTTTTTTAATCCATAGGATGCAGGTACATTATGGCAGCGAATCGATTGAGCAGAATTTAAACATGCAGTACATGTACATCAAGCAGAAAGACAAAAACATGTACACAGGTACATTTGTACACAGTAAAATATTAAGCACAAGGGTAATAAAACAACCATACAAGTATTATTCGAATGGCTATTGAAACTGGTTAAAACGTACATTTAAGCTGCCGAACCAAGACTAAATAATGGAGAAAACTTCTAACTTTACAACTCACCTGGCTGAATTGATATTAGATGTATTAGTAAATAAAATCCCTCAATTCTTTCGTCTGCCAGAACAATATTTATATACATGTAGATCTATACAGAAATCATAAGAAGACCAGTCAGGACTATTCTCATAACAGAATCAATAGGTTTTGTTGGTCGTTTCCAGTAGATTTCTGATAATTAAAATTTACACTGATGTGAAACTGAAAACAAAATCGATTGGGAATTAGAATTGGAACCTAAAACATAGAGTCGAAATGAAGATGAATTCACTAACAATGTGCACAAACGTATGCAAACCTGATACAAGTTATACAACCTAGTAACTTATTGTGTGTGTGTTTTGTGTTTAACGGGTGTTCCGTGTTTCTATATAAAACATCTTACGTATTGAACAACAAATAATTGAAATAGAAAGCATACTAGAATATCGCACCCATATTATGCAGAAACGAATCAGACAATTCACGGACAGGTTATATTCCAGTACAATCAAACGCGCCAAAAATAATGGATGAATTAATTTGTGTTTGCCGAATGCAGAACAGTTTCGGTTTGGAATTAGTCTAAACGAACCATTTCTCGAGTGTTTTATTTCATACATTTCATATCAATTTTGCAAAATGTGGATGTATATATTTGTATGTATATGTAAAGAGAAAGATAAGCCGTGAAAATGGATATAAAAGGATGAAAAGGATATAAATATCAATCCAGGTAAGGTCCAGCGCGATCCGCAGTGGTACACAGTGGTCCACGATGATACCACCGCGACATGCGGTGATAACGATCGCGCTCGGCGAAGAGTGCCCCTGTGGAGGGACCAGCGCGGACCCATCACAACCCGCGCTCGATTGCGGAAGACCGCATATCAGCGCGGACAAAAATACCCGTGTCCGCGTTGGATAAAATTGCGATGGGCCGCGGAAAACAAAAAGTCCGCGGGACTTGTACTGTATACATGTACTTATGATATTCAAAATTTCAGATATTTTCATTACACCTTCATGAGTTATTATTATTCATATCTTAATTTATTTTCAACCCTTCCCCTGTTCTATGTTTATTCAAAATTTAAATATCTACTGAATAGTCATGGACAAAATAGTTATAATGAAATATGGAAGGTGGGACGGTGTAGCCATTTTAGAAAGTAAAGAAACATCTTTAATATTCCATTAACAAACAGAGCGGACCCTGATCAGACAGCTGCTATAGGAGCCATCTGATCTGGGTCTGCTCTGTTTGCAAATGTGTGAAAAGGTGTTAACATGAGGGAAAGGGTTAGTAAACATATTATAAGTATATTGTACACAAAATGAAAATAATGTTATGCAATTTGCACTATATCATATCATAAGCAAACAGCAGATTGAACAGATGGCTACTACATAAGCCATCTAATCAGGGTCTACTCTGTTTGCAAAGGTGTAGAAAGGCCTATTAATGGAGTAAAGGGTTAATTGTCCTAATTAATGTGCAACAGGCGACATCTAACTATAACAATTTTCTTTGTTTCGGTCTGCAATATTACTGCAGATCTACTAACAACAAAGGAGGCAATCCAGTTGTTATCAAAAAGGGAGATAACCTACCTTTAAATGTATGCTAAAAATAGACACCAGTATATGTTTAACTAGAGATATGCCTGTCTCCCTTAATTGGCTTGCAACTGCAAGCTTGTTGCAAACTTTTTTTTTTTTAATGAGCTTGCGATTTAGGTTTGGATTAGCTAGCATTTAGCCTTGGTTATATACAAGTTTAGTGAACCAAGAAAACCCATCCATATGCATAAGTGATCTGCAATTATCCCTAGTCAATATGCTTATGGCTGATCACTCACTCTTCAAAGGTCCTATACCTTAAGCCTGCTATTATTACACAAGCTACTTGCTTTGGGGTTTTTTTTTCATTTATAATAACCTTTGCAAACAGTCTGGATCAAGTCTGGATCCAGATGAGATACAAAGTAACTTGGCATCTCATCAGGGTCCAAACTGTCTTTCACTATGACATTTGTTTTTTAAAAGATATGGAAGGAAACAACTTTTGCAGCTCTATTTATCACAATGGCTTCAAATTTACACAATTCTGAAATTTTCAAAGAAACAGGATCTAAAAATAGCCATGAGGGAATGGGTTAAAAACAGTGTGAACAAACAGACACTAATTCTGAAGCAGACAACTTCATAGAGTTTTGACCAGGAACTTGCCCTCTCAAGTGATTGCATAACAGATGGAGTGCTAGCTCAGAGGAACCTTTATAGTGTAAGTCAATTTTAAAGTATAACCAACAGGGCAGGGCCAATTGTAACCTCAGAACTATGATATTAACCACTGTCAATAAGGTCTACTAAGTTAATCTATACACCAAATATCTAAGCTCTGTGACATGTAGTTTTTGACAAGAAATTTTTTGAAGTTTTCCCCATACATAACCTAAGTGAGCCCAGCATTCTGCTACTTGTACAGAAAACAACAGTCAGCTAGAGAAAACTGGCCACCCCTGGGACCGTAGCGGGGCCAATTTTGACCCCAGGGACATAATTTATATAACTTTTGTGGAGGACCTATAGGTGATGCTATGTGCCAAAGATGAAAGCTGAAAACCCTGTAGATTCAGAGGAGAAGACTTTTAAAGGTTCAAATTGTTGACGACTGACGACGCACACCGCACGACGCACGACGGACGACGGACGACGCACGCCGACGGACGACGGACATCAGGCAATCACAAAAGCTCACCCTGAGCACTTTGTGCTCTGGTGAGCTAAAAACTTGAACATATCAACAAACAAATAAACTGACCTAGACAGAGCTACAGATAACGGTGAATACTCAAATACTAAAATCGTCATTTCTCCACCAAAACCTATGTTGTGACCACTCTTTAGAAAGAGACGATTCTAAAGAGTGGTCACAACATAGGTTTTAGCAGAGAAATAAAGAAGTTATACTTGAAAATATTTCAATTTACGCATCTTATCTGGAGCTCTGCCTAGAGACAAGCAGGAATATTTATCAGTAAATTTTTATAATGATTTATAAACTCAGGTCTATTGCAGAAACTCTAGAATCTGGGTCCATGCTTATAAAACCTTTTAGTTGAGTCTGAGTTCGTTCTCAAGCTTTTGATTGGTCAGATTTAAGTTCTCAAGCTTTTGATTGGTCAGATTTGAGCCCAAGGCTCAAATCTGACCAAAAGGCTCAAATCTGACCAATCAAAAACTTGAGAATTCAATCAGACTCAAGTAAAAGTTTTATAAGCATGGACCCAGGTCTGTATAATTTCATAAGCCAACTGAGCAAACTCTAATCAGAAGGCTCCTATTAGAGCCATTTGATCTGGATCTACACTGTTGTGAAAGGGTGCCTCTATCAGGTAAAGGGTTTAGATCTTGGGAACATAAAATTAATTCTGAACTGGCTTAAAATTTTCAACAAATGTACCAGTAATCTAGCTCGGAGAGATTTCTGAAAAACAAGGACATACTATAACCAATAGTTTTCTACCAGCACAGATCGGGAAACTATTGTAAAATTTATTTGTTCCTTGATCAAACCATTAGCAAATCAGATACCAAATACTGATCATCAATAAAACTTAGTTTCCCAAAGTGTAATTTTACAAGAAATTTGGTTTGAAATATTAACCCTTTCCTTCATAAATACGCCTCTGTAAAAGTCACTTTTTGAAACTATTATGATAAATAGAGCATTTGCTCCATTGGAGCAAATGCTCTATTTATCACAATGGTTTCAAAACTAAACACATAGGTTGGGTCTAAAAATAGTCTATGAAGTAATGGGTTAAATCGAGGGCTCGGTGCAAAACTATTCTAACTCCTTCACTTTGTGTTAGAACAGTTTTGCACCAAGCCCTCGAAATGGTGAGTGGTACAAATGACTACATGGAGTGTCAAGTAGATCTGGATCCAGATGAGATACTGTGTAAGTTGGTGTCTCATATGGATGGAAAGTGTATGCAGAGGAAATCGAGGGTTTGGTGGAACAAGCCCTCGAAATACAATTTTTGGCCAGCAAGCAAAGGATTAACTAGAACACGTACAGCACCAGAAATCTTCATAGTCATTCCTGACTAACAAAAATTGCATCAGTATCTATCCAGATCAAAGATTCCTATAGGTCTGATCTGGGTCTAGTGTGAAAAAGCCTTTGTATGAAAGAAAGGGTTAACCCTTTACTCCATAAATATGCCTTTATACACCTTTGCAAACAGAGTAGACCCAGATCAGATGATAAGTACAATCTGATCAGGGTATATATATATACTCTGTTTGCTTAAATGAAATGATATAGATACGACTCTACAATTTCTACAATGGCCAAAAAAGCCCTGTGTTCATGTGACATTACAAAAAATAATCTAATTAATATTCATAAGGTTATTTTTTCTTACATGAATGAACAGCAAAGGGTTTGTTTGTTATCTGAATGTCAAGTAGATAAAAATTCTTGGTGCTAAGATAAAGGTTGTTCAGCTGAGACAGCAGGAAGTGTATCAATGATTTATTTTCTAACCCTTCGCTTGCTATTCAGGTCAATACACCTACCTGTAAATAGTGAAGACCCAGATGAGACAGCTCCTGCAGAAGCTGTCTCATCAGGGTCTGCACTCTTTACAAGTTGATTGTGCAACCAGTGCACTCCACAGCAGTGATTGCACAGCGAAATATTTGTACACAGTGAACATATATGTAATTATACAACAGGGCATGGGTAAAGAAGGAGAAATGTATTTTAAAGTTCAGCAAGAGAAGGGTTAACCCTTGCCTGATAGATATGGCTTTGTGTGCCTTCAGAAACAGACCAGACTAGACCCAGATCAGACAGTTCCAGTAGGATCCATCTGATAAGGTCCTGCTCTGTTTGTTTATCAGATAACATAGTTGAGTCTGAGATCATTCTCAAGCTTTTGATTGGTCAGATTTGAGTTCTCAAGCTTTTGATTGGTCAGATTTGAGCCTTTGGCTCAAATCTGACCAATCAAAAACTTGAGAACGAACTCAGACTCAACTAAAAGTTTTATAAGCATAGACCCTGATTTACAGTTTTTGTCAACCTCAAAACTTCCCTTATTTATAAATGCCATAATACAGTAAAAGCTCTCTAAACATGAATTCTAGTAGAGAAGAATTTGGATACTTTTAGAGATGACTGCTTAATGCAGGATGAAAGTCTGTAATGCAGAAAGCTCTTACATGATTTTCACCGTGCATTAAGCTGCCACCTGTCTCCAAGACCGATATTTACACTAAATTCAGCATCTAGTTTAGAAGGGTATTACTGTAATGTCTAGTTAAAACAGTCATTATTTCTTATATAAATATTTATCCAGTGAAGGGTTTATACAATGGAAAACAATGGCTCAGTATACCACATTCAGCCATAATATTACCGCAGGACCTGTATTAACCCTTTCCCTGTTCTATGTTTATTCCAAATTTTTTGATACCTACTGAATATTCCTGGACAAAAAAGTTACAAAGAAATATGGAAGATGGAATCATTGTAGACATTTTAGAAAGCAAAGAAATGGATCTATCAAATTCTATAAGCCAACAGAGTAGACCCTGATCAGACGGCTCCTCTTAGGAGCCGTCTTATCTGGGTCTACTCTGTTTGCAAATGTGTGAAAATACGTTTATATGAGGGAAAGGGTTAAGCAGTCTTAAAAGAAGTCTAATTATAGGTCTATTACTTTTGTCCTGCTGTCTAATTATGTCCTGCTGTCTAATTATGCTGTCATGCTGTCTAATTATGGGTCTATTTGAAGGCAGGTGGTAGCTTTAATGCAAGTCAAAAGTAACAGGAGCTTTCTGCATTACTTTTGTCCTGCATTAACTCATTCTCTCCTAGGCTATTTTTAGACCCAACCTCTTTGAATGTGTCTACCGAAAAGGAGCATTAACTAGAGGAATGGAAAAATTTAGAATTTTGTAGTTTGAAACCACTGTGATAAATAGGAGCAAATGCTCTATTCATCACAATGGTTTAAAAAAGACTTTTACAGAGGCATAGAAAATTCCTTTTCACTAGTAGTTGTTAATGCTCCTTTTCGATAGATTTATTCAAAAAGCTTGGATTTAAAAATAGCCTATGGAGGAATGGGTTAAGAAAAGAGTTGGTTGTAAATGGTAGAGAGCCAAATGTAAGTAAATAATGTAGACCCTATTTCAGAAGCAGCTTTATCTGTCCCTAAGTTTGTCAGAGTATTAAGGGCGTTTTCCCTTTTAGAAACTAAAGAAACAGATCAATCAAATTCATTTAGCAAGCAGAGCAGACCTTGATCAGATGGCTCCTCTAGGAGCCATCTGATCTAGGTCTTCTCTGTTTGCAAATGCAATGAAAAAGCATTAACATGAAGGAAAGAGTTAAGAAAAGTGTCAGTTGTAAATGATATAGAGCCAAAATGTTAGCAAATAGTGTAGACCCTATTTCAGAACCAGCTTGAGATCTGTGTAAGAATATTTAGGGCTATTGTGGTAGTACCAATACTTCCTTATTTTTGTTTCATAAATTGTTATTGTATAAATAGACAAACCTCAAGGACAATGGTACAGAACAATATATTAATAAATATATGTCTCTTTTACCCTTTCACTGTTGAATAATATTCATATAGGAAATAATGACATCATCAATATTTGTTAGCTGAGTTTTTTTATAATGATATACATGTATGTACACAGGATGTTTGGGTATCGGTAGAAACTGTAGAGACACATCTATTATAAGTTTATGAGCATAACAGAGCAGACTCTGATCAGACGGCTCCTACAGGAGCCGTCTGATCTGTGTCTACTGTGTTTGCAAAATTATATGAGGGAAAGGGAGATACCAATTATTCTGAACAATAACTAAATATTTCATACAATGAGTGAATTCTTAGTTATGCCAAAATAGTATAGAACGAGATCTTAGATATTCTATAAGCACAGACACAGATCCTAATCAGATTACTCTTACCAAACAGTTTGGATCCAGATGAGACACCACATATAAGTCAATGTTTCACCTAGATCAAACTGTTCCCAAAGATGATTTTAAACTCTTCCCTTGAGTGTCAAGAACTACAAACAATACAGGCTCTAATGAGAATGCCTCCTCTGTAAAAGTCCCCTGTTGAAACTATTGTGATAAATAGAGCATATTTGCTCCTATAGGAGCAAATGCTCTATATATCACAATGGTTTCAGAACTACACAATTCTAAAATATTCCTTTTCTCTTGTTAATGCTCCTTTTTGGTCAGTTTATTCAAAGAGGTTGGGTCTAAAAATAGAAAAACTGTAGAATCATATCTATATTATATTATAAGCAAACAGCAGACCTTGATCAGACGGCTCCCATAGGAGCTGTCTGATCTTGGTCTACTGTGTTTGCAAAGGAGTAGAAAGGCATATTTATCGAGCAAAGGGTTAACCTATCATCTGTCTGAAAATTGTCAGAGCTACCTTGGCCATTATAGGGATGCATTTTTAAGAATCGGACTTACAGCTTTCAGATGGTGTAGTTTGTCTGCCAGATGTTCCACGCCTGACCTTACGTCGACCAGGTTCGAGCTAGCCTTCTCTAGGTTGTCCTCACCCACATCCATTCTGTCAATTTCTTTGTCCAAATGGCTGTGGAACTCTTCAAGCATGCGCTGCCCCCTGCAAGATCAAATATGGTGAAATTCTGGGTTATTGATAAGAATATGTTACTGCACAAGCGAAAAATTATTTTTTTTTAAAAATGCGAAAAAATATGTATCAGCTGTTTACTCTTTCCTTCATACAAACACTTTTTCATGCCTTCTAAAACAGAGCAGACCCAAATCAGATGGCTTCTTTAGGAACCATCTGATCAGGGTCTGCATTATTTGCTTATGAAATCATAATAGATCTGTCTAGTTTCTACCAATGCCAAACATTCATGTGCCTACATATGCCATTAAAAAAGTTCAGATGATACATATTTGTGATGTCATTACTTCTTACATGAATATTTGACAGGGAAAGGACTTGATGAGATATTAACCCTTCGCTTGCTATTTGCGTCAATATACCTAACTGTAAATAGTGAAGACCCAGATGAGACAGCTCCTGCAGGAGCTGTCTCATCAGGGTCTGCACTATTTACAAGTTGATTGTGCAACCAGTGCACTCCACAGCAGTGATTGCACAGCGAAATACTTGTACACAGTGAAGATATATGTAATTATACAACAGGGCATGGGTAAAGAAGGAGAAATGTGTTTTAAAATTCAGCAAGAGAAGGGTTAATGGCTACAACAACTCCTAAAAGCAAACAACATTTTACATTTAATATATACAATACTTAACGCTTTGAGGGAATTTACTACTACATGTTATAAAAGAACATTTTTCTTCCGTTTCTTTTCAACACCGTGTCACTTCTAGTCACTAAGTTTGGATTCTGAGAAGACACCAAGTTACTCAGTGTCTCCTCTGGATCCAAACAGTTAATCAAAACTTCACCAGAACTTGCATCAGGGCCTGTTTGTCATAATTTAAAAATCATTTCTTTCGGTGATAAATTTTGATACAATTTTTGGTTTAATTAACCTTTTCCCTACTATGGACGGATGAGTGAATACCTATGCAAACAGTTTGGATCCAGATGAGACGCCGAGTAACTCTGCGTCTCATCAGGATCCAAACTGTTTGATATCCTGATTACAGTTTGGTAGACAAATTGATTATAGCTTGAATTGTGAAAATTTCTGTAAAAATAATTTGCTCAGCAGGCTAAAGGTTAATATTCAGAAAAAGAGGAACCATTTTTAATTAATTAACAGCATGTTAAGTACATGTATGGTATCTTCTTCTATGTGAACCATACTTACTCTTAATCCATTACCTCATAGGCTATTTTTAGATACAACCTCTTTGAATTAATCTACCGAAAAGGTGCATTAACTAGAGAAAAGGAAAATTTTAGATTTTTGTAGTTTGAAACCATTGTGATAAATAGAGCATTTGCTCCCACATGTATTAGGAGCAAATGCTCTATTTATCACAATGGTTTCACAAAATGACTTTTACAGAGTCGTCAAAAGTCATCAATATGAGGGAATGGGTAAATATTCAACAAGAAAATGTTTGGCAAACAGTGTAGACCCAGACGTTTTATCAGGGTCTACACCTGAGCCATAGATAAGATAAATATAGATAAAATACTAAATAGGCATATTTAACCATTCACTCCATAAATACGCTTTTCTACGCCTTTGCAAACAGAGTTGAATGACCCAGATCAGAAGCCCTTCTAATAGGAGCCGTCTGATCAGAGTCTACTTTGTTTGCTTTTATGTGTTCATGTATTACTTTAAAACATACAGCTAATTAATATGCATGATTTCATTACTTCTTGCATGAATGCTCATTGAGTAAAGGGTTGAAATAGAAAACCATTTATTCTTCAAACCTAATGTACGTTGTGACCACACTATAGAATCCAATCTCACTTACAGGTAATGTCTCTACCATTGGAAACATAAACAAAATGAAAAATGATAAAAACCACCAACCATTACATAATTATGGCTAATTGAAACTGTATATTTTTATCATTTTGCATGCTTTTATTAAGCCTATAAATTTCATGCGGGCGGGGGGTGGGGGGGATGGTGAGTTTTAGAGGGGATGGTGAGGGATGCATGCATGAGGTATGATATATAGTTGGGGGATAGGTTTCATCCTGTTTAAAATATTATATAAAACAATAACTGACTGTCATTTTTGTTGTGTATCCTGAACTTGTATGAAAACTTTGGAGCAAGTTTTGAAATGTTCTTCATTCTTTGTGTCTATACGTGTAAACAATGAATATTTCTTAGATAAATGTGCATTTAATAAAGCTTGAACCATTTAAATTTTGGGAATGAGTGTGCTGGCATTTTCAAACAGTGTAGACCAAGATCAGAGAGCTCCTAGAGGAGACCTCTGATCAATATCTGCACTGTTTGTCATTGAAAGTCCTCTCACAAATGATACCTTTTACCCTTTCATTATATAAACACCTTTTCACACTGTAACCTTTGCAAACAAAGAAGACCCAAATCAGATGGTTCCAATAGGTGCCATCTGATCAGGATCTGCTCCGTTTGGTTATGGTAGAATACAGAACCGATTCTTCAGTTTCTGCCATAGCCATTGCAAGTGTCTTTTATTCTTATGCCATTTACAAATGATCTAATCAATATACAGTAAAACCCCAAAAATGTGACCACCTCAAAGAGGTATAATTCAGGGTGCTAGATGCAGGTGGTAGCTTAATGCAGGACAAAAGTAATGCAGAAAGCTCCTATAGGAGCTTTCTGCATTACTTTTGTCCTGCATTAAGCAGCCACCTGCTTATAAAGACACCCATGTTTATTCATTAAGTGGTCGCATTAGAGGGGTTCTACTGTAAATGATGTCATTATTTCTTACAGGAAAGGTCGAAGGTTAACATTGAACCGAGTCTGCTCGTTAGAATTTTCTTGATGAGACAACAGTTATTACCTCCCTACATACAGTAAAATCCCTTTACTGCGACAACCAAAAAGAGGTCTAATTTTGGTCTTAAGTGCAGGTTAATTCTGGACAAAAGTTATGCAACCATCTGCTTTTGAAGACATCTATGTTTACTCACAAAGTAGTCTCTTTAAAAGGGTGTTACTGTATTTGGAAATCCACTGGTTTGTTAATCTGCTATACATCATTTCCACATAGTTTTGATAATTTTAAATGTGTCTAATGGAGTAGGAAATAGCGTAGACCCTAATCCAATTGCTTCTTGGAGATTAGTTTGATCTAGGTCTGTAATAGTAGTTCAATTTCTCTGAATATTTAAAAAAAATTAGGCCAGTCAGGTCTAATGTAGTGATGGAGAAATGGTGAAGGTATCTGAAAAGTATCTGAAGGTTCTATCAGGAATTTCCAATTCTACACTGTTCACAAACACCTGAAATCCTCTTATAACCCTGGTACTGTTCATGCAAAAAATAAAAATAAACACTTAAAAACTAAAGAAAAAACATTAAAAGAAAAAAAAATAAGAATATAAGTACTACAGAAAGCACAAGTGAATGCCAACACTATTTTGATTGCATTACATTTCAGTTATCAAAGGGAGATAACACTGTTGATATGCATAGTAGATCTATAGTTACCAGAGTATTTTTAACTCTTTCCTTCATAAAAATGACTTTCCACACATCTGCAAACAGAGTAGACCCTATAGGAGCTGTCTGATCAGGGTCTGCTCAGTTTGCTTTTGACAGGAAATAGCAACCAAACTGTAAATTGACACGCTGCACTGACACTCTTTATCTTACGAAAATGGAAGACAAGTTAACTTTGAGAATTGTAAGACATTTCTTACAGACTTAGCACACAAATGATACCAGATACACAAAGACTATGAAGAATCACTTGACTTTCAATGAAAAAAAAGAGACAAGAAAAATCAAGTTGAAAAGAAAAATTAAAACCCCAAAAAAGAACCTACTGTAACTACCATAAGTATTTGGACAGTCAAGGTTAAGCTTATAGTACAGACCCTGATCAAACTGCTCTTGAAGAAGCAGTTTGTTCATGGTCTTCACTGGTTGCTACTATGAAAGTATAATTCAAAATATCAAAATGGTGTTAATTTCAGTTATTAATCCATTCCCTCCTACTGACGCCTTGTGAACGCCTCTGTCAGAGTCACTTTTTGAAACCATTGTGATAAATAGGGCATTTGCTCCTATGGAGCAAATACTCTATTTATCACAATAGTTTTGAAACTATACAATTCTAAAATTTTCTTTTTTTCTAGTAAATGCTCCTTTTTGGTAGATTTATTTAAAGAGGTTGGGTCTAAAATAGCCAATGAGGGAATAGATAAAGCTTCACAAACCAGTGGAATGGCAGGTGTCCAAATATCTACAGTAATTACAGTATTAAAACCAATCTAAAGGTTGGGTAGAGTAATATTGTAATTCTGAATAACTGCAATATTTGAAACGGTAATGCCCAGGTATGTAGCAAAAATTGTTTTTCACCGCTCCTGCTTACCTACTACCAAATCCCAGTACTTTTTCCCTGATAATATATGTACATATCTATACAATAACACATCTCTACAAAAAATAAATAAAGATGAAATGATATCTAATAACATTAAAGACTTGATTATTCAAATAAGTGTCATTATTGATCTTTAAGACATGTGGCAGCTTAATGCAGGGTGAAAGTCATGCAGAAAGCTCCTCTGGGAGCTTTCTGCATGACTTCCACCCTGCATTAAGCACCACCTGTCTAAACTCTTCTACACAACTATCAAGGTTTTACTGTTTAGGTACTTAACCCTTCTCTTGCTGAATTTTAAAATACATTTCTCCTTCTATACTCATGCCCTTTTGTATAATTACATATATCTTCACTGTGTACAAGTATTTCGCTGTGCAATCACTGCTGTGGAGTGCGCTGGTTGCACAATCAACTTGTAAATAGTGCAGACCCTGATGAGACAGCTCCTGCTGGAGCTGTCTCATCTGGGTCTTAACTATTTACAGGTAGGTATATTGACGTGAATAGCAAGCGAAGGGTTAAGACATGTGGCAGCTTAATGCAGGGTGACAGTCATAACCTCCACCCTGCATTAAGCAACCACCTGCCTACAAGTGTCTAAACTCTTCTACACAAATATTTCGAACTATCGAAGTTTAACTGTTAAGGTACTTAAGGTAAGCGGTAGCTTAATGCAGAATGAGAGTTATACAGAAAGCTCACAGAAAGCCTTTTACATTGCTTTCATTCTGTATTAACCCATCACTCCATGAATATTCAGCTCAGAAATAATGACTGTATGAATATTAATTAGCCGAATGACTGTATGAATATTAATTAGCTGACGTTTGTTGACTGCATCATGGAAATCTTTACTGTGGTAGAAACTGTCAAAATAGATCTTTGTTATATCATAAGGAAACAGAGCTGATCCTGATCAGATAAGTCCTACTGGAGCCATCTAATCTGGATCTACTTTATTTGCAAAGATGTAAAAGGATGCAATGGAGTAAAGGGTTTATCAGTTACCTGCTTAAAGTTACATTTCATCATTAAGTGGCAGAAATAGAGAAGTTTTAGTGGATTTCTGTTAACAAAACTGGAGAAAGAAAATATGAACCACATTGTCATTTGGTATATCTATCAGACCAAAATCTATTCACTGAGTCAGAGACTAGAAATCTGATCAAGGGCTTCACTGTTTGCCAGACGTGAAAAAACTGTGTCTAAAATGTAGACTATATAGTATATACAGAAGATATTTTTCTCATTGCTTTGTTCATTGTTAACAAGGTGATTGTCAGCTCATGGAGGTATTAATAATTATACAGATGTTAAAGGGGGAAAAAACATAAATGAAATTGTGCAATATTCAAAAGTCAACAACAGCAACAAGAACAACACTTAATTAGTCCATATTACATGTTAGTCACACAGCAACAGATAAGTGTGTACCCAAATCATTTCTCCACTAAAACCTATGTTGTGACCACTCTTTAGAATCGTCTTTTTGAGACGATTCTAAAGAGTGGTCACAACACAGGGTTTGGTGGAGAAATAAAGGAGTTAATCTTGAAAATGTTTTAATTTTCGCATCTTATCAGGACCTCTGAGTCAGTCTTTTAGTTCTAAAACCCTTTACTTGTCTTCTTTAAATACGGTACAGTAAACCCCTCTAAACTGGACATTCAACTGGTCTGTAAGGCAGGTGGCAGTTTAATACATGCTGAATACATGCAGAAAGCTCCTAAAGAAGGCTTTCTGCATGACATTCATCCTGCATTAATCAGTCTCCTGCATAAATCAGTCACCTGCTTAAAACAGCATGATTATGAAAAGTCTAGCTTAGAGGGGTTTTACTGTAGATCCAGATCAGACAGCTCCTGTTGGAATAATATAGTTTGATAAGCTGCTATTGCCAAGAAAATAAATTGAGTGATTTTATAGTAAAGTACAAGAACTAAATTAATTAGTATTCACAATGGGAAATAGTACATGTATTGCACAGCAATCCTGACTTCTGTAAATGCTCTATCATACATACCCTGACAGTTTGGCATCTCCTGAGTACTTCATCTCTTCAAATTCTAGCTGCAGTTTCTCTTTGTCTTCCTTCAATCGAGTGATCTGCTTCTCATTATCTTTTTTCAGTTCCTCCAGGTGGTGTGTTGTTTCTTTTTGGTTTTCAAAGCGTGCGACCACTTCCTGCAAACATTACAGGAGTTCCAAATATTACTGAGTTCCAAGTTTATTGAGGATATCTATGGTAAATATTTTCCTTTATACTCATGTATAGGCATAAATACTTAAACTGCTCCGATCTAATATTTCGACCACTAAGGGCCTTTGTCAAAGATTATCATGTCAAAATACACATCACATTTTTGTTACATGCATTCAGCCATAAAATCAAAGAGAATAATGTTGATCCAGCGTCGTCATGGTGACATTGGGTTGTTTTTTAAAATGTCATGATGTCATCAAGATTCATGTATAGGTTTTATCTAAACCTCTCTAAAATAACCATTTAAAAGAAGTATGTTGGTCTATAACCCTTTAATCTATTAATATTCATGTAAGATATATTAAAATCATGAATATTAATCAGATGATTTTAAAATTGACATATTAACCCTGTTCCCTGTTCTATGTTTATTTCAAATTTCAATATCCACTGAATATTCATGAACAAAATAGTTGCGATGAAACCTTGAAGGTGGAACATTGTAGCCATTTTTGAAAGCAAAGAAACAGAACTATTCATATTCCACTAGCAAACAGAGCAGACCCTGATCAGACGGCTCAGATCTGGGTCTACTCTGTTTGTAAATGCGTGAAAACATGTTTATATGAGGGAAAGGGTTAAACAAAGGAAAATTTTGCTTTAGTGCAAATTGAACCGTCTGATCAGGGTATGCTCTATTTGCTGATGGAATTTGAAAGATCTGTTTCTTTACTTTCTCAAATGGCTCCACCTTCCATGTTTCATTATAACTATTTCGTCCATGAATATTCAGTAGGTATTGAAATTTGGAATAAACATGAAACAGAGAAAGGGTTAAACATTACAAAAGAAAAGGAGATTTTCCAATATATAAAGAAGCATTAATCCTTTACCTCATAAATTCACGAATATTAACTGAATTTTCATAACAAAGACCATAGTAGACACTGTAGAATCAGATGTATATCATGTTACAAGCAAACAGAGCTAATCCTAATCAGACAGTTCCTACATGAGCTGTCTAATCTAGGTCTAGTGTGTTTGCTAAAGTGTGAAAAAGGTATTTCTGATCAGGGTCTATGTTTGTAAAGGCATTAACCCATTCCCTCATATTGACGACTTTTGACGACTCTGTAAAACTCACTTTGTGAAACCATTGTGATAAATAGAGCATTTGCTCCTATAGGAGCAAATGCTCTATTTATCACAATGGTTTCAAACTACAACATTCTCAAATTTTCCTTTTCTCTATTTAATGCACCTTTTCAGTATATTTATTCAAAGAGGTTGTATCTAAAAATAGCCTATGAGGGAATGGGTTAAAAGGTGTATATATATCAGGTAAAGAGTATATGCTAAAGATTGGCATACAGTAAAACCCTTCTAAACCAGACATTAAATTTAATATAAATATCCATCTTGGAGATATTCATAAATATCCATCTTGGAGACAGGTGGCAGCTTAAATATCCATCTTGGAGACAGGTGGCAGCTTAATGCGGGGTGAAAGTCATGCTGAAAGCTCCTCCAGGAGCTTTCTGCATGACTTTCACCCAGCATTAATCAGTCAACTGCCTCAAAGTGTCTTAAATTCTTCTCTTCTATAATTCCGGTTTAGAGGGGATTTACTGTATATTGATACAAACAAAGTAACAGAAAACGGTGCTAACTCAAATACTTAAACCAAACGCTATGCTGTAACCATTCTTTAGAATTGTCTCTTCGAGACGTTTCCAAAGAATGGTCACAACACAGGATTTGGTGGGCATCTAAAAGAACCAGAGAAACTCAGTCGATAATAAGAGTAGGGCATCACGCCCGGGTTTCTCTGTATCCTCTCCCCTCTCTCTGGGGCGTCCAATTAGCCCATACTGTAGCAGAAACGGACATTAATCAACACAAATAAACAAACAAATCTCATCTGTATAAATATCAAAACACAAACAAACACAACTGAACTGATATTGACCATAAGAGCATTTCTCTTTGTGGGTTTTCCTTTGCCCTTAGGTTTTCTCCCATAGTCTTCCTGTAAATTTCCAGATTACTTTATGACTACAGTGTAATTACAGCGAAATATTCATTATTCGAACACTAAAGTATGTATTATTATCGATCTTTTAAGATAGGTGGCAGCTTAATGCATGGTGAAAGTCATGCAGAAAGCTCCTAGAGGAGCTTTCTGCTTGACTTTCACCATGCATTAAGCAGCCACCTGCCTAAAAGGGTCTAAATTCTTCTATACAGAAAATTCAAATAATTGAGATTTAACTGTAGTTACCTAATTGATGGCTAAAGTTTGGATCAGGTTGTGTCATCACATTACACAAGTTAAATAATGCTTTAAACCCTTCACTCCATGATTATTTATACCTTTAATAGATAATGACATCATGAATATTAATGAGTTGAATTCTTATAATGGCATTATAAACACAAGCATATTTGGCCATTGCAGAAACTGTAGAATCATATCTATATTATATCATAGGCAAACAAAACAGACCCTGATCAGAGGGCTCCTACAGGAGCCATCTAGTCTGGGTCTAATCTGTTTGCAAGAGCATAGAAGGGCTATTTAATAGTATTTATGGAGTAAATGGTTAAATAACCCTGTAGAATCTACAAGTAAAAGTTACTTTTTGAAACCATTGTGATAAATAGAGTGTTTGCTAATATGAAGCAAATGCTCTATTTATCACAATGGTTTCAAAACTACACAACTCTAGATTTTTCCTTTTCCTTAGTTGATGCTCTGGTCTTTTCAAATTAGATTTATTCAAAGTGAATGGATCTAAAAATAGCCTATGAGCAAATGGGTTAATCTACCACAAGTTCTCGACTATTCTACCATGAGCAACACTGATCAATAAATGACAGTCAAAATCAATTTTTAAAAAAAAGGGGAATACTACATACCATGGTATCTGATACACCAGTTGCCTCCTTAATTTCGCGGAAGGCCTCCTCATATGTTGTGATCTTCTGCTGTTGTTCTTCACCCTGAACCGCTTGTTTCTCCTGTGGTGTCAGCTCATCCTGTTGTATAGAGCTTCTCTGAGCCTGGAATAGTGATTTTTATTATATTCCTTATAAATGTAAGCCAATAATTATCAAGCATTTGCATCATTTGACAGTCCAATATAAATCCATATTGTATGGCTGAAATCCATATTGGACTTGCTATAAGTCCAAGTATGCAGCTATATGCATATTTAAAACATGAATATAAATTTTAAAATTTATTAAAAACATTTTTTCCGTGGGTGGGTCCCAGCATGCGTTGGGCACCTTTAATTGTATCAGGGTCCAAAAGCTTGACATTCTGTACTTTTGGAAACATGAAAGAAAGAGATTGTAAGGGGGAAGATTGTAACAGATGAACATTTTTGCAAAATACAAATGAACAGAGCAACTGATAAATCATTTGTCCACCAAACACTATGTTGTGACCGCTCTTTAGAATCGTCTCTTTGAGATACACATATAAATAAATAAAGGGATTATTCTTGAAAGTTTACGCAACTTATCTGAACCTCTGAAAGAAATAACCAAGGATGGTTACAGGGTTGTAGGAAATGAAATAACTGGTATCTGAAAACAGTGCCAAGTCAGTTCAGAGAGCTCTACCTAATGCAATCCTTTAATCAGGATCCACACTGTTTATCATTCTAAATATCATAGATGGCAAAATTAATTGTTTTATTCTTGGAAAACATATCAAGAGTTAACCCTTCGCTTGCTGTTTGCGTCAATATACCTACCTGTAAATAGTGAAGACCCAGATGAGACAGCTCCTGCAGGAGCTGTCTCATCAGGGTCTGCACTATTTACAAGTTGACTGTGCAACCAGTGCACTCCACAGCAGTGATTGCACAGCAAATTACTTGTACACAGTGAAGATATATATGTGATTATACAGCAGAGAATGGGTAAAGAAGGAGAAATGTGTTTTAAAATTCAGCAAGAGAAGGGTTAACTATTAATAAAGTTAAAAGTAAAGACTTACAATTCTTCTCTCAATTCTCTCATGCTGCATCTTCTTTTCCTCTGCTTCCTTCTTCATCTTAGCAAGCTCAATCTCTCTCTGTTTCCTGTCTGCATACACAACTTTCTCATGTTTTTGCAGCTCAGTCTGGGCAGATTCTTTGGAGATCTGGGCATCATCATGCATGCATTTCAGTTCTTTCAGCTCATTTCTTGTTTGCTGTATCTCCGCCTCCATGCAATCCAGAACACTTGGGAATCTTTCTGCTTCCTACAGATAAAAATTCAGATGTAACAAATGAAACATGGGAAAAACTACAAAGGTCTCAATACCATACGGAGTCTACCTGCCACCTGAATAAAACTCTTTGTATGTTTAGCCCTTAACCTGATAGAAACAGTGTAGATAAAATATTTCATTGTTTAATGAGCTATAACAACCTGAGAAAACTCACGAAAACTCATGATACCTGAATCTGTTTGAAGTTTCAAAATATATTCATCATTGGTTTCCTTTAAAAAGTTAGACAAGAACAACTATATGACTCCGGTTAAATGCTGGGTTTCTAGAGTCTGCTAACATTGAACGTCTCCGACTATTTTTAAAACATGTCAGATGTTTATTTGAACTATAATATGCATAAGATCTCCTAAGAACTACAGTAGAGCCTGTCTTAATCCTTCGCTTGCTATTCACGTCAATATACCTACCTGTAAATAGTGAAGACCCAGATGAGACAGCTACTGCAGGAGCTGTCTCATCAGGGTCTGCACTATTCACAAGTTGATTGTGCAACCAGTGCACTCCACAGCAGTGATTGGACAGAGAAATACTTGTACACAGTGAAGATATATGTAATTATACAATAGGGCATGGCTAAAGAAGGGGAAATGTATTTTAAAATTCAGCAAGCGAAGGGTTAAGCGACCATTAAAATGAGGTCTAACTATGGGTCTATAGGGTAGGTGGTAGCTTAATGCAGATTGAAAGTATTGAAGAAAGCTCCTACAGAAGCTTTCTGCATTACTTTTGATTTGCATTATATCAACCCGATATCAACAGTATTGATCAATAAACCAGTTTCCCCATCCAGACCATGGGTCTTACTTACAATCTCTAGCTTCTTCTTGATGTCTTCATAGATTCTCTTCAAATGTGTTGCCTCATCTATCTTCAACTTGGTTTTATCATAGTTGTTTTCTAGGTATCGCATTTGCTGAAATAACAAATAAAATCTTTAAAGTTACAGAAAATAATAAGAGAAAAACAGAAGCACTCAAATTAATTCTTTGAATGCTGAATGTATAAGAGTATAACTATAGAGTCCATTAAAAACCTAATCCCTCAAAGGCTACTTTTAGACCCAACCAGTCTCTTTGAATAAATCTACTGAAAAGGAGTATTTACTAAAGAAATGGAAAAGTTCAGATTTGTGTAAGTTTGAAACCATTGTGATAAATAGAGCATTTGCTCCTATAGGAGCAAATGCTCTATTTATCACAATGGTTTCAAGAAGTGGTTATTACAGAGGCTTTTACAGAGGGGTCAAATTGTGTCAATATGAGGCAATGGGTTAACTGTTATAGGATTTTGAATATTTCCCACATTCACATAAGATAAGATGCGTAAATTTAAACATTTTCTAGCATAGCTCCTTTATTTCTCCACTAAACCCTATACTATGACAGTATAGGGTTTGGTGGGGAAGTGACGATTTTAGTATTTGGGCAAGCATCGTTATCTGTAGCTCTGAGATATGGAACCTATTACAGCATGCCTGGAACAACCATATAATGAATAAGTATAGAGGTCAATATGAGCAGGTGGTTCATAATTTTCATCTTGCATTAAGCCACCACTTGAACAAAACCAATTCACTCATATTGACACCTTTTCATACCTCTGTAAAAGTCACTTTTTGAAACCATTGTGATAGATACAGCATTTGCTCGCATAGAAGCAAATGCTCTTTTTATAACATTGGTTTCAAAACTACACAATTCTAAAATTTTCCTTTTCTATAGTAAATGCTCCTTTTCAGTAGATTTATACAAAGAGGTTGGGTCTAAAAATAGCATGCGGAAATTAGTTAAAACCAGAACTAGATCATATTTTAATATTTGTAGACAGGTTTTACAAATCTGAAATTACCTGGGCATCAGCAGATTCTCCCTTGTCAGTTGCAACAGCTTCAGAGGCATCCTTCTGCATCTGGTTGTACTGAGTTTGCAGAGCTTCTAGTTTCTTCTGTTTGGTAACCGTTTGGTGTTTTAGAGCATTGAGCCTTTTGACAGTATCACAAACCTTGTAGTCCATCACTGTGATAGCTTGCTGTTAAAAAGAAATCAGGTTTACATATGTAATTACAGTGATGCTTTGGATGCAGAGCAATACATCCTCAACATCAGATATAATAAGATGTGTATATTAAACCTTTCCTCGCTGTGTATTCATGTAAGAAATAATGATTCATGGATATTCATTAGATTAATTTGCAGCACATGGAATGTTTGGCCATAGCAGAAACTGTAGAATCAAATCTATATAATTCTGTAAGCAAACAGAGCAGACCCTGATCAGATGGCTCCTGAATGAGCTGTCTGTTCTGGGTCTACTCTGTTTGCAAATGTGCGAGAACACATTTATATGAGGGAGAGAGTTAAAGCAATTTTTCAAGAATAACTTCTTTATTTATCAACTAAACCCTATGATGTGACCCACTCTTTCAAAAACTCCTGTGTACATATCCATTATAAAAAATTCAGCTTATAAATATTCATGTCATCATTATTTCTTGCATAAATATTCAATCAAGGAAAGGGTTAACTAGGAAAGTTTTGGCTGTGAATCAGATCTCATTTTCATGTAAAAATAATTTACCTGTAGTTATGGGAAAATAACTGGATATTATGGCAATTGTCACCAGAAACAGTACAACCATAGCCCATTCAGCTATTGACCAACAAGAGCTGCTTAACTTCACAACATCTTCCAGCACTTAAACCATGCTGACAGTAAAAGCTAGCGTTTAAATCATGCTGACAAAAGGAGAGTTTATAGTGCTAGTGTCCTAAGACTCCTTACTGTCACACGATTTCAATGATATTACAATGTGTGCATATGGTTGAAGATGGATTATACTTACTCTGCCAGTCTTGTTTTTCATGGCAGCCCTTTCCACTGGATACTCTTGAAAAGCTTTATTAATGACATGTTGGTCTTGCTGAAACACAAAACAAAATCTTATAATAAGACATTTAACCAAAATATATATATGTATGCATGTTACGTTGTCATGAAGTGCCTTTTCTAAGGCCAAACTTGGGACCCATTTCTATGTTAAAAAAGTAGACATTTTTTCCCTATCTCTGAATAAACAATTCCCATTATATAATGTCAGAAACTCAACTGAGCATGAAGCTGAAGCAACCATTGATATATTCAAGCTTAACCCATTCCTTCATATTCAGACAATGACTGTTTGACACCTCTGTAAAAGTCATTTTCTGAAACCATGTGATCTGGGTCTACTCTGTTTGCAAATATGGTGTATTCATGGAATAATGGGTCAAGTTATTTGCTTGAGGAGGTTCTGATCCACATCTACACTAGATATCTGTAAATTTTTGTGTAAGGTGTGTTCACAGATAATCATTTATTACATATAAATCCTTCTAAAAACTAACTTGGGAGAATTTACTTGAAATGTTTGGGGAACTTACTGACAGTGAATCACTGAGTTTCTTTCTCAACTCTTTGTTTTCTTTTCTCAGCTTCAGAATCGACTCTTTGTTCTTCCTCATAGCAAACTGGGAGGTTTCATAGTAGGCTTTCCTATCACCCTCTGAAAGACAAAATAAGACAAATGTACAGTAAAATCTTTCTTAACCGGAATTCTAGTTGAGCAGAATTTAGACACTTTTAGGGAGACGGCTGCTTAATACAGGTTGAAAAGCCTGCAGAAAGCTCCTAGAGGAGTTTTCTGCATGACTTTCACCCTGCATAAAGCTGCCACCTGTTTCCAAGACCGATATTTATACTAAATTGAACATCTGGTTTAGAGAGGTTTTACTATACTACAACTGTCATGATAATTTTTCTAAAGGTTTTGTCCACTTAGTGAAATGAAAACATTAATTAAACTGGAAGTACTTTCAAAACAATGAATCTAGTATATATGCATTCAGAGCCACTACAATATATACTTAATTTTTAAGCCACTGTCTCCCTTGTCGTAATTAACAGCAGCATATCTTATAATGCAAGGGTTTTGAGATAAATCAATAGTAGCCTAGACAAGTCTTAACCAAAATCATATGAGACGAATTCAGTCAAAACCATAATACATTTAGATTATGGCTATTTGTGGTTGAAAAGTAGCCCCACCTGTTCAAATTATTAGTTTCAGAGTTCCAAGACAGACCATAACAGATACTTTACAAATAATATTTTTTGCATTTTATGTACAAGGGGATCAACAGATAGAGGGTAGAGCTAACATTGTTTGAGATCAATATTCACATAGGTTGATTGCTGAATATGGGTTTAATTCATATAAACAATAATGTTTCTTAGGCAACACTTGCACTGGCGTAATTACCCGAGTAATTCAGAGTTTATATGCATTTTTGCAGTCCCACTTTAGCTTGTACCATTTTGGTACTTTTGTTTAGATAGATGTTTGGAACTGTGATTCTCATTTTTGTGTCCGTATTTTTTTTCATATTTGGTCTGGTATATTTATGGTGCTAAGCATTCCAAAATCATGTTCAATTCCGTAATTGTACGGAATCGGTCATGGTTTGTAAAATGGGTGCCAAGGTGTTAAAATTAATCTGAGAAGAAGTCACACTGAAAGTGTTTGACTGATAGAAACAAAATTCACAGCCCCATCTTGAGTTGATCGGCGAAAGGAGAGATTTGAAAGTGATGATCGATGATATGCAAAGTTTGTTCAGTAATTCAGTGTTCAGATCATTGTCTTATCTGACTGTGATATTTAACTTGCATTTGTGATTATATATTATGCTAGTGACCTCAAACGTTAGTAAATAAATACTCTCTGGTTAACTACGGCAGTGTGTTTTGAACTTTTTAGGACATCCTCACTTTTCATCAAGATCTTAAATTTGAGGTTACCCTTATTATTTCATTTGATAGCTTATTCCAAATCGTAACTGACTGACTGGATGGAATTGGTAAATGTATGAAAGAAAATCTAAACGTTTCAAGTAATCATGATGAACACAAAATATTTATGTTAGCATCCCGTTTTGTTTACTGTAGTAACAATCCATCAAATCACTGCAGGAGGTGAATTAACAACAAATTTATTTCTCACCTAAAAGGGCGATTTTGGCCTTCAGTTCCTCCATCTGCTCTGTAACAGATCGGTTCATGACCGTAGTCCCTCCTATAGGCATCTTGCAACGCAAGTGAAAAGCAGCCTATTTAAAATTCTGCAACGACTTGTCAACTGGCTCCAACTACCGTGCTCTGTTTACGCGTCTCCAAGGTGCCCCTTCATGTACGCATGCGTCATTTTTTAAGCTTCCGTTGCCGGTTCTTGTTTTTTCGCCAACATAAAATTCAGCCGAAATTTGGTAAACAGAAAATGTAATTGATTTCAATGTAGGTTAGCTTATGTGATAACTTTAATAATAAATATAATTAATTCTCATATCCAGTTCTTATACTCAAGAGAATTCCGATTTCCATCAAACATGCGAAACTGACACTCCTAAGATTAGAAATATTACTACGCAAAACTGAAGACGAAAATAGAAACATATATATCGCAATGCATCAGGTTCGAGCTGATTATGTATTAATAAGCTTAAATGAGTACTAAGAATAAGTTCTGAAATCAGTTGTCGCATTAATGGCCCAAAATATTGTGACCTATTTTCTTTTGCCATTACTGTGTTGTGAGGCACTTCCGGGTGTGACATCTGTCGAGTGTCAAAAATTAATTATGTTAGTTTTAACCGTTAATCATAATTTGATCTAAATACACCTCTTTGTCGTGTGACCGTATTTCAATATTGTTATTGCAAACGAATAAGCACTCCTGTCTGCATTGTCATTGAAAGTATTTGCTTTCATTCATAACTGAAGTAAATAAGGGTTAGGGGTAGAAGTAAATAATCTTTCTGCTTACTTATGATTTTTGCGCATTCCAAAGGAAAGATGTGACTTGTAAAAAATTTTTTTTTAAAGAACAATTCCTTTATTTCTCCACCAAACCCCATGTTATGACCTATGTTTAGAATCGTCTCTTTGAGATTGACTACACCAAAGGGCTTGGTGGATAAAATGCACCTTTATCTACAGCTCTGGTATTTTGGAAAGAATTGAAAAGTTAAGTTTTCCCTCTGATCAGGGTCTTAACTGTTTGTCATGCAAAATCTTTTTCCAATTTTGGGCCTTTCATACTAAATGCAGTTAACCCTGTTCTATGTTTGTTCCAAATTCTGATACCTAATGAATATTCATGGAGAAAATTCTTATAAGGAAATATGCAAGGTGGAACATTGTACCCAATTTGGAAAGTAAAGAAACCGAGCTTTCAAATTCCATTAGCAAACCGAGCAGACCCTGATCAGACTGCTCCTCTAGGAGCCGTCTGATCTGGGTCTACTCTGTTTGCAGATGCGTGAAAACACATTTATATGAGGGAAAGGGTTAAACACAGATGGTCTATCCCACTCTGATGATTCAGGGTTGTAAATGTTAAGCTTCCTAAAAAATATTTACGTAAAATTTGACCAAATGTCTCGATGTAATTATTGTAAAGTGTCAGGGAAATTTGAAATTATGTTGGGGAAATGTCAGGGAATTTTGTTCCGTCAGGTTTGTGGCAACCATCCTTAGTGCTGTCCTGAGAATGGAGTCTGTCTGATTGTCTTCATCAAAGACACACTCCCCACTCAGAGTGGTTCCAAGGGTCTATAGAATCCAGACTATGCTTCACTCCGACATTCCTCACCAACTCCTTCCATTTCTGCTTTGGCCTGCTGTGCATCTTAATTATGTGCAACCAGCTTGCGGGCTTTGGTGATGTGGCCTGTGCTGCATTCTCATTATGTTAAAATAAAGATTGATAGTCTTATTCTATGACAGAGCAACTGATAAAGATACATACTCATATACTAAAGTGTCCTTTCTCTTCGAGACGATTCTAAAGAGTTTTCACAACATAGGGTTTGCTGGAGAAATAAAGAAGTTATTCTTGAAAATATTTTAATTTACGCATATTATCTGGACCTCTGCTATGAATTTTAGTTTGACTCATTTCATATTTCTCTGCTTTCTGCATTATACAGGACAAACATTTGCTGACCTGACAAGACTATCTAATTACAAAGATGTCATTATTTAGAAAGTTACTGGGTAACACCCCTGATGGCCCCGGTGGTAAAGGGACGTCAGCCATCACACCACCTGGTATGCAAACAATGGGTGCAAATCTGCAAAGGAAGTTTGCTAAGGGAGTCCAATATAACAGTAAGCCATAGTTACTGCCTTATTTGAATTTTCTCCACCAAAACCTGAGATTTGTGATTTGTGAATCTGTGATTCTAATGAGTACTCACAATTAATGCTTTACTTCATGAATATTCATGTAAGAAATTGTAACTGAATATTAACCAATTCAACACTTTCCTTCATATAAATGCCTTTTCATGCCTTTGCAAACATAGTACACCAGATCAAACAGCTTCAGTAGGAGTCATCTGATTAGGGTCTGCTCTGGTTGCTTTTGAAATTTTATAGTCCGAGCTACAATTTTGTCTTAGCCAACAAGCTCCTTTAAAATATTTTGAAATTTGAGTTTAACCCTTTCCTCAATAAATACGCCTTTATACGTTTCTGTAAAAATCACCTGTTGAAATCATTGTGATAAATAGAGTATTTCATAATAATTTGCTCCTATAGGAGCAAATGCTCTGTTTATCACAATAGTTTCAAACTACAAAATTCTAACATTTTTTCTTTTCTCTAGGTAATGCTCCTTTTCGTTAGATTTATTCAAAGTGGTTGGATCTAAAAATAGCCTATGAGGGAATATGTTAATAGTGAATATTCATGACTTGATATATTCATGCATAAAAGCTCATGAGGGAAAGGATTCACTGAAAATCATTCATGATAGCTCACTATGAAATTTGATTATTTCAGTGAAAGTGGTTATCCGAGGAGACAGAAATGTGGGTAAAACCTGCCTTTTGCATCGTTTACAGGGCCTGAAATTTGTGGAAGAATACCTTCCAACAGATGAAATACAGGTGAATAGTCTCCTTTATCCTACCTTGTTAGAGACTCTGGAATCTGTTACAATATCATAAGCAAACAGAGCAGAACCTGATCAGATGGCTCCTATAAAACCGTCTGATCTGGGTCTTATTTGTTTGCAAAGTAGTGAAAAAGCATGTATATGAGGTAACGGGTTTAAAAAAAAATAAAAAAAAATAAAATAAAATAAAAAAAAAGCAGATCATGATCAACAGGATCCTATAGGAACACTATGATAGATCTGTGTCACTGTTTTGAAATATCAGTTTACTTGTTTTCCGCATTGAAAGGGTAAGGCAATGTCTAGCTTTAACCCTTTACTCCATAAATACACCTTTGCAAACAGAGTAGACCCAAATCACCATGAATGAATACATGTACTAATATTCTGAATTTTTGTAATGATATATGAATACAGGAAGTTTTGATCATGACAAACTATGGCATCAAATCTGAATAGTTAGGGCCCTGCATTGAACAATTTTGATGTGACACAACAACTGAAATAGTACTTCACATATTGGTTTCATATTAAAGGCACATGCTTAGTATTATCAGAGGAAGACGTCTAGTGTTTGGGTTGAATCAGGTTACTATGTCTAGAGTTATCTGCCCTTGATTTACAGGGCACTCTCTGACTGAGTCAGTTTTCTAGTTTCATTTATAAGCATACAGAGCAGACCCTGATAAGACATCTCCTACAGGAGGTTTCTATCAGATAAAGGGTTATCATTCAGAATTAACGCTTTCCCTCATATAAACGTGTTTTCACGCATCTGCAAACAGAGTAGACCCAGATCAGACAGCTCCTAGAGGAGCTGTCTGATCAGGGTCTACTCTGTTTGCTAATAGAATGTGATGGATCTGTTTCTTTGCTTTCTAAAATGTCCACAGTGTTCCAATTTCCATATTTCTTTAAAATCATTTTATTAATAAATATTTAGTAGGTATTGAAATTTGGCTTAACTACAGAACAGGGAAAGAGTTAATCATACATGTGGTTTGAGTGGCTGTTGTTGAGAGACTTTGCTGTATTCAGGTGGCCAGTATTCACTGGAATTACAAGGCGACAGACGATGTGGTGAAAGTCGAGGTGTGGGATGTGGTAGACAAGGGCAGAAAGAAGAAGAAAAAGGATGGATTGAAGCTGAGCACAGATGAGGTGAGTGAAAAGTTGAGCTCCAGATTAGATTTAAGAGTTTGATTAATAGAGATTGCCTTTTTCACACCTTTGCAAACAAAGTATACCTAGATCAGATGGCTCTTGTGGGAGCCATCTGATCAAGGTCTGCTCTGTTTGCTCTGGGAAATTAACATTTGATTTTATACTACATGTATTTATCATAGCCATTTGTGCTCTTGTTTTAAGTATTTGTATACATATAATGATGATACAAAAAATTAATAAATGATGGGTGGAGTCTACCATGAATATTCATCAGGTAAAACAGTAACCCATTACCTCGTAGGCTTTTTTTTTTAGATACAACCTCTTTAAATAAATCTGCTGAAAAGGAGCAGTAACTAAAGAAAAGGACAATTTTAGAATTGTTTAGTTTGAAACCATTGAAATAAATAGAGCATTTGCTCCTATAGGAGCAAATGCTCTATTTATCACAATGGGTTCACAAAGTGACTTTTACAGAGTCATCAAAAGTCGTCAGTATTAGGGAATAGGTTAATACGTTTTTTAACCCTTTCCCTGTTCTGTGTTTATTCCAAATTTCAATACCTTCTGAATATTCATGGACAAAAAAAAATACAATGAAATATGGAAGATGGAGCATTATACAGATAATGCCATTTAAAAAATTAAAGAAATAAGATCTATCAAATTCCATTAGCAAACAGAGCGAACCCTGATCAGACGACTTCTATAGGAGCCATCTGATCTGGGTTTACTCTGTTTGCAAAGGTGTGAAAAATCTTTTTGTATGAGGGAAAGGGTAAATTCTTACCAAGAAGGTTATTTCATTTTCTCTAATTCTTTCCATAACGGAATGCAGAGAGTCATAAAGTTTGATTCTTGATGAGATACTGAGTTTCTCTGTATTTCAGCAGATTCGAGATTTTCCAAAAATTGTATTTATTGAAATGATTAACTCTTTCTCTCATATAAACTCCTATTCACGCCTTTGCAAACAGAGTAGACCCAGATCAGACGGCTCGTATATGAGCCATATGATCAGGGTCTACTCTGTTTGTTTATGAATTTATAACGGATCTAATTCTACAGATTTTGACAAAGCAAAAAACTTCTTTGAAAAGTTTACATTATAAAAAATCATCTAATAAATATTCATGAAGTCATTATGTCTTACATAAGTATGGAAAAGGTAAAGGGTTAAAAGACAGCACTTTGAATAACTGTGTTTCCAGAGAATTTCGAGGGCTTGGTGCAAAACTATTCTAACTCCTTCACTTTGTGAAGGAGTTAGAATAGTTTTGCACCATGCCCTCGTTTTTCACATCGTTTTGAATCTTATTGAATGCTTTTGCTGATTTTTAGGATGATGATACAGAAGAGCCTTGTCTTGATGCCAACTTTGTGGATGTATATAAGGGAACTAATGGTGCAATACTGATGTATGACATAACTAAACAATGGTGAGTCACAGCTACAGATACTCAAATACTAGAATCGTCATTTCTCTACCACACCCTATGAAGAGATGTTTCTAAAGAGTGGTCACAACATAGGGTTTGGTGGAGAAATAAAGATGTTATACTTGAAAATATTGTGTGGTAAGTGTCGCTGTAAGCTACTGAACACACAGTGTTGACCCAAAGTTTTGTTCTCAAGCTTTTGATTGGTCAGATTTGAGTTCTCAAGCTTTTGATTGGTCAGATATGAGCCAAAGACCCAGATCAACTATCTCTACCAGTTTGTAAAGCATGATTAGTCAGTTATACAGCTTAACCTTTTCCCTGTTTCCATAACCTTTTCCCTGTACCTTAACCCTTTCCCTGTTTCAGACGTTTTGAAAGTTTTAAGACCTCATGAACATTTATACATACACATAGTATGGATGATGTTTTCTTTCATCCTGATATATACTGCAGGATCTGATCTATATAATTCCATCTGCAAACCAAGCAGATCCTGATCAGACAACTCCTATAGGAGCTGTCTGATCTGGGCCTTCTCTATTTGCGATAAGCTTGGAAAAACGTTTCTATGAGGGAAAGGGTTAATGATAAATTGAAGTAATGGGGTAGTAATTAGTGCACAGGGAGTGGACTTTTGATAAGATGCTGATCTGTCATAATCTCTTTTTCCTCAGTAAAACCTTCTGCAAATTATTCTCCAGGGCGATAGTGATGAGTTGCAGCAAGCTAGAGTTTGGTGGAGAAAGATTAAAATATTTTACATGTAGTTAGATTTTCTAAATGCACTTTTTTATCTACAGCAGTTTGATCATTTTCTACAGTATTTGGCTATCATTTCCTACAGTATTTGGTTAAGATTGTCTGTCAGATATTAACCCATTCCTGCATATTAACGCCTTTTGACGCTTCTGTAAAAGTCACTTTATGAAACCATTGTGGTAAATAGAGCATTTGCTCCACTGGAGCGAATGCTCTATTTATCACAGTAGTTTCAAAACTACACAATTCTGAAAATTTCCTTTTCTCTAGTTAATGCTCCTTTTTGGTAGAATTAATCAAAGTAAATGGATCTAAAAATAGCCTTAGTGGGAATGGGTTAACCCTTTTTACTTCATAAATATTTGTATAAGATATAATGTATACAGTCAAGCCTGCTGTATGTGTACTTTCTAGGGAAGTGACCAATTTGGCCACTTACCGCAGGTTTACTTTCATTTCTTTCAATACCTGTATCATAGTGTCGAGAGACTTAGGCATCTCATCTGGATCCAAACTGTTTGTCATCACAAATTAGTCGATAGTGTTGTAAGAGTTGATGATTTTCCCCAGGACATATGACTATGTGGAGAAGGAGATGGAACGAGTTCCAGCCAACATACCTGTACTGGTTCTTGGAAACCATAGAGACATGGGTCATCACCGCACAGTCTTAGAGGACAAGGCCCGCTACTTTGTGGAAAATCATGACAGGTAAGTTAGTCATATATAATAAAACCTCTCTATAAAGGCAAGAAGTCTTAATTCCAAGGTTTTTAAGGCAGGTGGTAGCTTAATGCAGGAGGAAATGTGTGTAGAAAGCTTCCAGAGCATCTGAATGCATTACTATTGTTTTACATTTATAGCTCTTTGCATGCTTAAGTAATTTTTCCTCTGCAACAATTGTCGTCTGCTTCAAATTTTGAAAAAATAATCTTTCATTTCTTTGAAAAAATATGGTAAAAGCGTCACACAGTTTGGATCCACTCCATTTGAGCAAATGCTCTATCACCATGGTTTCAAAAAAACATGTACACAATTTTCAAAAAGAATTTTTGGTAGTAAATGCTCCTTTTCAGGTTTATTCATAGATGTTGTGTCTAAATATAGCCCACAAGGGAATGGGTTAACCCTTTCCCTCATGTAAACGTGTTTTCATGCATTTGCAAACAGAGTAGACCCAGATCAGACGGCTCGTAGAGGAACCGTCTGATCAGAGTCTGCTCTGTTTGCTAATAGAATTTAATAGTTCTGTTTCATGAATATTCAGTAAGTATTGAAATTTGTAATAAACATAGAACAGGGAAAGGGTTAAGCAAAAGTAAGTGTAATAGACAACAATGATATGTGGCAGAGAAAGAATTAATAAGTGTTTGTGGGCCATTGTAGATTAAGTTAGAATGTTCCAGAGAAATTGAGTAATTTCCACATTTTAGTGTTTTGAGAATCTTAAACAGACCATGATCCAAGTTTTCTAGGTACAAATGTTTTATTGTTCTTCTTGCAGGGGAGAGGGAGGGGCACAAGTCCGATACGCAGAGGCTTCCATGAGGAATGGATTTGGTCTCAAGTACATACACAAGTTCTTCAACCTTCCATTCCTGCAACTACAAGTAAATACTGCATTATTGTAATAAACACTGGCACTCTCGCTGTGGTATATTCTGGCAAAAACAGTATAAACTGAATGTTGTGCCAACTGATTAGAATCTAGAACTCCTATAGTAGCCATCTGATCTGGGTCTACTCTGTTTGCACATGCATGAATAGGCTTTAAGCCTTCGCTTGCTGAATTTAAAAATACATTTCTCCTTCTTTACCCATGCCCTGTTGTATAATTACATATATCTTCACTGTGTACAAGTATTTTGCTGTGCAATCTCTGCTGTGGAATGCACTGGTTGTACAATCAATTTGTAAATAGTGCAGACCCTGATGAGACAGCTCCTCTCCTATAGGAGCTGTCTCATCTGGGTCTTCACTATTTACAGGTATGTATATTGACGTGAATAGCAAGCGAAGGGTTAATATGAAGAAAGGGTTAATAGAGTGGAGACATTTGACCCTTTGTGTATTTTAACGTTTTGGCGCCAAATTTCTAATTGTCGTCAGTAATCCGATTTTGTTAAAGAGGAGGTCCCTACAATGAACGCATATTTTCAATAATATCATAAAACTTGGTATTTGTTATGCTCTATCATTATTATGAAGGTTCCCAATTTGAACTTTTATCGAAAAATGCCCCTGTGATACAAATAAATTGATTTCATCAATACTGATAATTTTTGTTCTACAACACAATATTGTCGGCCTTTTCCGTTAAATTCCTCCGCGTTTTGCCGACAATCACCCGATCCCTCCATTTGTTTACGTAATAACTTTCTCAGAAGTGGTCGGAGAATCACGAATAGGGTGAACAGTTACGAAACTAAAACCCAACCCGAATAAAACTGAAACATCGGGGAGTAAAATCGGGATCGGCGATATCAAACACATGGATGTTTTGTCATTATAAACGGTAATTGGATGGGAATTTTTGCGATATACCACTTTTCAAGATATAAACAAATGAGTTTTGTATATTTTAAGTGTTTTTGAAATGCGTCAAATGTAGGGACATCCCCTTTAAAGAAAGAGGTAAATATAAACAGGTTCTTCAAAGGAAGAAACCACAGGTCTAGAACTAGAGATGGAGACAAAAGGTGAAGTCCTTGATCAGACGCCGCCTTGAACAGGCAGTTTCTGATCTTGGACTGCACTATTTGTCGTGTATTTTTATGACATTGGCGGTGAAAGGGTCAAATACATTTAGGAATTTGGTGTAAAGACTGCAATTGCACTTGAAAGCATTTGGGTATTAGGTTAGTGTCTTGTAGTAAAGTCTCTGTGTATATAATGACATTGGAAATGGATATTGGGATTTATTAGCTATAATACCAAGTTTGTTTTTGCTCTGTCTGTCTGTTGGTTTGTCTGTTTGTTCCCAACTTTAATGTTGCTATTGCACATACATCCTTCAGAGTTGGTGTGCATTTGCAATTTATGGATGGGAACATTTTTAGGGGTGACTTATTAAGGTCTAGGTCATACAATATTGCCCCGATATGGTCAATGGTCATATCGGGGCATATTGTTTCACATGGTGGGTTTTTTTTGCGGTTGCAGGGGTAGATAGCATCTAAAAAAGGTATATAAAGCTAGGGTAGATAACTTGTGTGCTGCTGTAGCAAGGAGAGATAATCTGATTTGCACTAGCTAGCTGGAATAACCTGTGTTTTGGTGGCATGGTTTATTGAGGAAAGATGCCTATCTTTTGTTCTAGTTAGAGGAAATAACCTGTATTTTACTCCCTTTAGAGAGAGACATTACTGAAGCAATTAGAGATTAATCAAGACGACATGTTGTCCACCATAGAAGAGCTCAACATACACGAAGACTCGGAAGAACAAAATTATGAAATGTGAGTAAATCTGTCATGTCTTTTAAATGTGCTTTTATGTCAAACTGGTGGTGTGAATTTTAAGTACAGCCGTTAACATAATTGTGTTAACCCATTCCCTCATAATGACACCTTTTGATGCCTCTGTAAATGTCACTTTCTGAAACCATTGTAATAAATAGAGCATTTGCAAATCCATAAATACACCTTTCTACGCCTCTGTAAACATCACCTGTTGAAACCATTGTGATCATTTACTCCTATAGAAGCAAATGCTCTATTTATCACAATGGTTTCAAACTACAAAATTCTAAAATTTTCCTTTTCTCTAGTAAATGCTCCTTTTTGGTAGATTTATTCAAAGTGGTTGAATCTAAAAATAGCCTATAAGGGAATTGGTTAATCATGTACTCCATGAATATTCATGTAAGAAATATCAGCATCATGAATATTGATTTAGTTAATTGTTATAGTAGCACATGTACATGGGGATTTTTGGCGAAAGAAAGGAACTGTAGAATCATATCTGTATTATATCATAAGCAAACACAGCAGTCCCTGATCAGATGGGTCCTATAAGGAGGTGTCTGATCCGGGTCTACTCTGCTTGCAAAGGTGTATGAAGGTGTATTTATAGAGTAAAGGGTTAACCCTTTCCTTCATATGAACGTTTGTTCACGCATTTGCAAAGAGAGTAGACCCAAAGCAGACGTCTGATCAGGGTCTGCTCTGTTTGCTAATGGAATTAGATAGAACTGTTTCTTTACTTTCCAAAATTGCTACAATATTCCACCTTCAATATTTTATTAATAACTATTTTGTCCATGAATAGAGTATTCAGTAGGTATCTAAATTTGCAATAAACACAGAACAGGGAAAAGGGTTGAACAGTAATTCAGTATTTCATTGCTCCAATGTATTCCAGATTTATTGACCAGCTTGCCAAGAAACGAAGGGAACAGCAGGATACCATAGGAGTTAAGGGGTCCCAACCCCCGCCAAAGCCCCAGGAACTTCCTGTCAAACCAAACTCCTTACCAAATGGTTAGTAGACTAACAGAACAATCATTAATCCTTTCCCTCATATAAACATGTTTTCACGCATTTGCAAACAGAGTAGACCCAGATCAGATGGCTCCTAGAGGAGCTGTCTGATCAGGGTCTACTCTGTTTGCTAATAGAATTTGATAGATATGTTTCTTTGCTTTCTAAGATGTCTATGCTGGTCCACCTTGCACATTTCTTTATAACTATTTTGTTAATGAATATTCATATAGGTATTGAAATTTGAAATAAATTTTTTATGCCTTTGCAAAGAGAGTAGATCAGACAGTTATTATACATGTATATACTTTCCCTTATATAAATGCATTTTCACGCATTTGCAAAACAGAGTAGATCCAGATCAGACAGTTTCTAGAGGAGCCGTCAGATCAGGGTCTGCACTGTTTGCTTATGGAATTTGATAGACCTGTTTCTTTAGTTTTTAAAATAACTACAAGATTTCACCTTGCACATTTCATTATCACTATTTTGTCCATAAATATTCAGTAAGTTCAAATGGGGAACCTTCATAATAATGATAGAGCATAACAAATAAGTTTTATGATATTATTGAAAATACGCATTCATTGTAGGGACTTCCTCTTTAAGAACTAATATAGACCTGCTTTAACAGTTTTTACCATAGCCCAAAAATTCCTGTGATCATTGGTCATAATAAATAATCAGTTAATGAATTTATTGATGAATTCTTCTTGTATTGATATTCATTGGTTAACCCTTTCCCTCATATAAGCATGTTTTTACGCATCTGCAAACAGAGTAGACCCAGATCAGACGGCTCCTAATGGAATTTGATAGATGTGATTCTTTACTTTCTAAAATGGCTACAATGTTCCGCCTTCCATACTACTTTGTCCATAAATATTCAGTAGGTATTGAAATTTGTAACAGGGAAAGGGTTAAATAGTTATTAATTGCTCTATTTATCACAATAGTTTCAAAACTACACAATTCTAAAAAAGTGTCCTTCTCTATAATTAATGCTCCTTTTCGGTAGATTTATTCAAAGAGGTTGGATCTAAAAATAGCCTATGAGGAAATAGATAAATATGTAATTATAAAACTTCATGCAGTAATAAATTCTTGAATTTAATATTCTTAGAAAAATATATTATTGAGGACATATATATTTTCATGTCTTATAGTTTACCCTTTGAGGACATATATATTTTCAAAGTGAAATGTTCTGTCATTGGCTAATGTTTGAAAGGTTAATTTCCCTGAAATTAGTTTTATGGCCCATAATGTTTACCTGAGATTTTTATTAGGTCGTCTGTTTCGAAGAAATCACGAGCTATTGTTGTAACTCCAGCGTCCGCGTCATCGTTGTCGCCGTCGTCCGAAATCTTAAAATTGACCATAACTTCTTCAATTTTTCATTTACAACCTTCATTTTTGGTATGCATGTTCATCTTGACAATGACAACAGACAAGCATTGGCACCCGCTTGCAATGCTGTTCTTGTTTGTCTGTTCTATCTGTCTGTCTGACAATGTCTAGCTGAAAGATTTAACCCATTTAACACCAGACACACATGTACAGTCATTTGTAGACAGTGTCAAGCCAGATAAGAGGACTCTTAGAGGTGCCTTATGATTAGGGTCTACATGGTTTTGTCATTCGTAATCAAAAGTTTAGTATTCTTCAATTCAAAGGGTTTATGTTTGTGGTATTTGTTTCTACTACACAGTGCCAAGATCAGTTTCTGCTCCAGCATTACAAAAATCAGCAGTTACTCCTGAAGCCAGCAATTCTTTAGCCACACCTTCCACTGTGCAGGCCTCACCTTCTGTAGGAGCTGTCACACCCACATCTGAAAACTCAAAGACTGTAACTCCGCCTGCATCACAAACCACGACCACAGCTGCCAAGCCAGCAGGGAAACAGCCTGAACAGAAGGAACAGAAGACTGGTTTCCTGTCACGCTTTTTCAGTAGCAAAAGTAGCCAGCAAGCACAAACGAATAGTAGTCAAACGAAAACAGGTTGGTACAGTAAATATTTTGCTTTCAGTAGCGTATATTATATAACAGGACTTATTTAGGCAGAATATTATTACAGCACATATGTCATAGACTGATGCATTGCTTAAACATATCTGTTTATTTATTTTAAGAAATAATAGCATAATGAATATTAACTATAAGAACTTCTATAATGGCATGCAGAAACTCTGTAATCAGATCTACATTATTCCCAATTAACCCATTCCCTTATAGGTTATTTTTAGATCCAACCACTTTGAATAAATCTGCAAAAAGGAGCATTAACTAGAGAAAAGAATATTTTTAGAATTTTGTAGATTGAAACCATTGTGATAAATAGAGCATTTGCTCCTATAGGAGCAAATGCTCTATTGAACACAATGGTTTCAAGAAGTGACTATTACAGAGGTGTAGAAAGGCGGATTTATGGAGGAAAGGGTTAAACAAAAAGACCAGACTCTAATCAGACGAGTCCTGCAGAAGTCATTTGTTCTGGGTCTACTCTGTTTACAAAGGCATGAAAAGACATTTGTATCAGGGAAAACCTTGAGCACTCTATAAAGCAATTGTCATCTGCAAATGTAGACAGCAGCAATACATAGCTTATGTTATTTGTTAAATGTCATCCGACTATAAATAAAATTTGTATTTGTATTTGAAGTTGATCTGTACATTGTTTACAAAAGTATGACAAATCTTTCTCTGCATTTGTAATGAATTGGACACTTGTTTAACATCTCTTAGAAGTGGAAACCCAGCCCGAGCCAGTGCCAGCAGTTAAAAGTGTTGATGATTTTGTTCCTGATGTCGGTGGCCTAGATGACAGTTTTCTTGAAGACACTAAAGATGTCAAGGACGTTGCCAAAGTAACAACAGAGGAAGTGAACAGTGACAGGTAGTCATAATGAAGTAGATGGAAAGAATTAGGAACAAAATGAAACTTACTTCTTTAACTCTTTGCACACTAGCGGTGAAACCGTGATTACCCATGCAAACAGTTTGGATCCGGATGAGACGCCGCATAATGCGGTGTCTCATCAGGATCCAAACTGTTTGTCCCATTGACCATATTTTTGCAGAGAAATGAGAGAAGTTTTATTTTTAGAATTGAAGCAGACGACAATTGTTGCAGACGAAAAATTACTTAGCGTGCAAAGAGTTAACCGTATCCTTCATATAAATGCATTTTCATGTATTTGCAAACAGAGTAGACCCAGATCAGATAGCTCCTATTGGAGCTGTCTGATCAGGGTCTGCTCTGTTTGCTTATGAAACTATATAGATCTGATTCTACAGTTTCTGTCTGAGACCAAATGTCTCATGTACGTATGCCATTTTATGAAAATTCAGCTAGTAAATATTCATGTTGTCTTTATTTCGTACATGAATATTGAACAGGAAAAGAGTTGACACTTTATGGGTAATCAGATTAAACTGTTTCTGTATCTGACATACAGGAGTTATCAGCCCTTGTATTTGTGATTAAGGCTGTCGTGCATGATATTCATCACCTTAAGTGATAGTTCTAGTTATTTCCGACATGAATATTCAGCAGGGAAAAGGATTAAGTCATCTGCATGTTGCTTTGATGCAATTCGGGCAGTTACTTTTTCCCTCATTTCTCTTAACCGATTACCTCATAGGCTATTTTTAGACCAATTCCCTCATAATTTATTTTCAACATCACGTTTTAGTTTTTTATAAACCATTGGGATAATTAGAGGATTTGTTCCTACAGAGCAGAACTACAGATAAGGATGTGTACCCAAATACTAAAATCGCCATTTCTACACCAAACCCTATACTGTGACTACTCTTTAGAATCGTCTCAAAGAGACGATTCTAAAGAGTGGTCACAGTATAGGATTTGGTGGAGATATAAAGGAGTTATTCTTGACAATGTTTTAATTTACACATCTTATCTTTAGCTCTGTACAGAGGCATCAAAAGGCATCAATGTGAGGGAATGGGTTAAGAAAGAGTGTTCAACAGTTCTGAACCTGGTTTGACATTTAACATCTCTTCTTGTTATCACAAATTCATCTCTAGCGTTCAGTATTAACATTTGGCCAGTTGTTGTAATTTTTCATGTCTGTTTGTTTATTACATAGTGATGATGAGGGTGGAAATCCTATGGTTGCTGGTTTCCAGGACACAATTGATTCAGACGATGAAGTTGATGCTAGTCATACAGCAAGTGTTTCGACCAATAGACCAATGATTACGCAAGATATAGACCTATCTAGTGACGAAGAAGTTAATTCTGGCAAGCAGTCTAATCCCCAGGTTGTGCTATACGATGATGACTATGCTACATCAGACGATGATTCCAAAGACCCAGTTAATGTCACTGCTGAGAAAAATGCACTCAATAGTGATAATTCCATAGATAAAAGCATGCTTAAGCCAAGAGCTAACTCGTCTTCATCAAACAATGAAAAAGATGTACCAAAAACAAATACTTACACAAATAACTCATTAACAGATTCATTTAATGCACATAGTGATAAGGGTAGAGCAAGCTCATTGTCGTCAAATACAGGCAGTGATGCTGGTCCATTAAATTCTAAAGCATCTTGTGATAGTGGTGATAAAAGACAAAATAATTCCAGTGACAGAAATCGGTCGTCAGAATCTAGCAATTCTGATCATATGACTGGATCAGCCAATAAGAATTCACAGAATTTAACCAATGAGGATTCAGACTCGGATGCAGATAATAAGCAGGTGACTGTTTTGGAAGATGCAGATATTTGTCCCGAAGATTTTGGAGGTGCAGATGTGTTCAATGATTGGTTAAACAGGCAAGAGGTAAGCTTTTAACTGTTGCTGAAAATTCAAAGTGATATGGGCCTTCAGTGTCGTAACTACAGAAGTTATTTATACCCCAGAGCTACTGATAATGCTGCGTACACAAATACTAAAATCGTCATTTCTCCACCAAACCCTATACTGTGACCACTCTTTAGAATCGTCTCTTCGAGACGAGTCTAAAGAGTGGTCACAGTATAGGGTTTGATGGAGAAATAAAGGAGTTATTACCTTCAGTGTCGTAACTACAGAAGTTATTCTGTATGACAGGCATAAATTTGCAACATGATTTTGAACTGCGCAAACCCCAGAGATACTGATAACGGTGCATACACAAAAACTAAAATCGTCATTTCTCCACCAAACCCTATACTGTGACCACTCTTTTGAATCATCTTGAAGAGACAATTCTTAAGAGTCGTCACAGAAATTGGTTTTGTGGAGAAATAAAGGAGCTTTTGTTGAAACTGTTCAAATTTACGCATCTTATCCAGACCTCTGAAACCCTGATCAGAGGGATCCTATAGCAGCCGTTTGATCTGGGTCCTAACTGGATGGTAATTGTTGTATAAAGTTTTGTATAAAGGGTGTATTTTATAACTTCTCAAACAGGGTAGACCCAGAGTAATAACGATGTTTGTATGGTATAATACACATCAACATTTTCAGGATTTTGAAAGCAAACGGGTAAGCCCCTGGGCTCAGTTTCATGAAAAAACTTTCCCTAATGAATAAAATGTATTAAGAAAAAATGACATTACAAATATTTATTAGCCAATTTTTTATAATGGTACATACATAGGATTTTTTATTACACTAGCAAAAATTGTAGAATGTGTAATTCCATAAGATAGCAGAACAGACCCTGATCAGGTGGATTCTTTAGGAGCCATCTGATCTGGGTCTACTTTGTTTTCAAAGGCATGAAATGGTGTTTATTTTGGGTAAAGGGTTATAAAGTTGAAGTTCTGTATCTAGCAAACCATTGTGATAAATAGAGCATTTGCTCACATGGAGCAAATGCTCTGTTTATCACAATGGTTTCAAAAGTGACATTTACAGAGGCGTGAAAGGTTATGGAATAGGAGTGTTCTGTATGATGCTGGTTCTGCATATTGCAGCTAAATGTATTTGCTTTTTATGTGCTTTTGTTACTTGCTAGAGTAGTTTTGATCCAGCTAAGACAATACGGCAACCAGTGTCTCATCAGGATTCAACTTGTTTACAAAGTTAAGTACAGATTGTTGCCTTCAATATATGTACCGGTATACAGTAGAACCTGTCCTAAGCGGCCATGCATTTATTGAACATAAGAAACATAAGTTAACAGGTGATTGCTTATAGCAGGGCAAACGTAATGCAAAAAGTTCCTATAGGAGGAGCTTTCTGCATTACTTTTGACCTGCATTAAGCTAACACCTGCTTTGCAGATCCATAATTAGATCTTTTTTTGATGGCCAATTAGTAGTCAGAAATGTTGATAAGATATCCAGAGTTACAGATAACGGTGTGTACACAAAGACCAAAATCGTCCTTTCTTCACCAAACCCTATGCTGTGAAGTTATTCTTGAAAATGTTTGAATTTACGCATCTTATCTGGACCTCTGGATGTCTACTGATCTATTAAAATCTCTTATTTTCCCGCTTAAGCCTATCTTACTCTTACTCATTAGAATTACGGAATAGTCTCGGAGAAACAATTCTAATATGTAGCAGCAGGATAGGGCTTGGCAGAAAAATATAATAAAACTTAGATTTTCTTAACCCTTCGCTTGCTATTCGCGTCAATACACCTACATGTAAATAGTGAAGACCCAGATGAGACAGCTCCTGCAGGAGCTGTCTCATCAGGGTCTGCACTATTTACAAGTTGATTGTGCAACCGTTGCACTCCACAGCAGTGATTGCACAGTGCAATACCTGTACACGGTTAAGATATATGTAATTATACAACAGGGCATGGGTAAGGAAGGAGAAATGTATTTTAAAATTCAGCAAGTGAAGGGTTTATACACTTCTGATCTAGAGCCCTTATGTTGCTGTTATACAGGAAGAGGCTAAGAAGGCATTAAAGTCCACTGGAGGTCAAGAGAAGAAAGAGGAGAAGCCGAATAAAACGAGTAAGATACTGAAATGAATTTGTAACTATTACAGATGTCAATGAATACCAGATTGGGATACAATCAATAATTTGGATTCAATGTGGATACTATCAGACTTTTCAGCATGCAGATAGTAATCAGATATCTGTATCTGAATACAATGAATGCTGTTATAGTATTGCTGGCTCATAAAGCTGGTACTTCAAGCAGCACATACATATACAATAGGACCTAGCTTAACCCTTTACCCCATGAATATTTATGAAAAAATATTATGATGTCATGAATATTAATTAGATTAATTTTGATGACATATTGACACAAGAATTGTTTGGGCTATAGTAGAAAGTGCAGAATCATATCTATATTATTTCATAAGCAAACTGAGCAGACCATAATCTGATGGCTCCTATAGGAGCTGTCTGATCTTGGCCTGCTCTGGTGTAGAAAAGCATATTTATTGAGTAAAGGGTTAACCCTTTCGCCCATATAAACGTGTTTTCACGCATTTGCAAACAGAGTAGGAGCCGTCTGATCAGGGTCTGCTCTGTTTGCTAATGGAATTTGAAAGATCAGTTTCTTTACTTGCTAAAATGTCTACAATGGTCTGCCTTCTATATTTTGTTATAACTATTTTGTTCATGAATATTCAGTAGATATCAAAAATTGGAAATAAATACAGGGAAAGGGTTAAGTAGTCATTCAGTTATTGCAGTCTTAACCCTTTCGCTGTCAAACTCTGTCGTCTGCTAACTTTGACGTCTGCTACAAATTTTAATTCTTTTGATTTTCTTCATTTTTGTTTCAAAAACATAGTAAGTCACAAACAGTTTGGATCCTGATGAGACACCGAGTTACTCGGCGTCTCATCTGGATCCAAACTGTTTGCATAGGTAATCACAAATCCGACATTGGCAGCGAAAGGGTTAAAAAAAGCAGGTGGTTGCTTAATGCAGAGCAAAAGTGATACAGAAAGCCCCTATAGGAGCTTTCTGCATTACTTTTGACCTGCTTTAACCTACTGGGTCTACTCTGATTACCACGGAGTCTAAAGGTGTATTTGCGGAGTAAAGTGTTAAGCAGCCAGCTGCCTAGATTTAACTAAATTCTTCCTATAAATTAAAGTTTGATATAAAATGATTTTACTGTACTTTATTAACTTCTCAGAATGTTTCATCCAGTTTACCACTCTACCTTATAACTATTCATGATGAATAATTAGGTTACTTCTACCATTGCAGTAGCTGTAGAATCACTCTTAAGCGACCATTCATTTATTGAACAGAGGAGTCTTAAAAAGCAGGTAGTTGTTTAATGCAGGGCAAAGGTAATGCAGAAAGCTCCTATAGGAGCTTTCTGCATTACATTTGACCTACATTAATCTACCACCTGCCTTACTTTTAATGGCCGTTTTAGTCTGGTTCTACTGTATTTGATTCCATAAGCATACAGGGTATATCCTGATCATACTGCTCCCACTAGAGCCATCTGATCTGGGTCTACTCTGTTTGCACAAGTGTCAAATGCGTCTCTCATAGTGAAAAGGTTCATCAAATTCCATCATTTTCAGAGAAGAGCCAAAAAGTGACAGACAGTAATGAGGATGTATCAGAGAAGGAAATGGTGAAAAAAAAGAAAAAGAAGAAGAAAAAGGTACTTCAGAAGTTATGTGGTAGAATTAAAACTATGAATACAGAATTTGCAATGGCCTAATTGTTGTTATATTCTGGTCCTTCAGGATCAATAGTTTCGATGATATTAGTTATGAAAATTGAATATCGGTTAAGCTAGTGCTCGGGGGCGTGTGTAGTGTTGCACTTTTAATAACTCATGAACACTCAATCAAATGGAGTCTGCAATTTTCTCTTTTTACATTGCTGCTTTTGCTTTTGAAGGATCTCTAACTTTAACGCTTTCATCCATGAATACGCCTTTCTACGCCTCAAAAGGCATCAATGTGAGGGAATGGGTTTAAAAGAGTGTTTAACCCATCCCCCCATATTGATGCCTTTCTACGCCTCTGTAAAAGTCAGTCTTAATATAGGTTTATCACAATGGTTTCAAACTACAAAATTCTAAAATTTTACTTTTTTCTAGTAAATGCTCCTTTTGGGTAGATTCATTCAAAGAGGTTGGGTCTTAAAATAGCCTATGGAGGAATGGGTTTAGAATTTTTTAGCAGTGTGTTATGCAATGTACATGTACTCAGTGACACTAGTCTGACTAGAGTTATTTCCCTTCTCATTGGTTACCATAGTTACATAGTCACATGGTACTGGGGGCACCTGTGTCTTCCCTTTCTCTGATAGACACAAAGTTTGATGCCTTAGCAAACATAGTAGACCCAGATCAGACGACTCCTGTAGGAGTCGTCTGATCAGGGTCTACTCAGTTTGCCAATAGAATAAAAATGTTGATCTGACACAGCAGTTTCTGGAATGGCCAGATATCCTGCGTTTATATGCCATTATAAAAAAATCGACTGATAAATATTTATGATTTCATTATTTCTTTACCTTCTTACATGAATGTGATGGGTAAAATGGTATTTATTACATACCATATATGCGCCTCCCCTTTATTTAGTTGAACGTGTGCTTTTATTTGTAGGAAGACGACAGTTCAGAGAAGAAATCAAGAAAGAAGGACCGAACATCATCAGAAAAAGATGGTAGTGAGAAAGACGGCACCAAAAAAGAAAAGAAGAAAAAGAAGAAGAAAATGTTAGAAGACCGGGAGGGAATGGATGATTTGGAAAAATTTCTAGCTGATGAAAAAACAGAGGGCGGAGCTGACTATGAATCATTTTGAAAACGTCAATAACCCCTTTATGCCTAGTCTGAGTTATCAGGGCTTAGTTAACCCATTCCTCCATATGCTATTTTTAGGCCCAACCTCTGTGAATAAATCTACCGAAAAGGAGCATTAACTAGAGAAAAGGAAAATTTTAGAATTTTGTAGTTTGAAACCATTGTGATAAATAGAGCATTTGCTCCTATTGGAGCAAATGCACGATTTATCACAATGGTTTTAAGAAGTGACTTTTACAGGGGTGTAGAAAGGTGTATTTATGGAGGAAAGGGTTAAGGAGAAGATGTCAGATGCAAATGATAAATGGTCATGTTTAAAAAGCTAAAATCATTTGTTGAAACAAGCCCTATATCATGACCATTCTAACAAGTGGTTACAACACAGGGTCCATGAGAAATTAACCCTTTACTCCACAAATATGCATTTCTCCACCTTTGTAAATATAGAAGACCCAGAACTGTCTGATCAGGGTCTGCTCTGTTTGCTTATGGAATAATATAGATCTGACAAGGCTGATCTGCCATGGTCAAAATTTCCTGTGTCTCTATTGCATGATTAAGTAGCAGTCAGTTAATGTGCATAGTGTAATTATTTCTCGCATAAATTAAATTCATGGGGTAAAGGGTTGAGGAGTTTTTCTTGAAAAAAAGTTCAATTTACAGTAAAACCCCTCTAAACCGGACATAAAATTTAGTATATTAAATATTGGTCTCGGAGACAGTTGGCAGCTTAATGCAGGGTGAAAGTCATTCAGAAAGCTCCTCTAGGAGCTTTCTGAATGACTTTCACACTGCATTAAGTAGCCACCTGCATAAAAGTATCTAAATTATTCTGTACTAGAATTCCGGTTTCGAGAGGTTTTACTGTATTTATGTTTCTACTTGTCCACATACTGTGACTACTCATTTAATTCATCTCTTTTAGATGATTCCACATACTGTGACTACTCATTTAATTCATCTCTTTTAGATGATTCCACATACTGTGACTACTCATTTAATTCATCTCTTTTAGATGATTCCACATACTGTGACTACTCATTTAATTCATCTCTTTTAGACGATTCTAATGAGTGGTCACAAGTATGAGTTTACATTATGTTGTGAGTACTCATTCAAGTCATCTCTTTTAGAAGATTCTAATGAGTGGTCACAAGTATGCATTTACCCTATGTTGTGAGTACTCATTCAAGTCCTCTCTTTTAGAAATTTCTAACGAGTTTACCCTATATTTTGACTTCTCAGTAGATTCTCCACTATGATGGCGAATTGACAAAACTTGTGCAATTTTAGTTTACCCTTCTATCATGTAGCTTTACTCCATGAATATTCATGTAAGAAATTACATCATGAATATTGAATATTAGATGAAGTTATATAATGTCATAGGAGCACAGAAAGTTGTGATTATGCCAGAAACTGTAGAATTAGATATAGTTTATTTTACAAGCTAACAGAGTAGATCCTGATCAGATGGATCATACAAGGATCATCTGATCTGGGATCTGGGTCTGCTCTGTATGTAAAGGCTGTATATATATTTATATATGGAGTAAAGGGTAAAAAGACAATGTAGAACCAGGTTCCATGCTTATAAAACTTTTTAGTTGAGCCTAAGTTTGTTCTCAAGTTTTTGATTGGTCAGATTTGAACCTTTGGTTCAAATCTGACCAATCAAAAGCTTGAGAACAAACTCGGACTCAACTAAAAAGCTTTATAAGCATGGACGCTGAATGCTGGACTCATACATTGTTTGCTCCACTTTTTTTACTAACATGAACAAAAAAACAGAAATAGAAAATGGGATGTGATCTTGGTCTGCACAGTTTAAAGTGCTGTTACATTGAACTGTTGGTGGAAATGGACAAACTGTGCGGATCCTGCTAATTTTTTTTAAAAAAAAGTTTTCGTATAGTGAACTGCAGTCATTCCCATGACATAAAGTAACAATTATGTCCGTCCCATTTATTTCCTTTTTGAGAGATGGGTAGCAATATTTCCAAAACTAGATTCACCTTGTTGTAATCAAATATCTGTGAGTGAGTAGGCCAGTCTTCTGCAGGCACTGGAATTTGCTTTAATTCTCTTAGTAGGTCCACTGCAAGTATTAACCCTCGCTTGCTATTCACGTCAATATACCTACCTGTAAATAGTGTAGACCCAGATGAGACAGCTCCTGCAGGAGCTGTCTCATCAGGGTCTGCACTATTTACAAGTTGATAGTGCAACCAATGCACTCCTCAGCCGTGATTGCGCAGCAATATACTTGTACACAGTGAAGATATATGTGATTATACAACAGGGCATGGGTAAAGAAGGAGACATGTATTTTAAAATCCAGCAAGAGAAGAGTTAAATTCGCTTAACCCTCTCCTTCAAGTAAACACCTTTCCAAACCCTTCACAAATAGAGTAGACTCAGATCAGATGGCTCTTGTAGGAGCTATCTAGTCTGAGTCTGCTGTGTTTGCGTACGGTATAATAAAGGCATGCGTCTACAGTTTCAGATATGGTAAATATCCCCATGGCCATTATTTTAAATTTTTAGCTGAGTAATATTCAGGGTTAACCCATTCCTGCATATTGATGCCTTTTGACTCCTCCGTAAAAGTGACCTCTTGAAACTACGGTATTGTGATCAATAGAACATTTGTTCCATAGGAGCAAATGTTCTATTGATCACAATGGTTTAAAAACTACTTAAGTCTATACTTTTCATTTTCTGTAGTAACTGCTCCTTTCCGGTAGATTTATTTAAAGAGGTTGGGTCTAAATATAGCCTATGAGGGAATGGGTTAACACATTCCCTCCTAGTGACGCATTTTGGCGCCTCTGTAAAAGTCACATTTTGAAGCCATTGTGATTAATAGAGCATTTGTTCCACAGGAGCAAATGCTCTATTTATCACAATGGTTTCAGAACTATGCAATTCTGAATTAATCCTTTTCTATAGTTAATGATCCTTTTCGGTAGATTAATTCAAAGAGATTGTGTCTAAAAATAGTCTAGCAGGGAATGAGTTAATAGTGTAGAAAGAGGAGATACAGTGCAACCTTTATATCTCAAACTCTGATAACTCGAACTTTGGGATAGCTCAAACTTAAAGTTCAGTCCTTCACAAAATTTACAATACAGAATTGCTCTAAAATGTATCATTAGACAAATATAGAAACACGTGACAGCTTAATGCAGTCCAAATGTAATGCTGAAAGCTCCTACTTTAGCCCTGTATGAAGCTGTGAACTTGAGATATTGTCCAGATTAGAAATTGGTTAACTCGAACTTTTGTATGGTCCCTTGAAGTTCGAGATATCGAGGGGGTTCTACTGTTCATGTACACATGTACAGTACTAGTAATTAACCTAAAATTTATACCAAACAACTTTAGGCAAACAGTGTAGATCTAGATTAAGCTGCTCCTATCTGAGTAGTCCAATCAGGATCCGCACTATTTTGCTACTTAGTTTTCATGTATAGTTTTTCAAACAATGTTGAATTAATTGACCTACTCAGCTTCACAGATACGAGAGAGAAGTTGATAAGGGAGAAAAGTTGTGCTAGAATTAAGGATAAATATTAAATAGAACACATGTATAGCAGAATGTGTCTTAACTCTTTACTCCATAAATATGCCTTAGCAAACAGAGTAGAACCTGATCAGACGGCTCCTGTAGGAGCTGTCTGATCAGGCTCTGCTCTGTTTGCTTATGATATGATATAGATATGATTTTACAGTTTCTGCCATGACTAAAAGAAAATCCTGTGTCCACGTGCTATTGTAACAATCTAAATAATATTCATGTTATTATTTCTTCTATAAATATTCATGGAGGGAAGGGTTAACCCATTCCCGCATAGGCTATTTTTAGATCCAGCCTCTTTGATGCAATCTACCAAAAAGGAGCATTTACTAGAGAAAAGAATTTTTATAGAATTGTGTAGTTTTGAAACCATTGCGATAAATAGAGCATTTGCTCACAATGGTTTCACAAAGTGACTTTTTCGGAAGCTTCAAAAGGCGTCAATATATGGGAATAGGCTAAGGGACCATTCATTTATTGAACATCTCAGAAGCTTTCTGTATAACCTTTGACCTGGATTAAGCTGCCACGTGTCTTACAGATCCAGGTATAGACCTCTTTAACCCTTTCGCTGCCAAACTCTGTCGTCTGCTAACTTTGTCGTCTGCTATAAATGTTCATTCTTTTGATTTTCTTCATTTCCGTTTCAAAAACATAGTAACAGTAACAAACAGTTTGGATCCTGATGAGACGCCAAGTTACTCGGTGTCTCATCTGGATCCAACTGTTTGCATAGTTAATCACAGATCCGGCATTGGCAGCGGAAGGGTTAATGGTCACTTAACCCTATCCCTGTACTGTGTTTATTCCAATTTTCAATACCTACTGAATATTCATGGACAAAATAGTTATATAATGAAATATGGAAAATGGAACATTAATTGTAGCTATTTTAGAAAGTAAAGAAACAACTGTCAAATTCCATTAGCAAACATGAAAAGCATTATATATGAAGAAATGGGTTAACCCTTTCACTCATATGATACAAATGTGTTTTCACACATTTCGCAAACAGAGTAGACCCAGATCAGAGGCTCCTAGAGGAACCGTCTGATCAGGGTCTGCTCTGTTTTCTAATAGAAGTTGGTAGATCTGGTTCTTTAGTTTCTAAAACGGCTACAATATCCAACCTTGTATATTCATTATAACTATTTTGTCCATGAATATTTAGTAGATATTGAAATTTGAAACAAACATAGAACAGGGAATGGGTTAAGATAGGTGTGTAATACATATACCTGCATATCTACAGAGTTGTGATTCTGTGACACTTACATGTTACATGTAATTTTACATGACAGTGATAAAGATTTCTTTATACCAGATTTTTTGGATAGCATGTTTTCTTCATACCACTTTACTGGATAATCCTGCCTCTTTATGACTTTGAAAGCAGGCTTTTGATTGGTCAGATTTGAGTTCTCAAAGGCTCAAATCTGACCAATCAAAAGCTTGAGAACGATCTCAGACTCAACTAAAAGCTTTATAAGCATGGACCCAGATTAGACACAGATCTGTGAGCTCCCAAAGGAGCCATCAGATGAGGGTCTGCTTTGTTTACCTGTATGGGCAGAGTCTTGTATGAATATTTACATATATTATAATGATATCATGAATATTGATCACCTAAGCATTTTGTTTTTGCCCTGTCTGTTTGTTGGTTTGAGGTCAACTCAAAGTTGGTGATAATTTTGTACCCACTGCACATATATATCTGAAACTTGGCATGCATGTGCAACTTATGGAGGTGATTATTTTTAGGGGTGACTTATTACAGTCAAGGTCATACATCAAGGTCAAGTTACGGGTCAAATTTAGATCGGAGATTATTTTGTCATCATTCAACATACATCCATCAAACTTGGCATGCATGTGCAACTTACAGAGGCAAACATTTTTAGGGGTGACTTATTGAGGTCAAGGTCATTCATGAAGATCAAATTACAGGTCAAATTTAGATTGACAATAATTTGGTCGCCATTCAACATACATCTTTCAAACTTAGCATGCATATGACTTACAGAGGTGAACATTTCTAGGGATGACTTATTAAGGTAAAGGTCATACATCAAGGTCAAAGGTCAAAATTTTGGACATAGTGTTTCACAAACACATCTTGTTATTGTGACATATGAAGACAGGAATTTTTGCCATGGCCATGGCGGAAACTATAGAATCAGATCTTTATCATTCCATAAGCAAACAGAGCAGACCCTGATCAAATAGGTTATACAGGAGCCACCTTTTATTTGCAAACGTTAAAAGTTAAACGTTAAAAGGCATATCTATGGAGTAAGGGGTTAACAGTGGAATTATGTGATCTGTTTGTTCTAGTCATCTGTCTGTCCATCCATTCCTCTGTCTGTCTTACATCTGTCCTTCTTTTGAACAAGATTTTGTACAGACTATTCCTTCAATACCCAAGTGCTTTAACCCTAAACTTTATAGATGTGTACGCCTTTTAATGCCTTTGAAAACTGAGTACATTCAGACCAAACAGCGCCTTTCTACGCCTTTGCAAACAGAGTAGACCCAGATCAGATGGCTCCTCTAGGAGCCGTCTGATCAGGGTCTGCTCTGTTTGCTAATGATATAATATAGATATGAATCTACAGCATCCGCCATGACCAAAACTTCCTGTGTTCATGTGCTATATTATAAGACTTTATTTCTTACATGAATATTCATGGAGGAAAGGGTTAAGGAATAATAAAGATCTGTTCTACAGTTTCTCAAATGGTCGAAAGAAATCCCTTGTTTATAGGCCTTTATAAAACTTCAGTAATTCTTGTATAAATATTCATGAAGTAAAGGGTTAAGATTCTCAGTTACCATGACAACCCCTAGGATTCCCTCCCTGCACCTGCCATTTTCAGCAGGATCCATCAGCAAATACAGGAGTTATAACCCTTTGGTTTTCTTTAACCCTTTCCCTCATATAAACATGTTTTCAAGCATCTGCAAACAGAGTAGACCCAGGTCAGACAACTCCTATAGGAGCCGTCTGGTCAGGGTCTGGTCTGGTTGCTAATGGATTTTTTGGTAAACAGAGTAGACCCAGATCAGATTGCCTGTTGGAGCCGTCTGATCCGTGTCTGCTCTGTTTGCTTATGGTATGATCTAGTATGATTCTACAACTTCTGTCATGGTAAAAAATGTCTGTGTCTGTGTCCATATGCTGTTATTACGACGAATCTAATTAATATTCATGATGCCATTGTTTCTTATATTATTATTCATGGAGTACAGGGTTAAGCGGGATGTCATGGTGCAATCCTACCATCAGTTCAACCCACAAAAAACTTTAACCCATTCCCTCCTAGTGACACATTTTGGCACCTCAGTAAAAGTCACATTTAGAAACCATTGTGATGAATAGAGCATTTGCTCCTATGGAGCAAATGCTCTATTTATCACAATGGTTTCAAAACTATTCAATTCTGGTTATTTTTCCTTTCCTGTAGTTAATGCTCCCTTTTGGTAGATTAATTCTAAGAGGTTGGGTCTAAAACAAGTCTATGAGGGAATGAGTTAAGCCTTTGAATTTTTAAAAAAAAAAAGAAGTTTTTTAAATAGAATGATCTATCAGTATATTACAATAGAATCCATTCAGTGTGAGGATTTTTAACGATAAACCGTGCCTGGACACCCCGGCTCAAGATTGTAATTTTTTTTTAATTACTCTCTAGCATTTGGTTGGTCAGATTTTGAGTCAAGTAGATGCTTGAATGTAAGCTCCCTTATATTGTGTTGTTCAACTGAATGGTTCAATTCTAAATTGTTTTCAGAACTTTTAATGAGTTAAATGAATCTGTTGGATAAGCAAATAATTTAGACCTAGAGAAAAGGATCCCTTCAGCAGCAGTTGATCTGGGGCTACACAGTTTATCAATTGCATTTTTCTCAAATTCAGCAAAATCTCGATTATTCGAACACTTAAATACGTATCGTTATCAATCTTGAAAACAAGTGGCAGCATAATGCTGGGTGAAAGCCATGCAGAAAGCTCCTTGAGGAGCTTTCTGCATGGCTTTCACCGTTCATTAAGCAACCACCTGCCTAAATAAGGTTTAAATTCTAGAATAGAATTTCCAATGATCAAGGTTTTACTGTATTAATAACAACCATGTTTGTCTGGGTCTTTAGTTTGTCTTCTAGTACTTTAGTACGGCCTATGTGTTATGTGTAGATGCAAATTCGACACCTAGTCTAATAGTATATCGATGGTACATGTCTCTTCCAAAGATGACTCTGTGCCATATTATTTTCATGGACTGTCATGTTAATTGCTTATTAGTTAAGCCTTTTATGCCATTAATGTTCATTTAACCCTTGCCCAGTTGCATATTCATGAATGTCATGAATTCTTATTATATGTTTATGTTTATACCCCCCCCCCCCGATCAGATCTGGGGGCATATTGTTTTTTCCCCTGTCTGTCTGTTTGTCACCAACTTTAACACTGGTCATAACTTTGTAGCCAGTACAGATAGAGACATGATATTTGGCATGCCTATATATCTCATAAAGCCACAAATATTGAGGGGTGACATGTCAAGGTCATCATTTAGGGCCGAAGGTCAAATTGGGCGGGGTCATAGTGTTTCAAAAACAGAGTTGTTTTTTTTATGCCCTCCCCCTCCCTTACGATCAAGAGGGAGGGGAGGGGCATATTCTTTTTGCCCTGCCTGTTGGTTGGTTGGTTGGTTTCACTTCAGCTTTTAACGTTGTTGATAATTTTGTTGCCATTGCTCATAAAACTTCAAACTTATGGATGCGAACATTTTTTGGGATTACTTATGAAGGTCAAGGTCATACATCAAGGTCAAATTATGGGTCAAATTTAGAATGGCAATAATTTTGTTGTCATTCAACATTCATCCTTTAAACTTGGCATACATGTGAAACTTACGGAGAGGAACATTGGTAAGGGTGATTTATAAAGGTCAAGGTCATACATCAAGGTCAAAGGTCATATCAGGTGCATAGTGTTTGCCGTACACATCTTGTTTATAATGGCGTATGAACACATCTCGTTTTGGCTCTGACAGGCAGAAACTGTAGAATCAGATCTATATTGTACCATGAGCAAACAGAGCAGACCCTGATCAGACAGCTCCTGCATGAACCATCTGATCTGGGTCTACTCTGTTTGCAAAGGCACCTAGACCTCTATTTGGAGTAAAGGGTTAAACGTTTATACAATTCGTGATGCTTTTGCTATAAATGTTATTATTACAGTCATATATGTTGTTTTTAGATATTGTTAATTTTAGAAGTTTTATTTGAATGTGTTTCTAAGTACCTGTTAACCTTTGAACTTAACCCATAGGCTATTTTTAGATCATTACCTCATAGGCTATTTTAGACCCAACCTCTTTGAATAAATCTGCCGTAAAGGTACAATTATTAGAGAAAAGGAACCTTTTAGAATCGTGTAGTTTGAAATCATTGTGATAGTATAGGAGCATATCGAGGGCTTGGTGCAAAACCATTGTAACTCCATCACAAAAGTGAAGGAGTTACAATAGTTTTGCACCAAGCCCTCGAAATGCTCTATTTATCACAATGCTTTCATCAGGCGACTTTTTCAGAGGCGCCAAAAGACGTCAATATGAGGGAATGGGTTAACTAGATATTCATGTAAGAAATAATCATGAATAATAATTTGATCAATTGTCATAAAAGCATATTGAAGGTTTGGTGCAAAAGGAGTTAGAATAGTTTTGCACCAATGACCAATCCCTTGACATGGACTCAAAATAAGATTTTGGCCATGGCAGAAACTGTAGAATCATATCAATATTATTTCGAAAGGAAACAGAGCTGAAACTCGATCAGATAGCTAATTATACAAGAGCCATCTGATCTAGGTCTTCTCTGTTTTGCCAAGGGTTTGTATACTTGTATATGAACACAGGAATGTGTTGCCATGGCAAAACGTAGAATCGGATCTAAATTAAGTTACAATGAAACCTCTCTATAACGGCTACTAAATTGTGTTAATTATTTGGTATTTAGGGCAGGTGGCCACTTAATGCAAGGTGAAAGTATAGGAGCGTTCTGTTTTACTTTCACCTTGCTTTAAGCAGCCACCTGCCTTTAATACAAAATACTTGATGTAATTAAGTGGCCGTTATAGAGAGGTTTAACTGTATATGCAAACAGAGCAGACCCAGATCAGATGGTTCTTACATGAGTTGGTTGATCTGGGTCTACTCTGTTTTCCAAGGTTTTTAATGAAAAAAGGATTAAGGGACTATGGAGACCTTTGTCAGATGTTACATCTTTTGATATGATGACTTTTTTGGATCTACACTTGTAGCAAACCCTGAACCTTTTACTCCATAAATACATGTACACTGTTTTAGGCATTTGCAAACAGAGTAGATCCAGATCAGACAGCTCCTGTAGGGTCTGCTCTTGGAGCAATCTGATCAGGGTCTGCTCTGTTTGCTTATGATATAATATAGATATGATTCTACAGTTTTTACTGTGGCCAAACATTTCTGTGTCCAAATGCTGTTGTAACAAATTAATCTTATTAATATTCACGATGTGATTAATTTCTTACATGAATATTCATGGTGTAAAGGGTAAAACATAAAAGCACATTTTCGTGATTTGATTTATATCCCTTTAGTCCATGAATATTCATATAAGAGATAATGACATTATGAATATTAATTAACTGCATTTTTATAATGGCACCGTGAAGAAGTGCATATTTATGATGACAGAAAATTATGTCATAAGCAAACAGAGCAGACCCTAGTCAGGCGACTCCTGCGGGAGCGGCAGCCATCTGATCTGGGTCTACTCCATTTGCAAAGGTATGCAAAGGTGTATTTGTGGGGTAAAGGTTATGAGATGAACAGTCTGTTAATGTTAGAGAATTATGATTTGATGTTAATGTTTAATGTCTTATTGATCAATGGTTTTGTTGTGCCGTTCATTGAAATAAATGTACGTAATTGAATGGCAATGAAAATAAAGATATACATTGTTAAAGAGTTCTTGTCTTATGTGTGTTTATGTTCAACATTGTTACAATAATAAGTCATGTTTGTAGACGAGGAAAACACTCAGCCTTTATGTTACTTCCATCATTGAAACGTAATTTACCCATACTTATTAACCCTTCTCTTGCTATTCACGTCAATATACCTACCTGTAAATAGTGAAGACCCAGATGAGACAGCTCCTGTAGGAGCTGTCTCATCAGGGTCTGCACTATTTAGTAAATAGTGAAGACCCAGATGAGACAGCTCCTGTAGGAGCTGTCTCATCAGGGTCTGCACTATTTACAAGTTGATTGTACAACCAGTGCACTACACAGCAGTGATTGCGCAGCGAAATACTTGTACACAGTGAAGAAATATGTAATTATACAACAGAGTATGAGTAAAGAAGGAGAAACGTATTTTAAAATTCAGCAAGAGAAGGGTTAACCCTTAGTCTGTTGTGGGCAGATCTGTGATTGCATATGCAAACAGTTTGAACCGAAATGAGTGAGTGAGTTGGGTTTTACGTCCGACCAACAGTATTTCAGTTATTTGCAGACGGCACCCGCATGAGAAAAGTTATAGTACTGCCTCACTGGAATACTCCTGCCGCAGGTACATGGCAAGGGCACCCCGCCCAGTCACCTTATCCTGACACCGGGCCGACCAGTCCTAGAACTACACCTTTATTGTCGAGCGTAGACAAGGGAGCTACTAGTACCAACTTTTAACGACTTTTGGTCTGTCGCGGCCGGGGATCGAACCCACGACCTTCCGTACCGCAGGCGGACGAACCCAAATGAAACCCCGGGTAGCTCGGCGTCTGTGTGATGCTGTGACAGTGGGGTTTGATAGTAATGCAGTAAATGATCGTCAATACAGCCACTCAAAAGAAGTCTTAATTCTGGGTTTTGCCACTCCGTAAGTTATATGGAAATAAATGGGTCAATTAGCTAATTTTTATTAGCTCACCAGAGCACAAAGTGCTCATGGTGAGCTTTTGTGATCGCCTGTTGTCCGCCGTCGTCCCGCGTCAAAGTTTGAAGGGGAATAACTCCAAAAATATTGATGCTAGAGTTATGACCCTTGTGCATGACGCTACTCCTCATCATACTTCTTCAATGTGTGAAGTTATAATTAATTTGGCCTAACTTTGTAGGAGATATGGCCCGGACACGAAGCTTGACAGACGGACTGACAAGAAAATATGAAAAAGGGGAAGAACTCAAAAAATATTGATGCTAGAGTTATCGCCCTTGTGCATGACACTACCCCTCACATGCTTGTTCCATATGTGAAGTTTCAATCAATTGAACCAGTGGATAAAGAGTTATTGTCCGGACAAAAAAATATGTAAAAGGGGAATAACTCCAAAAATATTGATGCTAGAGTTTTTGCCCTTGTGCATGACACTAGCCCTCATCATGCTTCTTCAATGTGTGAAGTTATAATGAATTTGGCATAACTTTGTAGGAGATATGGCCCGGACACGAAGCGTGACAGACGGACGGATGGACGGAATCGAGCGAACCTATAGTCCCCAAACCGGTAACCGGTGGGGGACTAATAATCAGAGATATATACATACATGTATGTATATGTCTCTGAAACAATTTACTTTCTGTTTTGTACGGAAGTTGGTTTCGCTATTTCGAACACAATGATGTCATGTTATGTCGGACTACTTTCTGAGCCAACTTCAGAGGTATACATGTATGTAATGTAACCGAGTTCAAGAGGGTGACTGATACCGGGACTACTTTTATTATCAGGATATTTAACTATATTTACTATTGTTATCTAGACATAAACCAGTGACGCATTATAGCAACAATCAGAACACACAAAGTTTAATAATTTGACACAGTTCTATTCAATATGGCGGAAGGGGGAGGGGATAAATCATTCATAGACGAAAGCTTTACAAATGTCTGCTCCGGGTCTGAGTTTACATTTGACTTTTTCTGTGAACTGTGTAAGGATGATGGTAAACAAGTAGAAGCGGAGGGTTTCTGTGTGGACTGTGGGGAATATCTATGCGACCTGTGTTACAGTAGCCATAAAAGAAATCGGTATACACGTCATCACGAGCTACTCGACAAGGATCAAATGCCCAAGGAAACGCCCCTCTCTGTAGATCGGGTGAGTAAGGATATTTACACAAAGTGCACCGTTCATGCTGGCGAATTGATAAAATTTTACTGTAAAACGCACGATGTTCTGGGATGCAGCACGTGTTTCGTGACCGGCCACAGAAGTTGTGCTGATATTGATTCAATTCTGGAGAAATCAGAAAGTATTTTTGATAGCCAAGAATATGCCGACTTTATCCAGACACTGACGTCCCTGGAACAAAAATCCAGTGACGTGATTGAGAAGTCACGTGCCAACATAACACTTACTAAAAACTGTCATTCAGAAGTAATGAAAGCAGTTAAACAATTCAAAGATAAAATTACCGAGAACCTAGATAAACTTGAACAAGAGTTAACTGCGGAAGCCGATACGTTTTTGACAGATGCAGAACAGAAAATGACATCCATTGCTGAGGACTGTACAAAGACAAAGCAAAGGATACAGACGATTGTTGCAGATTTTGAGAATCTTCAGTCGTCTAGACGAGTGTGTCAGGTGTATATATCAATGAAGGAAAACAACGAACAAATCAAACAGCTGCAGCAAAAACTTCACTCAGCTGAAGAAAATCTCTTCGTAAAGAAATTTACGTTTGAATGCAACAGAACATTACATAAACTTATAACAAGTATGCGTGCACTTGGGGAGATATCAAGTGAAGTTAACACAGTCCCTGGAAGACAGCAAACTACTAAGAAAGTAACTGTACCTGTTCCTGTGACAAACATTTCAATACCAAAGTCAGTACATGTGATGGACATTGACCTGGGATACAAAGGACGGATGCCTATGGTAAGTGGGTCTGTCGTATTATCCAAAGACAAGCTGGTTATTGTAGACAGTAACAACAATAGAGTTATGTTGTGGGACACTCAAACAAATAAGATGATTAGTGATTTAAATGTAACACATACTCCATGGGATGTCACTGTAATAAACAAAACCTCTGTAGTAGTATCACTATGGCTTGTCCAAACACTCCTGCTCCTGAGTGTGTCGGATTCACTCACGCTGGTCAGGGAGATAACCGTGCGTCGTAATTGTGCAGGTGTAGCCTACAACAAGGATAGACTGATTGTTACCTACATAGACCCCACAAGGCTCGAAATAATGGATATGCAAGGTAACATTGTGAGGGTAATAGCGAAAGATGATGATGGAAACCAACTGTTCACATACCCTCAATACGTGTGTGTCAGTAAGGATGAAGAGTGTTTATATGTATCAGACACTGGCAGTAACAAGGTGATCAGCCTTACTATGGACGGTGTAGTAACGTCGGTATATAGTGACAATGAACTTGAAAGTCCGACGAAAGTATGTGTTGATCACCATGGCAACGTGTATGTTTGTAGTTATAAATGTAGAAATGTACACATGCTAACGGCTAACCTAACCAAGATCCAGATCATTCTGACTCAGGCAGACGGACTGGACAGTGATGTTTCCACCGTGAGCCATTGTCATGAGACAAACAGGTTGTATGTAGGAATGTGGAACAACCGCAAAATGAAAGTGTTTCAATTGTCATAAACGTCATTATTCATGCATGATGAAAGAGACAGTAAAGATGAAGTCACGGAGGTTACACTGCATCTTAACTCTTCGCTTGCTATTCACCTCAATATACCTACCTGTAAATAGCAGGAGCAGTCTCATCAGGGTCTTCACTATTTGCAAGTTGATTGTGTAACCAGTGCACCCCACAGCAGTGATTGCACAGCGAAATACTTGTACACAGTGAAGATATATGTAATTATACAACAGGGCATGGGTAAAGAAGGAGAAATGTATTTTAAAATTCAGCAAGAGAAGGGTTAATCAGTGTATCATCATACGCAATATCACCATCACTAAAATCATCAAATGTTTATATCCTACATGTGGTTATCCTTGTTAACGTTTAATCAGCAATAAGGTCATCAGTGTTTAATCAGTGTATCATCATACTCAACATCACCATCACTATTATCATCATCGTTATCGCATAATAATAAACTTAATAATCGTTACCGCATAAAGATACATTCAATATTAGCAAAGCTACCAATAAAGGAGCGACCTCAAATACTAAATTCGTCAATTCGCCACAACATCCTATATCTTAACTACACTTTAAAATTGTCTCTTCGAGACGATTCGAACGAGTGGTTGTAAACAGTATAGGGGAGAAATAAACGAGTTCATGTTAAAAAATGTTTTCATTTAAGCATTTTATCTGGACCTCTAATTTGAGTATGATTACAACCATCATCTTCATTTTGATGACCAAAATCATGACAACCATCATCCTTAGCACCATGTGACAATGTATGCACGTACCTGTATATGTGCACGTGCATGTACATGTGCACATGCCCGCCTTTATGTGTTATGTGCGTGCATGCCTGTATATATATGCACTTGTCTGTATTTTATGCATATTTCTGTATGCTTGTCTGCGTCTGCCTGTATTTATGTAATCAAAACTCTATTCTAGTGCTAATGTTTGTATGTGTTTGCGCATGCCTGTATGTGTGTACATGCCTGTATGTGTGTGGCTATGCTTGTATTTTTGTACCATCCAGTAATCACCGTTGTTCAGTATGCAGCCGCATATATTCCGTGCCAAAATAGGACTGGTCAGCCTTCTTCGTACACACAACAATCCAAATACAGGGCATGCTACTACTAGGAGATGAGGATGGTCTTCTTCGAGATCGAAGGACGAACAACAACACTATTTGTGTGTGTATGACTATGTGTGTGCGTCGGTATGTGTGTGTGTATGACTACGTGTGTGCGTCGGTATGTGTGTACATCCCTGTATGTGGTGTGCATACAGTAGAACCTGTGTTAAGTGGCCATCAAACGAAGGTCTAATTATGGATCTGTAAGGCAGTTGGTAACTTTATGCATTTTAAAAGTAATGCAGAAAAATCCTACAGGAACTTTCTGCATTACTTTTGCCCTGTATTAAGCAACTACCTGGTTTGTAAGACTCCTATGTTCTGAAGAAAGGTTCTACTGTATGCGGGTATTTTATGTGCACGCCGGCACGAGTATATGCGCCTGCGCATGACTGTACATGTGCGCTGGTGTAAGTGTCCCTAACAATGTGTAGTTGGGTGATCCTGTGTGTGCGTATATGTTCAATTGCATGCTTGTGCACTTAAGTGGATGACAAATAAAGTTTTTTATCAACTATACGCTGCATTTGTTTTTATCTGGGTTTTTTTTGTGATTGACCAATTACACACCACGAGCAAGTCTTAACACTTAACGTGTTCAATAATCATGTAAGAAGTAATGTTTTTCAATGGAACAATTTATCGAAATTGTAGAATCATATCTACATCATGCCATATACAAACTGAGTAATCCCTGATCAGATGACTGCTACAGGACAATAGCAAACAGAACAGACCCTACAAGGGCCGTCTGCCTCGGGTCTAATATGTTTTCAAAGGCGTGGAAATGTGTATTTACGGGATAAAGACTTAACGAGTCAAATGTACCGTTAACATAAGACTTCTGTAATTTGAGAGGACAGTCAAGGTCTTTGTTGTACAAAACTGAGAGGCCAGTCAATGGCTTTGTTGTACAAAATTTTATCAACACTTGCTCTTCTGTGAAAACATAATCTACTCGAATTGGATCTGGTTCAATTCCGACTATTTCCAATTCGATCAAGCTTTTGAGAAACTGTTGACCAAGTGTCAAACAGCATGGATCCTGATGAGACGCCGAGTTACTGGACGTCTGATCCAATCTATAAATGCAAGGATGCAAATGCGATTGTTGTTGCGTATAGAGTGATGAGGATTAATCCTTAATGTGCATGAACCAAGTTAAGTAGAAACTAGATTCAGACATAATGTTAAGTCATAAGCAAACTGTACAGACCCTGATTGGCTCTACTCTGTTTACAGTGGCGTATTTATCTAGTAAAGGAACAGGCTATCAGATGAAAAGTTAGTTAATGTAAGAGACTTACGATTTGATGTTTATGTTAATATATTATTAATGGGTTAGTTCAATTAAAAGGCGTCGATAATAAAGTAATACATAGCTAAATATTTATTGTCGTCTGATTTTGTGGAAGACGAGGAAACCCTCATGTTATTTGTATCATTGAAACTGGATCTATCCTATATTCACATTTAGTCTGTTGTGGCAGATCCATGATTACATATTTAAACAGTTGTGACCCAGATGAAACCCCGGGTAACTCGACGTCTTCTTGATGCTCAGGTCGTGGGTAACTCGACGTCTGTGTGATGCTCATGTCGTGGGTAACTCGACGTCTGTGTGGTGCTCAGGTCGCGGGTAACTAAACGTCTGTGTGATGCTCAGGTCGTGGGTAACTCGACGTCTGTGTGATGTTCAGGTCGTGGGTAACTCGACGTCTGTGTGGTGCTTAGGTCGTAGTTTGAAAAGGAAAAACAGTAAATACTCGCTAATACAACCACTCAAAAGAAGTCTAATTCTGTATTTGTAAAACTGGCGGTAGCTTAATGCAGGACAAAGGTGCTACAGAAAGCTCATATAGGAGCTTTCTGTATTAAGTTTGATCTGCATTAAGCAATCGCCTGTTTTAAGTTTTTGATGTTAATAATTTGCATGGTCAATTAGCGAGACTATACTGCACAATGGTAAATAATTCTGAAAACATTAGGAGATGATATATAACGTTTGTCTTGCATTAAGCCACCAACTGATTTTACAGTTTCATGTGTTAATAAACCTAGATCTGTCCTAGATCAGACGGCCCCTATAGAAGCTGTCTGATCAGGGTCTGCTCTGTTTATATATTTGTCATGGCTAAATGTTCCTGTGTCCAGTGTTCATTTCCATTCAATATTCATGATGTCATTATTTCTAACATGAATAAGGGTTGTTGAATTGGGTTAAATTGTATTTCACGCGTGAACTTGGCACGCTGGACACATTTTCGTTTGCCGACTTGCTCTGTTCTTAACCCGTAACTCAATGTAATAATTAATAATATCATGCATATCAGCCAATTAGTGTCCAGTGCCCCTTAAAGACAAGCAGTGTAAACCCAGACCAAAGGGCTTCATAAGGGGCCTCATGATCAGAGTCTGTACTGTTTGCCGAGCCCATCAATGTCTCACATTGCTTATTCCAGCAAATATTTTGGTTGCTGCGCCTACACTACATGAACAGTGGATGTGTCCCAAAGTAAGACTAGGATGGGTTTCCTTAAAGTATATGGAGATAAGTCGTTTAATTGGTTAATTTTATAATGACACCTAAACACAGGTGGGCAGACACTGTATAATCAGATTCAAGCAGATTCTGATCAGATGGCTCTTACAGGAGTTGTCTGATCTGGATCTACTCTGTTTTGCAAAGGCATGAAAAGAAAACAAGGAGTAAAATGTAATATTTATGCATCTCTCATCCCTAGGCTAATCTCTTTGAAGTGTATATATCAGCTCTTACATGAAAGAGGAACTTATTCAAACAGAATAAACCCAGATCAGATTTCTGCTGTAGATGCCGACTGATTAGTGTCTGCTCTGTTTGCTTATGAAGTAACATAAATCTGAATGTGCAGTTTCTTCTACGCTCATGCTATATGTGTTTAATTGCTATTATAATACAAATAAGATTTAATACATATTCATAAAGTCAACATCCGTACAATCCGTACAATAATATAGTTAAGGCGTTAAACCTTTTCCCTGTTCTATGTTTATCCCAAATTTCAATACCTACTAGATATTCATGGACAAAATAATATTAATGAAATATGGAAGGTGGAATATTGTAGTCATTTTAGAAAGTAGAGAAAATGATCTTTCAAATTATATTAATTAGCATTTCAGCGCAGTCCCTGATCATACGGCTCTTATAGGAGCCGTCTGATCTGGTCTACTCTGTTTGCAAATCGTGAAAACACGTTTATACGGGGGAATGGTTGAATCCTCTAAAACGTTTAAGCTGGTTGGTATTACCCTGTTAATAATATAAATAGGCACTTGTTAACAAGATATCGAAAACTACATAGACCTACCCTATAACTTATTGTTCTATAATTAATCTTATTAAAGTCGGTTCTGTTACAATCGGTAGTATTATACTTGGTTGTAATACAGAATAAGTTATGTGGTTGCAGTCTTAAGATAATAAAATATACCTATTGTCTAAAGGACTAAGTGTAGTCACTCGGAACACCTCAGCTATTTCTATTGAAATAGACTTATATTACGAACTCTGACGGAATACGGCGAGTAGTTACGATTGTAAGTGTAGTTTCGGAAAATACTGGTACCCGATTGTGTCAGATACAGGCAGACCAACGGGACATAAACCGGACACAAGCATGTTTGTTATAACACGACACATTGACCCAAATATGTATAGTACATACAGTAAAACCTCACTTAATAGCACAACACAAGTCCAATTATGTGACATTCAGGCAGATGGCAGTTTATAGAGCTTGAATGTTATCCGTAACGCTATTATAAGAACAGTCTAGGCTACTTTCGTTTTGCATTATGATTAAACAGCCGCTTGTATTTAAAGTCAATGTTTAATGATTAAAATGTAAATCTAGAGAGTCGCTATTGTACATTGGTCCTGCTGGAGCATGTTTGGGTGAGCTGGGCAACAGGTTTACATTACCAGACAAGGAAGTATTCGTGTATTGCTGATTATTGTCTAATATATGTACTAAACCGGGACTACTTTTATTGATCAGGGTATTTTACTATACATGTATAGTTACACGAAATGTTCGTTCTATATATTGTTAGACATAAACCAGTGACGAATAAGAGCTACGTTCAAAACACCCAAAGCATAATATTTTGACACAGTTCTATTCAAAATGGCGGAAGGGGGAGGGGATAAACTATTGATAGCTGAAGACATAACAAGTATCTACTCCGGGTCTGAGTTTACATTTGACTTTTTCTGTGAACTGTGTAATGATGATGGTAAACAAGTAGAAGCGGAGGGTTTCTGTGTGGACTGTGGGGAATATCTATGCGATCTGTGTTACAGTAGTCATAAAAGAACTCGATGTACGCGTCATCACGAGCTGCTCAACAAGGAACGGATGCCTAAAGAAAGGCCCCTCTCTATAGATCGGGTGAGTAAGGATATTTATACAAAGTGTACCTTTCATGCTGGCAAAACGGTCGAATTTTATTGTAAATCGCACGATGTTCTGGGATGCAGCACGTGTTTCGTGACAGGCCACAGAAGTTGTGCTGACATTGATTCAATTCTGGAAAAATCAGAAAGTATTTTTGATAGCCAAGAATATGCAGAATTTATCCAGACACTGAATTTCCTGGACCAAACATCCAGTGACCTGATTGAGAAGTCACGTGCAAACATAACACTTACTAAAAACTGTCATTCAGAAGTAATCAAAGCAGTTAAACAATTCAGACAAAAGATTACCGAGAACCTAGATAAAATTGAACGAGTGATAACTGCAGAGGCCGAGACGTTCATGACAGACGCAGAACAGAAAATGACGTCTATTGGGGAGGACTGTACCAAGACAAAACAAAAGATACAGACCATTATTGCAGACTTTGAAACATTACATTCGTCTAGACGTGTGTGTCAGGTGTATATATCAATGAAGGAAAGCATCGAACAAATCAAACAGCTGCAGCAAAAACTTCACTCGGCTGAAGAAAGTCTGTTCGTGAAGAAATTTAAGTTTGAATGCAATGAAACACTACATAAGTTTTTAACAAGTAGACATGCACTTGGGGAGATATCAAGTGAAGTTAACACAGCACCTGTAAGACTGAAAACGACTGAGAAAGCAACTGTACCTGTTTCTGTAACAAACATTTCAATATCAAAGCCTGTACTTGTGATGGACATTGGTCTGATATATTTAGGACGGGTGCCTACGGTAACAGGGTCTGCAGTAGTATCTAAAAACAGGCTGGTTATTGTAGACAGTATAAACAGTAGAGTTACGTTGTGTGACACTCAAACGAATAAGATGATTAGTGATATACATGTAACTACTACGCCATCGGACGTCGCTGTAATAAACAAAACCCTTGTTGCAGTATCACAGTGGTATGGTGAAGCCATTTGGCTCCTGAATGTGTCGGATTCACTCACGCTGGTCAGGAAGATAACCGTGAGTCGTAGTTGTGCAGGTGTAGCCTACACAAAGAATAAACTGATTGTTACCTACATGAGTCCACCCAGGCTTGCGATAATGGATATACACTGTAACATTGTGAAGACAACAGAGAAAGATGGTGATGGAAACCGACTGTTCACACGGCCTCAATATGTATGTGTCAGTAAGGACGAAGAGTGTTTATATGTATCAGACAAAGGCAGTAACAAGGTGGTCAGCCTTACAATGGACGGAGTAGTAAAGTCGGTATATAGTGACAATGAACTGAAAGGTCCACAGAAAGTATGTGTTGATCACCATGGGAATGTGTATGTTTGTAGTTATAACAGTAGAAATGTACACATGCTAACGGCTAACCTCACCAAAATCCAAATCATCCTGACTCAGGCAGACGGACTGGACAGTGACGTTTATTCTGTGAGCCATTGTCATGAGACAAACAGGCTGTATGTAGGAATGTTGAACCGCAAAATTAAAGTGTTTCAGTTGTCATAAACCTCCTTATTCATGCATGATAAAGGAGATGAAATAAGAAGACACAGACATTTTACAATCACTCTTAATCACAAACTGATTTATACTTGGGTCCAGACCAGACACTCCTTAACCCTTCTCTTGCTGAATTTTAAAATACATTTCTCCTTCTTTAACCATGCCTTGTTGTATAATTACATATATTTGCACTGTGTGCAAGTATTTCGCTGTGCAATCACTGCTGTGGAGTGCACTGGTTGCACAATCAACTTGTAAATAGTGCAGACCCTGATGAGACAGCTCATGCAGGAGCTGTCTCATCTGGGTTTTCACCATTTACTGGTAGGTATATTGAGGTGAATAGCAAGCGAAGGGTTAATTCGAGGTTTGATAAGAATCCAAGTTGTTTCAACTCGGTCAATCGAACCTTAATTTCTGTACTGCTATCTTTGATTTATATTCCATTCACTGTTGAATATTGATGTCAGAAACAATGCCATCAAGCATATTTATTAGCTGGATTTTTATAATTGCACAAAGAAGGCTTTTGATGTTGGTTGAAACTGTAGTCAGATCAAATATAATTTCATAAGCAAACAGAGCAGGCCCTGATTAGACGGTTCCTTTAGGAGCCCCTGATTTGGGTCTATATTGTTTATGTATTTTAGTTAAGTTGGTATCATAGCACAGCCTGGTATTTCAAGCTTGATGTATGGATTATATAATTCAAAAGAACATACAAATTATCAACGGTTTATTATATATGTACCTTAGTCTAACTCAATATACATATATTAAGAGCTCAATGCAGTAAAACTTGCCTTAAGCGACCATGTTTTTAAACAAAATGTAGCTTAATAAAGGCCTTCTAAGTAACGCAGAAAGTTACTATGGGTGTCACAAAATGTGTGGACAACTGAAACTAGTTTTGATGGTATAAATTTTGAAAATTGAATACTGCTTAAGCCGGTTCTAGGGGCATGAGAAGTGTTGCACTTTTAATTACTACTCATGAACAGACACAATAAAACCGAGTCTGCAATTTTCTCTTTTGGCATTGCTACTTTTGTTTTCGTTTTTGTTTTCGAAGGATCATCAACTTCCAGAATATTTAAAATATACAGTATATAATACAGGTCTAAGTAACGCAGAAAGTTCCTGTGTGGACAACTGAAACTTGAAATATACAGTATATGATTTGTATGTAATGAATAAGGTATCACAAAATAAACTGATGATTCATACAATGTGACAACTGATTCTTAATTTAGTACAGCAGAATATGCAGATTATCAACGGTTTACTATACATGTACATTTGTCTAACTCATGAAAACACATATTTAAATTCAGGATCAAGTGCTCAATACAGTAAAATTGGCTAAAAGCAGAAATGAAACATGCGTCTAATTATGTGCAATTTAGTAGTTACAGGTCGAATACAGGAGCTTTCTGCATAACGTTCGTCCTGCATTAAAAACCACATACTAGGTAATAATTTTATGTTCAATTCATAAATTTCGGTTTACCCTTTCGTGCTTTTGCAAACAGGGTAGAACCAGATTAGACGGCTCCCGAATGAATCTGCTGTTTGTTTATTGAGTAAAATAGATCTGATTTAACTGAATCTATATTTACCAGAATTAACTCTGTTCAGATGACATTATATCAACACAGCTATTTAATTCTTCTTGTTATTATTCTTTTTCGTTATCAGTCATATCTTAACTCTTTCGGCGCCAAATTTCTAATTGTCGTCTGCAACTCAATTTTGTTAAATAATTCGGTGAAATAAGGAAAGGGAATAAATAAAAACAGAATTCAAAGGAATAAACCACATATCGAGAACTAGAGATTGGGACAAACAGTGAAGTTCCTGATCAGACGCCGCCTTTAAAAGGCGGCGTCTGATCTGGGACTGCACTATTTGTCGTGGTGTATTTTGGCGACATTTGCGGTGAAAGTGTAAAACTACAGCAGAACCTGAGTATAGCGACCAGTATTATAAAGGTTTGTTCTAAAAGATCTGTAAGGTTTTTAATGTTGGGCGAAAGTAATGCAAAATCCTCATTTCTTCAGATCTTTCTTCGTACATTAATCTACAATCTATTTTAAAATCTAGATTTAGACTATATGTCGAGTGGTCGATGAAGGCGGGTTAAACTGTATCCCGTGTCGGGATTTCCTCAGCATGCATGCACTGTAAACGTGTATCGGTATACATGCGGATGCATGTGTGTTTGCGTATGTATGTAACTTTGCATGTGCTCATGCGTTAACACATGCTTAAATGTGTGTGCACACGTGTATATCTGTATTTTTAAGCGCATGCCTTAGTTTCTGTGTATGCCTGTATTTATTTTGTTGTGTGCGCGCGTGCCTGTGTGAGTGCGTCGTGTATGTGTGCATGTGTGCGAGCCTGTATGCGTGTGCGTGCACATGCATGCATATATGTGCGCATATCTGCAATTTTGTGCACATGCTTATGTGTATGCCTGTATGTGTAGATATGCCTCTATGTGTGCATGTGTGCGCGTGTGGTAGTATATGTCTGCATGACGGTACATGTGCACTAGGTAAGTGTCTCTAACCCTGTGTGGATGCGTGGCCGTGTTTTTGCGTATATGTTCAAAGGCGTGATTGTATGTGTGTATTTTTGGTTAATTCAAGTGCATAGAAAATATAGTTTATCAAAAGGTACTTTCTTTTATTATTAACCTATTACACCCCATTCCTAAATGTGTAAACATTTTGGGTTCATAAGTAATGCCGAGAAGCTTGGTGTCGTATCAGGATCCAAACTGTTTGGCATAATTAGTATGCTTTTGAAATGACATAGAAGAAAGTCTGTCCTCCAATTTGAACCGGTAAACACTGTTATTGTCGATGAATACTTATTTCATGCAGGATAGTCATGGTCCTTTTAATAGCAACTCAAAATTATATCCTGGGCATTTCAAATAGGTGATATCTAAACGCAGGATGAATCTAATGCGCATAACCACACAAAAAAAACTTCCTAAATTGCTTTCGTTCTGCATATAGCGACCGCTTCAATTTAACACTTCATTGCACGGATATTAACTTTTACCATAGCAGAAACGGTACAACAGATCTATATTACTTCGTAATAAGCCAACAAAACAGATTTTGGATTCATCTGATCTGGCTCCACTCTGTTGACAAAGGCGTCAAAATCTGTTTCTAAGGATGAACAAGTTATAGTAAAACCTCTCTAAACCTGGACGTTCAAAGATACAGTAATACCTCTCTAAACCTGGACGTTCAAAGATACAGTAAAACCTCTCTAAACCTGGATGTTCAATTTAGTATAAATGTCGGTCTTCGGTACAGGTGGCAATTTAATGCAGGGTGAAAGTCATGCAGAAAGCTCCTGTGGGATATTTCTGCATGACTTTCACACTGCATTAAGCAACCACCTGCCTAAAAGAATCTTAATAATTGTGTACTAGAATTCTGATTTAGTGGGGTTTAATCGTACATATAACGACTGCTAGTCAGTAGCTTTGGTCGACGTCTCGTCAGGAAGTAGCTGTACATCGTACATATAACGACTGATAGTCAGTAGCTTTGGTCGACGTCTCGTCAGGATTCAAACCGTTAACCGTTCGGCAAGAAGTTAAAACAAAATCACTTAACAACTATAGAAATAGGTAAAAAGCAGTACACAATTTTTTTAACAAATAACAATTTTCATAACATGTTGAAAAGCTTAACGTGCACAATGTAAAACTTGTATTATATGGGACTTTTGAAAAGTGAGAGGCCAGTCAAGAAAATTTTCTTCTACAAAACGCTATCAATCCTTACCCTGCTTTAAAAACAAAATGTCTGTTTCAAATTTTGGTGTGTAGACCCAGATCAAAGGTCTCCTGGTGGAGTCTTTTAATCAGGGTTTGCTCTGTTTGCAATACAAATCCTTTTTTACAGCAATACATTTTGATACGTTTCGTTTTGTTAATTTTTTAGAAAGGGAGGAACCAGATCAAATTATTCAGCAATTTAAAGGTTAACTTCCCTTTATAGGCTAGCTGTTATAAAAAGATTTGCAATCAGCCTGTATATAAATATGACATATAGGAACTTGGAATCCCCTTCCGAGATCCACCTGTTTACCTGACAAACAATTAGCAATTTACCTCATCTCTTGAATATTCATACAACAATTTTTGACACCATGAATATTTGTTTATAATAGTACGTGAACAAAAGATGTTTTGGCCATGGCAGAAACCTTAGAATCAGATCCACATGAGTCCATAAGCAAACAGAGCAGACATTCCAGTTAGACCCACCGGAGCCGTCTCTACTTTATTTGCAATTGCATTAAAAGACGTTTCTAACAAGGAGTGATAAGGAAATGGGAATACATGTACATTTGAACATGTCTGAAAGCCCAGCAAAAAGAGATCTAATTATTGGCCTGTCTGTAAGACAGGTGATAGCCTAATGCAGGTCAAGCGTAGTGCAAAAAGTTCATATAGTAGCTTTTTGTATTACTTTTGACCTGCATTAAAGCTACCACATGCTTCTGAATAAGACTCTCGTATTCAATAAATGAATGGCCGCTTAGGACATGTTCTACTGTATATGTTTCAAATTCAGTTCACGCGAGTTTTATGTGTATAGCAGATAAGGGCTTAACCATTCGCTTGCTGTTCACGTCAATATACCTACCTGTAAATAGTGAAGACCCAGATGAGACAGCTCCTGCAGGAGCTGTCTCATCAGGGTCTGCACTATTTACAAGTTGATTGTGCAACCAGTACACTCCACAACAGTGATTTCACAGCGAAATACTTGTACACAGTGAAGATATATGTAATTATACAACAGGGCATGGGTAAAGAAGGAGAAATGTATTTTAAAATTCAACAAGAGAAGGGTTAAGAATGTATCAGCCAATAAATGTCCATTTAAACCTTAACATGATGAATAGTCATACAATGTTCCGCCCAATTTTGACTTTAAACTCATTCTTATAAAATGAATTGAGTATCAAAGAATAAAAAAAAAATGATTACCATGAGAAAGAATAGACTCAGGTTAGTAACATATAATCAAAGGGAGCGAACACTGGCCAGACAGCTCCTCTCCGAATTTGACATACTATATATACTGAATGTAACATTCAGGTTTTTATATTTACAAATAAATTAAATACATATAATGAGACCACCTCTTGAATAAACTTAAATTGATGTCTTTAAAAGCAGTTTAATGCAGGACGAAGGTAATGTAAAAAGCTCAAAGCTCATGCAGGATCTTTCTGTATAATTTTCGTTCTGAATTAAGTTACTTTCCGTCTTTAACCTTTTACTCCATAGATACTACTTTTACCGTCTTAGAGTAGATCCAGGTCCAATGTATGGTCTGTTTGTTAATGTAATAACATTTGTATGGTTATACTGTTTGTAGTGAGCAGAAACAGACGTTAATCAACACAAACAAACAAATATACTGTTTGTTTCGTGGCCAAATTTCCTGTGTTCGATTGTCATTCTAAAATATTCACGAGATAAATATTCATGATGTTTTTCTCTCATGAATATTCATAGCGTAATAATTATATCTTGTTCTATCAATTTTGATGGGGTTTTATTGTAATATATGATAATAAAATTATGTAAGACATTTGCCAATGTCTGCTGCAAATCTTATATGTGTAGTACGCTTTATCCCGATTTTGATTAGAGGAATAAACAGTTCGGAGCCCGATAGGATGGCTGTTTTATCTGTTTGCATAGCTTATCAGGGTTTTGTCTGGTATGCGTGAACAAGAGTAAATAAACAGCAAGGTTGTAAATAAGAGGCCATACACTGTTTGCAAAAGGCCAGTGTATCTGTGTCCCACACTTAAGCTTGTTTGGTCCATTGTGGCACACTTCTAAAGAATCAAGAACTATTTTAGACTATACATGTATTTAGAAATATAAAGCAAAGGGTGTAGACCCCCTGTTAAGGGTCAGAAGGTCAAACGTTCGTTAAACCTATTTTCGACCCTTTCACGTGTACCGGACGTCTCTACAAAATGCAACGAGGACATCGATAGATTTTAGTCCAGATGAGGCGCCACGTTACTTGGTATCTCAACCAGGACATCAATAAATTTGGATCCAGATGTTACGCCACGTTACTTGGATCCAGATGTTACGCCACGCTACTTGGATCCAGATGTTACTTGGATCCAGATGAGACGCCACGTTACTCGGTATCTCAACCAGGACATCGATATAATTATTTGGACACAGATCTAACGCCATATTACTTGGATCCAGACTAGACGCCACGTTACATGGATCCAGATGTTACGCCACGTTACTTGGATTCAGATGAGACGCCACGTTACTTGGATCCAGATGAGACGCCACGTTATTCATTGTCTCGACTTGATCCAAACTGTTTGTAAAGGGTACATGTGACAGATTTGCCTACACCTGGTTACATATCAAAAAACGTTACTTTAGATCACAGTGCAAAAGTTACCTACCGATATGATATTTCACCACCTCGTTCTTTAACCCTTTCCTTCATATAGACACCTTTTAACTCTGTTGTAAATATAGTAGACCCAGATCAGACACCTTTTAACTCTGTTGTAAATATAGTAGACCCAGATCAGACACCTTTTAACTCTGTTGTAAACATAGTAGACCCAGATCAGACACCTTTTAACTCTGTTGTAAACATAGAAGACCCAGATCATGCATATTTTAATCTGTTGTAAACATAGGAGCTAGATCAGACGGCTCCTATAGAAGCGGTCTGATCAGGATCTACTCTGTTTATATACCTGTCATGACCCAAAACTTCCCGTGTTAATATTCCATTACATATTTATGATGTCATTATTTCTTACATGAACAAGGGCTGTTAAATTGGACCAAACTGTATATCACACGTGACCTTAGCACGCCGTACATATTTTGCGTTTGCGGACTTAACCCGTAACTTCATGCAGTAATGACACCATGCATATCAGCCCATTAGTGTCCAATGTCCCTAAAAGAATATAAACAAACAGTGTATACCCAGATCCGAGGGCTCCCTAAGGGCTGCACTGTTTGCCGAGCCCGTCAATGTCTCAAATGACTTATTTCAGCAAGGATTTAGGTTGCTGTGCCCACTCCACATGAACAGTGGATGGGTCCCAAAGTAAGACCCGGATGGGTTTCCTTTAATGATATGGAGGGAGATAAGTCGGTTAATTAGCTATTTTTTATAATAACACCTAAACACAGGACTGTTTTGTTATGGCAAGCACTGTAGATTCAGAACAGATTGAACAAGCTAACAGAGCAGATGACTCTTACATAAGTCTTCTGATCTGGGTCTACTCTGTTTGCAAACGCGTAAAAAGAAATAAAGGGTTAATATTCATTCATCTCGCTCGACGTTCTTCAGGCTAAGCACTTTGCAGTGTGTTTGTTAGATCGTACCTTAAAGAGGAACTTATTCAAACAGAGTAAACCTAGAACCTAGAGTTCTCAAACTCATCACAGTGATCTCCCTTGTCACTACGTGTGGTCATCATCTCTACAGCGTAGTGAACAGGGGAGATTACTGCGTTGGAGGTTGCAGATTTCTGCTCTAGATGCATTTCTGATCAGGATCTGATCTTCTTGAAGTAACATAGATCTGAAGATCTGAATGTGCAATTTCCGTCACGCCCAAATTTTGTGTGATCATATGGTACTAAAATACAAGGAGTGTTCTTATTCAGAATAACACCGTTTGTTTGGAGCAAATTGATTATAGAGTTTTAGGTTGTGCTGCGTCCGTGTTTTAGGTTATATCCGAAGTGAAATTTACGAGGCTTATAATAGTTTTGCACCGTACAATTATATTCATTAGTCAAGGTGTTAAACCCTTTCCCTGTTTTATGTTAATTTTCAAAACCTACTGAATACTAATTGACAAAATAGTATTAATGAAATATGGAAGGTTGAATAATGTAGCCATTTTAGAAAGTAAAGAAATAGATCCTACAATTCAGTTAGCAAACAGAACAGACCCCGGTCATATGGCTCATATAGTTTACATGTGTGTACTCTAAATGGTGAAATCGAACTACTTTCGATTATAACAATATGCCGGCAGCAACCATCACAAAAACAGTATGCTGTCTTACATTAATGGCTCATATGGGTCACTGGGTCATATATGAGCTGTCTGGTCTGGGTCTACTCTGTTTGTTAACAGTGAAAACACGTTCATATTAGGGAAAGGGTTAAATTCCTCCCCTAACACGTTTAAGCTGGTTGGTATTACACTGTGAATAATATTATTAACATGTATTTGTTAACCAGAAATCGAAAACTATATAGACCTACCTTATAACTTATTATACAAATTTATTGTTGTATAACCAACCTTGTTACAGTCGGTTCTTTTACAATCGGTTTTGTTGTAGTTGGTTGTATTACCGAAGCAGTTTGTGTGGTTGCAGTTTTAAGTGAATAAAATCTATCCGTTCTTTAAAGGACTCCGTGTAGTTTCGGAAAATACTGGTACCCGGTTGTGTTAAATACAGACACACCAACGGGACTGGGACCGGACACAAACATTTCTGTTGAAACAAGTGTCATTGACCCAAAACGCATAGAGCATACAGTAAAGCTTATCTCTATACATCTGTACACAACACAAGTCAAATTCTGTGACATTCAGGCAGATGACAGTTTGTTTAGCTTGAGGGTTATCCTTAAAGCTATCATAAGAACTTTCTACATTACTTTCGTTTTGCATTAAACAGTCGTCTGTATTTAATCATTGTTTTATCATTAAAATGTAAATCTAGAGAGTCGCTACAGTACATTGATCCTGCTGGAGCTTGTTTAAGTGAACAGGTTGACTTTAAAAACCGGACAAGGAAGTTTTGGTGTATTACTACTTATTTTCTTATATATAAACTAAAATCGGGACTACTGTTGTTGATCAGGATATGTTTACTATATATTTACACGGTTAGTGCGTTCTATATATTGTTATACATAAATCAGTGACGAATAAGAGCTACATTCAAAACACCCAAAGTTTGATATTTTGACAAGTTCTATTCAAAATGGCGGAAGGGGGAGGGGATAAACCATTGATAGCTGAAGACATAACAAGTATCTGCTCCGGGTCTGAGTTTACATTTGACTTTTTCTGTGAACTGTGTAAGGATGATGGTAAACAAGTAGAAGCGGAAGGTTTCTGTGTGGACTGTGGGGAATATCTATGCGACCTGTGTTACAGTAGCCATAAAAGAAATCGGTATACACGTCATCACGAGCTGCTCGACAAGGATCAAATGCCCAAGGAAACGCCCCTCTCTGTAGATCGGGTGAGTAAGGATATTTACACAAAGTGCACCGTTCATGCTGGCGAATTGATCAAATTTTACTGTAAAACGCATGATGTTCTGGGATGCAGCACGTGTTTCGTGACAGGCCACAGGAGTTGTGCTGATATTGATTCAATTCTTGAGAAATCAGAAAGTATTTTGGATAGCCAAGAATATGCCGAATTTATCCAGACACTGAAGTCCCTGGAACAAAAATCCAGTGACCTGATTGAGAAGTCACGTGCCAACATCACACTTACTAAAAATTGTCATTCAGAAGTAATCAAAGCAGTTAAACAATTCAAAGATAAAATTACCGAGAACCTAGAAAAACTTGAACGAGAGCTTACCGCGGAAGCCGATACATTCTTGACAGATGCAGAACAGAAAATGACGTCCATTGCGGAGGACTGTACCAAGACAAAACAAAATATACAGACAATTACTGAAGATTTTGAAACTTTAAAGTCGTCTAGACGTGTGTGTCAGGTGTATATATCAATGAAGGAAAACAACGAACAAATCAAACAGCTGCAGCAAAAACTTCACTCTGCTGAAGAAAATCTGTTCGTGAAGAACTTTAAGTTTGAATGCAACAAAACATTATATAAACTTATAACAAGTACGCATGCACTAGGAGAGATATCAAGTGAAGTTAAGACATCCCCTGTAAGACAGCAAACGACTGAGAAAGTAATTGTACCAGTTCCTAAGACAAACATTTCCGTACCAAAGTTTGTACATGTGATGGACATTGACCTGGGATATAAAACTACAGTAACTGGTTCTGCCGTAGTATCTAAAAACAGGCTGGTTGTTGCAGACGATAACAACAAAAGAGTAACGTTGTGGGATACTCAAAAAAATAGGATGATTAGTAATTTAAATGTAATGTGTAACCCATGGGATGTCACTGTAATAAACAAAAATCTTGTTGCAGTATCGCAGTTGTACGGTCAAACACTCCGACTCCTGAGTGTGTCGGATTCACTCACACTGGTCAGGGAGATAACCGTGCGTCATAATTGTTCAGGTGTAGCCTACACCAGGGATAAACTGATTGTTACCTACATTTGCCTTCCAAGGCTTGAGATAACGGATCTACAAGGTAACATTGTGAAGACAATAAAGAAAGATGGTGATGGAAAACAACTGTTCTCACAGCCTTATTACGTGTGTGTCAGTAAGGATGGAGAGTGTTTATATGTATCAGACACTGGCAGTGACAAGGTGATCAGCCTTACTATGGATGGTGTAGTAAAGTCTGTATATAGTGACAATGAACTAAAAGGTCCAACGAAAGTATGTGTTGACCACCATGGCAATGTGTATGTTTGTGGTTATAACAGTAGAAATGTACACATGCTAACCGCTAACCTAACCAAGATTCAGATCATCCTGACTCAGGCAGACGGACTAGATACTAATGTTTACTCTGTGAGTCATTGCCATGAGACAAACAGGTTGTATGTAGGAATGCAGAACAACCGCAAAATTAAAGTGTTTCAGTTGTCATAAACCTCCTTATTCATGCATGTTTAAAGACTTGGAAATAAGAAGACAAAGAAATTACAATCACTGTTAATCACAAACTGATTTATACTTGGGTCCAGATCAGACACTCCTTATTTCGACGTTTGATAAGAATCAAAGTTGTTTCAACTCGGTCAATCGAACCTTAATTTCTGTACTGCTAACGTTCGAAAAGTTTCGGGACAAGTGCTGTAATTTTTTTATTTGTTAATATTTTTATATGAAATTTTCATAAATGATTGCTGTGACTGTATCCTATTGATTTATTGCCAGAATTAAACTTAGGTGCGTGCAAGACGCAATACATTGTCACCATAGCAACGCCACATGGACGTGAGCGGGGCACCTTGGTATATTCAATAACGGTTTGTCTTTATATAGGTCTGAAACACTCAAATTTTCTCGAAATATTCCCCAGCATACTTTATACACTTCTGATGCCTATTTAACCAAGAAAAAAACAATTTTTGATTTTTTCTGATGAAATGTTTCAAATGCACTCTCTGACAACAATTGGCAGGTCATTGACGTCGTCGAAACGTCAGCCTCGCAAGTCACACTTGATTGTCGGGAATAACAAAAATGGCACGGTGCAAGGTCTGGGGAGTATGGTATGTGCGCAATCATGTCAATTCCTCTCTCAGCAAGTACTTCCTTTGTTGCAGATGCGATATGGGGCGTTGCATTGTCATGATGCAGGTAGAATTTGCCGTCATTTTCTGGTCGCTTCTTCCTCACAGCCCTGGTCAAATCACGTCGCAGCAACCGAAACGTGATAATGAGTACATATATGCATCAATATCTATGCAACAATGAAATATTTTCATTATATTTAGCAAACAGTATTTTTATTCCATGTACAGTAAGAAATATTTTAAATTCAAATTATTAAAAAGACTTAACATCCTATCTTTGAGTAATACTGTCTTTGCATTGTGACGTCAAAGTGCCCCGCTCACGTCTACGTGACGTTGCTATGGTGACAATATATCGCGAGTTGCTTGTGCAAATATTTGAATATGGCAATAAATCAATAGGATACAGTAGCAGCTATCATTTATAAAAAAAAAATCATAGACAAATATTAACAAATTAAAAAATTACAGCACTTGTCCCGAAACTTTTCGAACAACCCTCGTAGCTTTCATTTATATTCCATTCACTGTTGGATATTCATGTCAGAAACAATGACGTCATGCATATTTATTAGCTGGAATTCATAATTGCACACACAAGACTTTTGATATTGGTTGAAACTGTAGTCAGATCAATTATAATTTCATAAGTAAACATAGCAGACCCTGATCAGGCGGTTCCTTTTGGAGCCCCTGATTTGGGTCTACATGTACTATGTTTGAAACTGTGTGAAAATGCGTTTATTTGAGGAAAGGGTTCAACCGGACCCCTGGCTCTTATATAACATAATGAAGGTGTCCACATTGCTTGGACCCCTGGCTCTTATAAAACATAATGAAAGTGTCCACATTGCTTGGACCCCTGGCTCTTATATAGCAGAATGAAGGTGTCCACATTGCCTGCTGGACCCATGACTCTGTTATAATGAATGTGTCCACATTGCTTGGACCCCTGGCTCTTATATAGCATAATGAAGGTGTGTCCATATTGCTTGGACCACTGACTCTTATATAACATAATGAAGGTGTGTCCACATTGCTTGCTGGAAAGTAGTACCGGTATTAGAAACATCAATATGTATAGGATAAACAGAATAATGAACTTATTTATGTTGATATTGAAAATATGTCACGAAATAGGGCTGTTATAGGTTTTAAAAATGAATTTAAAGATTTTGAAAACTCGGTTTTTAAAAGTGAAGAGCTCATTTTCGTTGTATAAGTTTAATATCAACCAAAGTAAGTTGATGGTCCACTATTAATGTATGTACTTATCTTTCGATGTCACTGTTTATGTATTTAAGTTGGTATCATAAAACAATCTGGTATTTCAAGCTTTATATATAGCTTATATAATACAAAAGAACATACACATTATCAACGGTTTATTATACATGTACCTTGGTCTAACTCAATATACACATATTTAACTTCATGATCAAGAGCTCAATGCAGTAAAACTTGCCTTAAGCGATAATGTCTTTAGGCAAACTGTAGCTTAATACATGTCTACGCAAATACCTATGATAACACATGTGTTATCATAGGTCTTTGGTCTAAGTACGCAGAAAGTTCTTAGGGTGTCAAAGAAGACAACTGAAACTAGTTTTGATGGTATAAATTTTGAACATTAAATACTGCTTAAGACGGTTCTAGGAGGCGTGAGTAGTGTTGCACTTTTAATTACTACTCCTGAACAGGCTCAATAAAAACCGAGTCTGCAATTTCTCCTTTGGCATTGCTACTTTTGGTTTCGAAGTATCAACCACTTTCAGAATATTTGAAATATATAGTATAAGATGTGTATGTATTGAATATGGTATCACAAAACATGTGTGTATACCTGTATGTGTAGGTAGGTATGCCTCTATGTGTGCATGTCTATATGTGCATGTCCGTAGTTGCATGGATGCCTATATGTATGTACACATGACAGCTTTTGTTTGAATATGTGTATCTGTGAACATGCATTTATGTTTGCGCATGCCTGTATGTGTGTGTGCAAATGTATGTATATTTTTGCTAGCATGTATGTGTAGTTTTTACGCATGTTTGTGTTTGTGCACGCATGCCTGCATGTGTGTGCGTATGACAGTATGTGTCTGCATGCCGGTACATTTGCACTAGGTAAGTGCCTCTAACCCTGTGTGGATGCATAACCGTGTTTGTGCGTATATGTTCAACGGCGTGCTTGTGTGTTGTTGTTTTGTTTTGTTAAGTCTTGTGCATAGAAATAAAGGTTTATCAACCATATGTTTTTTCTTTTTGTTACTGACCTATTGCACACCACTTGTTAAATGTGTAAAGCTTTACTGTAATAAACAAAACATGCTATGGTCATAGCAGAAACTAGAAAATCAGATCAGTAAAACCTCTCTATAACGGACACTAAATTACATCAGGTATTTCGTGTTAAAGGCAGGTGACTGTTTAAAGCAAGGTGAAAGTAAAACAGAACACTCCTATAGGAGCGTTCTGTTTTACTTTTACCTTGCTTTAAGCAGCCACCTGCCCTAAATATCAACTAGTTAACACAATTTAGTGGTCGTTATAGAGAGGCTTTACTATAATAAACAAAACATTTTATGGTCATGGCAGAAACTATGAAATCAGATCAGTAAAACCTCTCTATAACGGACACTAAATTACTTCAAGTATTGTGTGTTAAAGGCAGGTTGCTGCTTAAAGCAAGGTGAAAGTAAAACAGAACGCTCCTATGGCAGAAACTATGAAATCATATCTGTATCATAGCATAAGCAAACAGGGCAGACCTTGATCAGTCTAGACCTACAGGAGCTTCTGATCTTAGGGTGCTGCTTTTGAAAAAGCATGAAAAGTCGAATTTGAGCCACCGACAACACATGCAATGTTACCGAATGACTTCGTGATGTATACACGTGTATAAAATCGTACTGGATCCATTTCAACTGGCAACCAATGTTTGCTTAATGCGGAGTAGAAGTCGTGCAGAAAGTTACAAGAGGATGACATTCACACTGGTTTAAGCGGTTACCTGTCTTAACCATTTCCTCCATAAATACGCCTTTCTACGCCTCTATAAAAGTCACCTGTTGGAACCATTGTGATAAATAGAGCATTTGCTCCTATAGGAGCAAATGACCTATTTATCACAATGGTTTCAAATTACAAAATTCTAAAACTTTCCCTTTCTCTAGTTAATGCTCCTTTTCGGTAGATTTGTTCAAAGCGGTTTGATCTAAAAATAGCATATGAAGGAATGGGTTAAAGACTGATAGTGATACGTGCAACACTACTCATGCCCCTAGCACCGGCTTAACTGCATAAGTTAATTCGATACAATTTCACAGTACATGTACAAGGGAAATAACTGTATATACGATTATTATATTTACAAAACTGCATTACTGCCCCTTATCAATAAAGTTTATTTTTCAATTTTTACTATATGAATTGTATTTTCCTATTTACCCTTTCGGCGGCAAATTTCTAATTGTCGTCTGCAATCCGATTTTGTTAATAAGGAAAAAAAATGAATAAATGCAAATTTCAAAGCAATAAAGCACATATATAGAAATAGAGTTTGAGACAAAAAGTGAAGTTCCACTATTTGTCGTGGTGCATTTTTTGCGACATTGGCGGTGAAATGGTTTACATACTATTGTTCGGCACATGCATTTAAATGTTGAGTAAGTGATGAATCGCTAGTGAAGGAGAGACAAGCGTGAGGGAGACACAAAAAGAGAGAACGATAGATAGGCGAGACAGGGTAGAAAGAGAGATACAGAGATAGAGAAAGACACACAGAGAGGGGCTGGAAGAAGGGATATAGGCAAAAGAACATTATGATAACGGGATAGAGGGAGACTTTCGACGACTTAGGAGACTGGAAAAGAAAGGGTGAATGTGATGAAGATGCAACGGAAAGAAGACAAAACAAAGGGAAAGACATGAGTAAGGATGGGGAGACAGGGGAGTTAATGAAGGAAGAGGGAAGGTAAAGACAAAGAAGTACAGGAGAGACAATCGGTGTAATATGATACAGATTGGAGAAAGAGGCAGCAATGAAATAAAACAATGTGGTAGGAAAAAGATAGTGGAGAAAAAGCGACAGAAGGGAAAGGCATATATAAGTCATATATAAAGAATTTAGGAGATGGAGCAGAGGAAGGTTGAAGAAAGAATGAAGGCATTGACAACAGAGGGGACAGATGATGAACCAGGTAGATAGTTAGACAGAGCGGAGGAGAAAAGACGACAGAGGGGACACATGGGAGGAAGAGACAGAGCAGGAGAAACACCCATTTCTGCCTTTAATCCTACCCCACTGTAAAAGTGAAGAGAGATACAGAGAGATAGAGAGATAAAGATAGAGAGAGACAGAGAGACACCCACAAAGACAGAGAGACAGAGAGAAGAGCGAAAGACAGACAGGCAGGCAGGTAGGCAGGTGTCGTCGGGCTTTTCCCAGCTGTGCCGACAAGTATGGATGAGTCCGTTTGACGACGAAATAATAAGACCGTCAACTGTTAAAGCCGTCGAATTGCATATGATTCTTATATAGGTTCTGAAAGTAACAAAGGAATCATAACTATATGTTCTAACATATATGAGGCCTATAATATGAAACAACACATTACGTGTAAATGAAGCGTAGCTTCCAGAACACTGTATCTCCCATTCTAAATATCTTACAAAATAGCTTACAACAAAAGAATAAACATGTTACAACTATAGAATGATTATTATGATAATGGCAAAAAGTGATAAAAGATGAATGAAAATGGATTTACCTGACTGTATTGTAGACATACAATCAATATATCAAAATAGCAGGAGTCACATCCAACCATGAAGGATGACAACGGTGATATGAAAGTGCACGTGCAAATGCGGTTAACAAACAGTCAGAGTTAAACCCCCTTGGATTTCAAATACTTGTAGAGGTCACTGTCAAATATGCCAAATGGGAAATATTAAAAATAAACAACATACCATCCAAAATGGTATTTTTATTATAATGACCATGTACACCCTGTGACACAGGCAGACGGAGACAGAGACAGACGCAAACAGATATAGGAGAGATATAAACAGAAATGTAGGCAAATTTGAAACACGTGTCAATGGGATGGATTGACAGAATTAATCGACAGACAGTGGAGAAGGACCAGGTAGAGACAGTGTTGAATATCAGAGAAGTGACAGAGAGGAAAAAGACAGGAATGTGTGACACATTGTGAAAAGAAGGCGGGGCAAATATAGGGAGAAACGGGATGGAGAGAGAGGCATAAAATAGGGAAATATAGAGAAGAAAACGGCATGCTTACTGGAGAGAAATAACTGCGACACAGGATCGGGAGAGAAAGTATACTGGGAAATATAACACTAATGCAGTAAAGGAAAAAAATATTAATCCCTTCCGTGCCACAATGACGGGTTTATGATATCACATGCAAACAGTTTGGATCCAGATGAGACGCCGAGTAAATCGGCGTCTCATCAGGATCCAAACTGTTTGACACCCTGTTTACTGTTTTATAAAGAAAATGGAAAATGCACACACTTACACTAAAAATAAACGAAACTATGCCCAGCAGACGACAAAGCTGGCACCGAAAGGGTTAAGAGAACGGGGGGGGATGAGAGAGAGGGGAAATAGGAAGAGACAGAAAGGACCGATAGACAAATAGTAGAAGAGTATGATGATAAGGCACAGAAGAGAAAAGAGAAGGAGAATAAACGAAAACAAAGAAGGAAAAAATAAAAATAGAAATGCAGTTTTATAATTCAAATTCAGTGTCCGGTATTTTTGACACTTAACCCTTTCTCCGCCAATGTCGTAAAAATGCACCACGACAAATAGTGCAGCCGCTTTTTCAAGGCGGTGTCTGATCAGGGACTTCACTTTTTGTCTCAAACTTTATTTCTATACCTGTGCTTTACTCCTTTGAAATTTGCATTTATTTATCTCATTTCCTTATTTTATTGAGTGATCTAACAAAATTGGGCTGCAGACGACAATTAGAAATTCGTTGCCGAAAGGATTAGAGGGCCGTAACCGAGTACATAAGATCTTGCAAACGGTATATATCCAGATCAAAGGGCTTCTGTGGGAACGCTTTGATCAGGGTCTACACTGTTTGTTGTAAACAAAATTGTCTTCAGTGATACATGTTGATGCTTTTATTTAACCCTTGCCCTCATATAAACGGGTTTGCACGAATTTGCAAACAGAGTAGACCCAGATCAGACGGCTCCTATAGGAGGCGTCTGATCAGGGTCTGCTCTGTTTGCTTTTGGAATTTGATACCGGTTTCTTTACCTTCTAAAATGGTTACAACGTTACACCATTCATGTTTCATTATAACTGTTTTGTCCATGGATATTCAGTAGGTATTGAAATTTGGAATAAACGTTGAACAGCGAACGTGGTTAATCAGTATTTAGAAAGGGCGGGGTCATTTTTTAACCTTTAGTCTGCTACGGGCGGATGAGTGATTAACTATGCAAACAGTTTGGATCCAGATGAGACGCCGAGTAACTCGGCGTCTCATCAGGATCCATACTATTTGACACCCTAATTGCATTTTGGTAGACATTGACTATAACTTGAATTTTTAAAATGTAGTAGGTGTAGGTGAAAAGGTTTGTAAAATAATTTGCTCAGCATGTTAAAGGTTAACTACTCAGCAGGTTGCGGGTTACTACCAAAGCATTAAAACATCAAAAAAGAAGACCCTATTTAGTTATTAGACAAGTGAATGCTAAATGCAGGACAAATGTAATGTAGAACGCTCCCTCGAGGCGTTCTCAACTACCTTTGTCTGTATTAAGCAGCCACCTGTCTATAGAGATCTCATTGTTTTGCCGTTGAATGGCTATTGTACAACGATTCACTGTTAAACATTATATATGGTCATTCCTGTCTTTTATGTATCTGGTCTCTCGTCAAGACCCTAAAATCATAAAATATGATAAAATTACCAGCTGTGTGTTAGAGCTAACCCTTTCCTCCATAGTTTGTTTCAGTATTGAAGACAGACGGTTGCTTAAAGCAGACTTTAGGAGCATTCTGCTTTAATTTCAGCCTGCTTAAAGCTACCGTCAGCTAGAATATAGGAAATATTTCTTACGATGCCTACTCATGACGGTATAAAGTGAAACTAATTTCTTGAGTGGAAGAATAATTAAAGGCGTTAAAATAAGTACCCATTGCGTAAAGGGTTAAATAGCGAGTTTACCTAATTCGGGTTTTAACAACGTTTGTGTCTGCACATTTAACAATTGTGTTAGACAGCTATCTTGAAATGCATCGTCCGTAAAAAAATAACGTCATGGTGCCCAAGAAGGTCGAACGTCGGCTTCATTTCTGCCATCTTTCTGAACGACTGAAACATTTGTTCAACACACGGTCTCGGCTGTTGCCCCTAGCAACGCACGCGACCAATTCCACCTTCACTCCGCCCACTTTTAATCCTGTCCAAAAACTAGGCTAAACACTATATCAGTTAGTGTCTATTAAGTGCGAATTTAATGACTTTAAATGCCTTGCTCGCTCGCTAACGCTCGCTGCGCTTCGGCATTTAAAATCATTAAATCCACACTTAATAGACACTAACTAATACTTAGGGTTTTACTAAATAATACCCCTTTTCTACACCTGCATAGTTGACCCAGATCAGAACCGTCTGATCAGGATCTGCTCTGTTTGCTTATGTAGTAACGTAAAACCTGACTCTATAGGTTTTGCTTTGGAAATAACCTCATGTGTTAATATGTCAATTTAAGAATTAATCTAATTAATATTCATGATGTAATTATTTCTTACATGAATATTCATAGAGTAAAGGGTTAAGGTCACTTGCCCAAATAGAAAATACATATGTATGTATTAATTAATCAATTTATGTTTCATTTAACAATGTGTATCTAATTTTTTGAATGTATAATTTGTGGAACATTCGTTCTCTAATCGGTGTCTACATTGATTTCTTATGTCCTTTTTAGTAATACAAGCGTCCGTTTATAAATGCTAGGATAGGGAAGAGGATCGGGATTCGAATATCCCCTTTCCTCAAAATAAACGCCATTTCACTCACCAGCAAACAGAGTAGACCAAGATCAGACGGCTCCTATAAGAGCCGTCTGATCAGGGTCTGCTGTGTTTGCTAATTGAATTTGATAGATTTGTTTCTTTAGTTTCTAAAATGGCTGTAATTTTACACCTTTCATGTTTCATTATTACTATTTTGTCCATGAATATTCAGTAGGTATTTAAATTTGAAATACAGTAAAACCTCTCTATAACGACCACTAAGTTGTGTTAATTAGTATTTTGGGCAGGTGGTTGCTTGAAGTATTGTGAAAGTAAAACAGAACGCTCCTATAGGAGCGTTCTGTTTTACTTTCACATTGCTTTAAGCACCCACCTGCCTTTAACATAAAATACTTAATGTAATTTAATAGTCGTTATAGAGAGGTTTTACTGTAAACATCGAACAGGGAGCGGGTTAACTGTAGCCAAATTGGTGTTGAGTGTGTTTTTTTTAATCCTTCACAAGAAAGAGACACATTTTGACCCATTCGAAATTGAGCAGACCCAGACCATACGACACTGTATGATCAGCGCCTGCTATGTTTGATTATGGAATTATATGATCCAACTACAATTTCTGCATTATTATTATTTCTTAAACCTTTACTCCATAAATACGCATTTCTATGCCATTGCAAACAGAGAATACCCAGATCAGACGGCTCCTATAGGAGCCGTCTGATCAAGGTCCGCTCTGTTTGCTTATGATATAATATAAATAGGAATTTATTGTTTCCATCATGGCCAGACATTCCTGTGTCTTTGTGTAATAATATGAAAATAATCTAATTAATATTCATGACGTTATTATATTTTACATGAATATTCATGTAGAAAAGGGTTAAATGAATATTCATCAGGTCCAGGGTTAATGAACGTGAACTGACACACTGAGATTATATCAAATACCCGGTCATAGGAACCCTTAACTTCATATAAACAGCTTTTTTCATGCATTTGCAAACATGGTAGATCTTGATCAGACAGTTCCTATAGGAGGTTTGGTAAGTGTCTGCTCTGTCTGCCTATGAAACAATATAGAAATGATTTCACGGTTTCTGTCATGGCAAAATGTTCCCTTGGTCAAAATGTCGTAATAAAATATCAGATATTTGATATTCACGATGTCAATATAGATATTTCCAACCAAATGTTCATGAGGCAAAGGTTTGACTTACTACAGGGTCAGCCCTTCCTTGCACCACTATCATTAATCTGATCGTGCAGGAAGAGACTGGAGGATCGAACATGCTACCTCCAGTGTCGAAAGCGAGCATTTAGGTTACACATTGTTTAAAATTAAATCGAATACAGATACATTTTCGTACTGAAACACAAAACCCATCATTTCTCCACCAAACTCGATGATGTGACAATTTTTTAAAATATCCCCGAAGAGACGATTTTAAGGATTGGACACAACTTAGGCTTTGGTGGAGAAAAGAAGAATTTATTCAAGAAAAACAATTTGAAGAAAATGTCAAACACTTGAAGTATACATATATTACACAATTTGTGGACGACTATGTGAAGCAGAGACATACCTCAAACACTCTAGCATAAATTGTTTTAACTTTGTACGACAGAAATTATAGTAAATTCTAACATTTTCTAGCATGCAAGAATGTTTTTTAATATTAGTTTCCAGTTGCGATCATCGTATACATATATTAGTCTTTCCCTGTTGAATATTCATGTCAGAAACATGGACATGATGCATCCCTATTGGCTGGCTATTTATAATGGCACACAGGAGTTTTTTTTGGTATCGGTTGAAACAGTTGTCAGATCACTTATAATTTCATAAGCAGACCCTGATCAGACGGTTTCTTTAGAAGTCTCTGATCGTATACTCTGTTGGAAAATTCGTGAAAAGCGTTTATATTAGGAAAGAGTTCAACCGGACTCCTGGCCCTTAAATAACATCACGAAGTTGTCCACATTTCTAGCTTGGAAGTAGTCATAGAATGTGTTTAAAACACCTTGATCTAATTACCTCATTGGTAGTGCATTTGCTTATCAGGTCGTGAGTTCAAATCGCAGCGTAGGCCTATACATTCATATGTTGTATTATATGTCAAGTATGTTGATCTTACTCACTTGACTTAATAGCATATGGTTACTTAATACAGAACGACACTGCGACGGAATGCTCTCACATAATAGACTGCATTACGTTCTGCCTGCATTGAGCTACGACTTGTCTTATAAATCAGATTGATGTTTATTTTGAGTGGCCGATGCAGAGAGGATAAGTTGTACTGAAATGTGTTTGCTTGTTTATAAAGTACACATGTATTAAATTTCTCTATCAGTCACAAAGTCCTCGATAAGGGAGCGTCATTCAAATCCTACAATCTCCAATAGCCTGGACATTGTTTAGAACCGTTTCTTAGGAACGATTCTTATATAGTATCATAATACAGTGTTTTATGGTAAAGTAAAGACATGTTTCTATATATAGATATATGTTTATATACTGATCAATGACTTACAAAGATTTCTCAGATAAATGTCATGGTTAATATTGTCAGTGGTAATGATATCTCTCTCCCGGTGACAATATGGTTGTATTACCTTTGAATTTACCATTTCACTTGGAATTCATCAATATGTATCTGATAAACCGAAAAATGAACTATTGTATGTTGATATTAAAAATATATCACGAGAATGGGCTGATATTTGTTTAAAACGAGTATAAAGATTTCGAGAACTCGTTTTTAATATATTTGTCTTCATTGTGTTTGTACTTTTATTGAAGATGGTATCATAAAACAACCTGGTATTTCGTAGAACTTGAGAACAACTGAAACTTTAATTCTTAGAAGTAGGGAACAACTCAAGCTTGATGTATAGGTTATTTAATATAACTGGACATATATATTATCAACGGTTTATTATACATGTATCTTGGTCTTATTCAATTTGCACAGATTTAATAACATGATTGAGAGCTCAATTCAGTAAAATTTGTCTTAAGCGACCTTGTCTCTTAGGCAAGATGTAGTTTAATACAGGTCTAAGTAACGCAGATAGTTCCTATGGGTGTCTAATTATGTGTGTTTTAGGCAAGTGACAATTTAATATTTACAGGTCGAATACAGGAGCTTTCTGCATAATGTTCGTTCTGCATAATGTTCGTACTGCATTAAACAACAGCATACCAGTTAATAATGACACTACGTTCAATTAATATATTCTCACTTTACACTTTAGTGTCTTTGCAAACAGGGTAGAACTGATTAGAGATTAGACTGCTGCCGTAGGAATCTGCTGTTTGTTTATGGAGTAAAATAGATTCAACGGAATCTATATTTACCAGACTTAACTCTGTTCAGATGACATAACAACACAGGTATTTAATTCTTCTTGTTATTATACTTTTTCGTTATCGGTCTTATCTTAACTCTTTCGGCGCCAAATGTCTAATTGTCGTCTGCAACTCAATTTTTTTTAAATCATTCGGTGAAATAAGGAAGTGGAATAAATATATACAGAATTCAGAGGAATAAAACACAGATCGAGAACTATTGATTGAGACAAAGAGTGAAGTCCCTGATCAGACGCCGCCTTAAAATCTGATGATCTGGAACTGCACTATTTGTCGTTCTGCATTTTGGCGACATTGGCGGTGAAAGTGTTCAACTGTAGCAGAACCTGACTATAGCGAGCTATATAATAAAGGTTTGTTCTAAAATATCTGTTAGGTTTTTAATGTAAGGTGAAATTAATGCAAAGGCTAATTCCTTCAGGTCTTTCTTCGTGCATTAAGCTACAATGTGTTTTAAAATCTAAATTTAGAATTTCTGTTGAGTGGTCGATGAAGGGAGGTTATACTGTATGCTGTGTCGAGATCTCAGCATGCATGCACTGTAAACGTTTATCTGTACACACATGCATACAGTTGTGCATGTCTGTATGTATTTGCTCATGCGTTCACATTGCATGAGCGCATGCCTTATGTTTGTGTATATGCATGTATTTTGTGTGTGTGATCAAGCGTGCCTGTGTGAGTGCGTCGTGTATGCGTGCTTGCGTGCGTGGCTGTGTGCTCACATACATGTATATATGTGCGCATACCTGTATTTTTGTGCACATACCTATGTGTATGTCTGTATATGTAGGTATGCCTCTATGTATGCATGTTTGTGAGTATGGCAGTATGTATCTGCATGCCGGTATATGTGCACTATTTATAGCTCGAATAATTTGACCTGGACCGTCACCTTTATACAGAATACATAATGAGAGAGGTGACGCTGTATAAGTAAATCGTGAAGTCTATTCTCGAAGAAATAAACCCGTGCATAAGTAAACAATACAATCACGAGTGTGTCCATGCATAGTTGTTTACCGGCACAGGTGCCGAGGATAAACCCGTACAATGTTACGAATTTTTATTTATGCAACTAAGGTAGGTAAGGGTCCAGGTCAAATTGTTCGAGCTATAAGTGTCTCTAACCCTGAATAGATGCGTGGCCGTGTTTGTGCGTATATGGTCAATGCCGTGCTTGTGTGTTGTTCTTTTGATTAATTCAAGTGCGTAGAAAATAAAGTTTATCAACCATATGCTTTTTCTTTTGTTACTGACCTATTACACACCACTTGCTAATTGTGTAAACATGTTGGGTTCATAAGAAATGCCAAGAACCTTGGTGTCTTATCAGGATCCAAACTGTTTGGTATATTTAGTATGCTTTTGAAATGACATAGAAGAAAGTATGTCCTCCATTTTGAACTGGTAAACACTGTTTATGTCGATGAATACTTATTTGATGTAGGATCATCATGGTCCTTTTAAAAGCAACTCAAAATTATATTCTGAGCATTTCAAATAGGTGATAGCTAAACGCAGGATAAATCTAATGCACATAAACCCTATAAAACTCTCTGCATTACTTTCGTTCTGCATATAGCGGCCGCTTGAGTTTAACACTTCACTGCACAAATATTAGCGTTTACCATAGCAGAAACAGTACAACCAGATCTATATTACTTCGTAATAAGCCAACGAAACAGACTTCCATTAAGCAGATGTTTGATTCATCTGATATGGCTCCACTCTGTTTACAAAGGCGTCAATATCCGTATCTAAAGATGAACAAGTTAAAGAAATTTAGTTGTTTAGAAATGATACAGTAAAACCTCCCTAGGGCTGGTGGTAGCTTCAACCGAGTATAGTAGAACTTGTATTAAGCGGTCATACATGTCAAGGACAGGTGGTTAGAGCAGAACTTGTCTAAACTCTTTGCTCCCTAAATACGCCTTTCTACGCCTCTGTAAAAGTCACCTGTTGAAATCATTGTGATAACAAAAGCATTTGCTTCTATAGGAGCCACAAATAGCCTGCGAGGCAATGGGTTAAATAGCCATACATGTGTAAGGCAGGTGGTATCTTAATGCGAGGCAAAAGTAATGCAGATAGTTCATATGTGAGCTTTCTGTGTGACGTTTGCCCTGTATTAAGCAACCTATTGTTTCAATGCTCAGTAAATGGATGGCGGCTTAAGTTAAGTTCCGCTGTATATAAGACATTTGTAGACAGTGTAGACCAAGATCAAGGGGCACCGGGGGAGTATTGTCAACATGGTCTGCACTGTATGAAATACAAACTATTTCCAAAGTTTTGATGCATTGATTTGTTTAAGTAATATTCAGAAAGGGAGGAGCGAGTTTTATTCAGCAAATTAAGGGAGCATCCTTCTACGGGCTAGTTGGTATGAAAACATGAATATTCATGGAGTAAAGGGTTAATTAATATTCAGAATGGGAGGAGCCAGTTCACATTGTTCAGCACTTAAGCGATAGCATCCTTCTAGAGCTAATTGTTATGCAAACATGAATATTTATGGAGTAAAGGGTTTATTAATATTCAGAATGGGAGGAGCCAGTTCAAATTGTTCAGCACTTAAGGGATAGCATCCTTCTAAGGGTTAGTTGTTATGAAAACATGAATATTCATGGGGTAAAGGGTTAACTAATATTCTAAAAGGGATGAACCAGTTTAACCCTTTACCCAATAGCCTCTTTCTAGTTTTGAAGACATATGACCACTTAAAGAAGATTGAAAGTAAAGCAGAATGCGCCTTAAGGCGCATTCTGCTTTACTTTCAGCCTGCTTTAAGCTACCACCTACTAGGATATAGAAAATATTTATTATGCAATATGTTCATGACTGTATGAATTTGAACTATTTTCTTCAGCGGAGGAATAAATCAAACACGCTAAAAGCCGCTTCTATCAGGTAAAGGGTTAAATATTTGAGAAGATGAATTGTTAACTTCCTTCTACGGGCTAGTTGTTATGACAAGATCTGCAAACAGCTTGGATATAAGCGTTACACTGAGTAACTTGCAGTCTCTTCCGGGTTCCAGCCATTAGCTTTTTACCTAGTGAATATTTATGCAATAATCACGGATATGTATGACCTGAGTTTTATAATGCTGTGCATGAATAAATAAAACATGTTATGCTCATGACAGAAACTAAGAAATCAGATCTGTATCATTCAAGAAGCAAACAGAGCAGACCTTGATCAGACTAAACCTGCAGGGGCTGTCTGATATTTGTGTACTGTATGTGCAAAGACGTGAATAGTCCCATTTCAGAAACCGACACCTCACGCAGTGTTATCGAAAATACTTCTTAATGTATACACGTGTATAAAATCGTACTGGACTCTGCTTAACTGGCAACAGATCCATGTATGTGTAGAGCGACTCACTAAATACTGTAGAACCTCGATAATTTAGTATAGAAGAATTATAGATTATTTAAGGCAGGTGACTGTTTGCTTAATGCAGAGTAGAAGTTATGCTGAAAGCTTTCACACTGCATTAAGCTGCCTCCTGTTTTAAAGATCGACAGTGATACGTATTTGAGTGTTTTGCTTGTTTCTCGAGTTTTTACTGTATATGGAAATACAGACATAGGCTACATTAAATGGAGCGGGTTTTCAAAATAGCTCTATATGAAAGTTTTCAGTTTGCCAGAGTCCAGTGTATATCCCTTAAGACCGTAATACCTTCTACTGCCAACTGGTCTAAATAAAGTTTTGGAACACACTCATTTGACATATGATAGGGGCGGGGGGGGGGGAGTGCGAGGCGTCGCAAGCAAAGAATATAACGGTAAAAACTATTGACATCCATCCGCTCTGCACACAGTGTTGACCCTGATCAGAGAGCTCCTCCAGGACCCTCTAACCAGTGTCAGGTTAAACAAAGAATATAACGGTTTAAACCATTGGCATACATTGGACCAACAAACAGTGTTGACCCTGATAAGAGAGCTCCTCCAGGTCCCTCTAACCAGTGTCAGGTTAAACAAAGAATATAACGGTTTAAACCATTGGCATACATTGGACCAACAAACAGTGTTGACCCTGATCAGAGAGCTCCTCCAGGACCTTCTAACCAGTGTCAGGTTAAACAAAGAATATAACGGTTTAAACCATTGGCATACATTGGACCAACAAACAGTGTTGACCCTGATCAGAGAGCTCCTCCAGGACCCTCTAACCAGTGTCAGGTTAAACAAAGAATATAACGGTTTAAACCATTGGCATACATTGGACCAACAAACAGTGTTGACCCTGATCAGAGAGCTCCTCCAGGACCCTCTAACCAGTGTCAGGTTAAACAAAGAATATAACGGTTTAAACCATTGGCATACATTGGACCAACAAACAGTGTTGACCCTGATAAGAGAGCTCCTCCAGGTCCCTCTAACCAGTGTCAGGTTAAACAAAGAATATAACGGTTTAAACCATTGGCATACATTGGACCAACAAACAGTGTTGACCCTGATCAGAGAGCTCCTCCAGGACCCTCTAACCAGTGTCAGGTTAAACAAAGAATATAACGGTTTAAACCATTGGCATACATTGGACCAACAAACAGTGTTGACCCTGATCAGAGAGCTCCTCCAGGACCCTCTAACCAGTGTCAGGTTAAACAAAGAATATAACGGTTTAAACCATTTGCATACATTGGACCAACAAACAGTGTTGACCCTGATAAGAGAGCTCCTTCAGGAACCCTCTTATCTGGATCAAGTCTGTAAACTTGTCTATGGCCTATATTGTATATAGGATTGCGGGAGTTAAGGGGATTATTTTTAGCTCACCAGAGCACACAGTGCTCAAGGTCAGCTATTGTGATACCCCTGTGTCCGGCGTCCATCGTCCGTCTGTCCGTCTGTCAGTCCGTCCGTCTGTCTATCCGTCAACAATTTCAAACGACTTCTTCTCTGAAACAGACTTCCCAATTGTAACCAAACTTGATCAAATACATACTGTGGGTGTGTGCTTCAAAAGTTGTTAAAATATAGTGGGTGGGGCATTCGGTCTTGTTGCCATGGCAACTGTACACCATATCTAGAAAAATCTTCTTCTCAAGAATGACTTGTCCGATTTGAATATAGTTTTCACCAAAATATTTCTCAGTTGATAGACTTTACAAGTTGAATTTTGATCTGGCAAAAAACATGGCCGCCAGAGGGCTTGGCCATTTTTTCATATATGGTAATATCTTTAAATCTTTAAAAATCTTCTTCTCTGAAACTGTAAAGCCTAGACATTGATATATTTGGTATGTAGCATTATCGTATGGTCCTCTACAAAGATTGTTCAAATTATGACCCCCGGGCTAAAAATGGCCCCACCCAAGAGCTTATCAGTTTTTCATAGGAAAATCTTTTAAAATCTTCTTCACTGAAACTGTAAGGCCTAACCTTTGATATTTGGTATGTAGCATACTCTAATGGTCCTCTACAAGGATTTTTCAAATAATAACCCCGGGCCAAAAATTGCCCCGCCCAAGGGCTTATCAGTTTTTTATAGAAAAATCTTTAAAAAATCTTCTTCTCTGAAACTGTAAGGCATAGACCTTTGATATTTGGTATGTAGCATGATTATATGGCCCTCTACAAAGAGTGTTCAAATTATGACCCCTGGGCCAAAAATTGCCCTGCCCAAGGGCTTATCAGTTTTTCATAGGAAAATCTTTAAAAATCTTCTTCTCGGAAACTGTAAAGCCTAGACCTTTGATATTTGGTATGTAGCATGATCTTATGGTCCTCTACACAGATTGTTCAAATTATGATCCCCGGGCCAAAAATGGCCCGCCCAAGGACTTATCAGTTTTTCATTGGAAAATCTTTAAAAATCAACTGAAACTGTAAGGCCTAGACCTTTGATATTTGGTATGTAACATGATCTAATGGTCCTCTACAAATATGTAGCTGTGGCTTGTGGTCCTCTGCCGAGAATGTTTAACTTACGACCCTGACCACTGGGCGAAACTTGGCCCTGCCTCAGGGCTTATCAGTTTTTCATGGAAAAAATATAAAATATTATTTTTATCTCTGAAAACATAAGGCTTAGACCTTTAATTAATGACATACTGTTTTTCCTTGTGGTTCTCTACCAAGGTTGTACACATGATTTATTGTGGTTAAAAATGGCCCCATCCCTGGGGTTATCTCAGGTGAGCGCTTCAAGGCCTCATGACCCTCTTGTTATATATTACATATTCTGATAGTAGGAGATCCTTCGACAGCAAAAACAGCAATGCGACAAGAGAACACTGCAGACTCGGTTTTATTGATTCTGTTCATGAGTAGTTATTACAAGTGCAACATTACTCGCTCCTTATCACCAGCTTGGGCGGAATTCCATTTTTCGGAACTTTATCAGTCAGTTCAATACAACTTCACATACCTGTAAACATTTTAGAGAACAAAGGAATTAACTTTAAATATATGATTGCTACATTTACAAAACTGTGTTATTGCGCCTTAAAAATATAAGTTAGTTTGGCATTTATTCAATATCATTATATTTAATAAAGAAATCATTGTTATACATTCCTATTACATGTCACAAAGGGACAAAGAATTTAATTTAACATTAATCTCACCCATTCGCATTTAATGATTTTCATTGTACTTTCCTATTAACAAAGACCATATTGAATAGCGCGTGAATTGAAACGTTGAGGGAGAGATAAAAAAGACAAGCGTGAGATAGACACAAGACGACAGAACGATAATGGTAATTCTGAAAACTTGTGGAGATGATCTCGCCCTGCATAAATCGCGTGGTCGTTTTACCGAGTTTCTACTGTACAAGGTAAAGTAGTTCTCAAAACGGACAGATATATGTTACTACTGCCAAAAGGTAGCATAGTATAATATAGGATATCCTGTCTCATGTAAAGCGTGTGTTGACTGGCATTTGCAAATAACTTCGATCTAGATGAGACACCGAGTAACTGGGCATCTAGATGAGACAATATGTTCTCAAACGATTAAACCAAACGGATGTTTATTTTAAAAAAGATGATTGCAAAGAAAATTTCAGCTGACATAAAGTTTGCCTCAATGAGAAAGGTTATAGTATAAATGCCCCCCATCTAACACCATGAGCTTGTTCACCGTCACAATATGGACGACCGTTTGTAACTTAGACTTCTGTAACTGCAACACAAAATCCCCAGATCAAGAATTAGGCCTCTGTTTCCCGTGGCACACTAACTGTTCTCTCATGGTTCAAGTTGTTCCAAATAGTGTACCATGGAGCGTTGAATATTATAGCAAGCGACGCTATTGAAACTTGTTTTATGCAGACGATACTACAGTTACACATCGTTAAGTCGAAAGTTTGGGATAGACGAAATGATAACTATTGAGGTCGGTGGCTACTTAATGCTTGGTAAAAGTCGTGGACAAAGCTCACAGGGGAGTTTTCTGTATGACTTTCACCCTGCATTAAATTTCTGCCTGTCTTTATGGCCATTACTAAGACTTGTTTGAGAGTTGAGTATAATCGAGCAAAGGTTCGCAGCGACCGGCTATCCAGTTACCTATGCTGTGTTCATATTTGACTGTAAACAATGGTCATCTGCATTTTATAGCCGACATATTTTAACAAGCTTCATAACGAATAAATTATAACCAAATTTTTAAAATGAATAGTTTGACTCAATTGCGCTAATGATTAATATCGCAAAACTCATTGTTTGCATGAGAAATATGCAGCAAGGCATGTAGACCTCCTGTTAAGGGACAGAGGATCCAAATGTCGTTCAACTCATTTTCAACCCAATCACATGTACCCGACGTCTCTACAAAATGCAACCAGGACATAAATCGATTTGGATCCAGATGAGGTGCCACGTTACATCGTGTTTCAACGAGGACATCGGTGGATTTGGATCCAGATGAGACCCACGTTACTTAGATCCTGATGTTACGCCATGTAACTGGGTGTCTCGACTTGACCCAAACTGTTTGTAAAGGGTACAGGTAAAACTAGATTTTATGGCACACCTTTTGTTATCAATGTTTACAAACACTACAGGTATAAACATTGTATAATGCCCAGGTGGCCGCTATAATAGTTTTGTTTTTATTGTTTTATATTTGGAATGGGTAGTTTTGTTTTTCATATGTTTTGATGGGCGTATACAATTGTCTTTATTTTTATTTTATGTTTTTCGAGACCACCGTTACAGGTATGTTTTGTTTACACTTTAAGTAGGTTATGTTGGTGTGTCATAAGATCTAATTCGGACTTTACATGTGACAACTTCGCCCACATCAGGTTAAATATTATAGAAGAACGTTACTTTTGATCACAGTGCGTGACCTACCCGATTTGATATTTAACCACCTGGTTCTTTAACCCTTTCCTTCATATTGACACCTTTTAACTTTTAAAAGTGGATCGGCCCCAAAGCAAGATTCGGATTGGCTTCCTTAAATAATGTCGAGATAATTAGCTATTTTTTCATAATGACACCTAAACACAGGAATGTTATGTTATGGCAAGCACTGTAGATTCAGAACAGATTGGATAAGCTAACAGAGCAGATGACTCCTACAAGAGTCATCTGATCTGGGTATACTCTGTTTGCAAAGGCATAAAAAGACATAAAGGGTTAATATGCATTCATCTCGATCGACGGTCTCCAGGCTAAGCACTTTGCGGTGTGTTTGTTAGCTCGTACCTTAAAGAGGTACTTATTCAAACAGATTCAACCTAGATCAGAATTCTCAAACTCCTCACAGTGATCTCCCTTAGCACTACGTGCGGTCGTAGCGAATAGGGGAGATTACTGCGTTGGAGGTTGCAGATTTCTGCCCTAGATGCCTACTGATCAGGATCTGACCCGCTTGAAGTAACATAGATCTGAAGATCTGAATACAGTTTCTGTCACGCCCAAAATGTGTGTTCATATGCTATTAAAATACAAGAAATATTTAATACATATTCGTACAATTATATTTATTAGTCAAGGCGTTTAACCTTTTCCCTGTTTTATGTTTATTTTAATTTTCAAAACCAACTGAATATTCATGAACAAAATAGTATTAATGAAATATGGAAGGTGGAATAATGTAGCCATTTTAGAAAGTAAAGAAATAGATCTTTCAATTTAATTAGAAAACAGAGCAGACCCTTATCATATGGCTCATACTGTTTACATTTGTGTACTCTAAATGGTGATATCGAACTACTTTCGGTTCTAACGATATCCCGGCAGCAACCATAAAAAACAGTATGCTCATATGGGTCACTTGGTCATATATGAGCCGTCTGGTCTGGATCTACTCTGTTTGTTAACAGTGAAAACACGTTCATATTAGGGAAAGGGTTAAATTCCTCCCCTAACACGTTTAAGCTGGTTGGTATTACACTGTGAATACTATTATTAACATGCATTTGTTAACCAGAAATCGATAACTATATAGACCTACCTTATAACTTATTATACAAATTTATTGTTGTATAACCAACCTTGTTACAGTCGGTTCTGTTACAATCGGTTTTATTATAGTTGGCTGTATTACCGAAGCAGTTGTGTGGTTGCAGTTTTAAGTGAATAAAATCTATCCGTTCTTTAAAGGACTCCGTGTAGTTTTCGGAAAGTACTGGTACCCGGTTGTGTTAAATACAGACACACCAATGGGACTGGGACCGGACACAAACATTTCTGTTGAAACAAGTGACATTCACCCAAAACGCATAGAGCATACAGTAAAGCTTATCTCTATACATCTGTACACAACACAAGTCAAATTCTGTGACATTCAGACAGATGGCAGTTTGTTTAGCTTGAGGGTTAAATTTAAAGCTATCCTAAGAATTTTCTATATCACTTTCGTTTTGCATTAAAGAGCCGTCTGTATTTAGGCATTGTTTTATCATTAAAATGTAAATCTAGAGAGTCGCTACAGTACATTGATCCTACTGGAGCATGTTTAAGTGAACAGGTTGACTTTAAAAACCGGACAAAGAAGTTTCGGTGTATCGCTGATTATTTTCTTATGTATAAACTAAAACCGGGACTACTCTTATTGTTATACTCTCAGGGTATGTTTACGTATATATATTTACACTGTTGGCTCGTTTCATATATTGTTAGACATAAACCAGTGACGAATAAGTTCTATTCAAAATGGCGGAAGGGGGAGGGGATAAACTATTGATAGCTGAAGACATTACAAGTATCTGCTCCGGGTCTGAGTTTACATTTGACTTTTTCTGTGAACTGTGTAATGATGAAGGTAAACAAGTAGAAGCGGAGGGTTTCTGTGTGGACTGTGGGGAATATCTATGCGATCTGTGTTACAATAGTCATAAAAGAACTCGATGTACACGTCATCACGAGCTGCTCGACAAGGAACGGATGCCTAAAGAAAGGCCCCTCTCTGTAGACCGGGTGAGTAAGGATATTTATACAAAGTGTACCATTCATTCTGGCAAAACGGTCGAATTTTATTGTAAATCGCACGATGTACTTGGATGCAGCACGTGTTTCGTGACAGGCCACAGAAGTTGTGCTGACATTGATTCAATTCTGGAAAAATCAGAAAGTATTTTTGACAGCCAAGAATATGCAGAATTTATCCAGACACTGAATTCCCTGGACCAAACATCCAGTGACCTGATTGAGAAGTCACGTGCCAACATAACACTTACTAAAAACTGTCATTCAGAAGTAATCAAAGCAGTTAAACAATTCAAAGATAAAATTACCGAGAACCTAGAAAAATTTGAACGAGAGCTAACCACGGAAGCCGGTACGTTCTTGACAGATGCAGAACAGAAAATGACGTCCATTGCGGAGGACTGTACAAAGACAAAACAAAAGATACAGACCATTACTGCAGATTTTGAAAATTTACAGTCGTCTAGACGAGTGTGTCAGGTGTATATATCAATGAAGGAAAACAACGAACAAATCAAACAGCTGCAGCAAAAACTTCACTCGGCTGGAGAAAATCTCTTCGTGAAGAAATTTAAGTTTGAATGCAACAAAACATTACATACACTTATAACAAGTACGCATGCACTTGGGGAGATATCAAGTGAAGTTAACACATCCCCTGTAAGACAGCAAACGACTAAGAAAGTGACTGTACCTGTTCCTAAGACACACATTTCCGTACCAAAGTCAGTACATGTGATGGACATTGACCTGGGATATAAAAGACTGATGCCTTATATAAGTGGGTCTGCCGTAGTATCTAAAAACAGGCTGGTTATTGTAGACAATGAGAACAATAAAGTTATGTTGTGGGATACTCAAACAAATAAGATGATTAGTGATTTAAATGTAACACAAAGTCCATGGGATGTCGCTGTAATAAACAAAAATATTGTTGCAGTATCACAGTGCAATGGTCAAACACTCCGGCTCCTGAGTGTGTCGGATTCACTCGATCTGGTCAGGGATATAACCGTGCGTCATAGTTGTGCAGGTGTAGCCTACACCAAGGATAAACTGATTGTTACCTACATTAACCCTCCAAGGCTCGAGATAATGGATCTACACGGTTACATTGTGAAGACAATAGAGAAAGATGGTGATGGAAAACAACTGTTCACACAGCCTATATACGTGTGTGTTAGTAAGGATGAAGAGTGTTTATATGTATCAGACAATGGCAGTAACAAGGTGATCAGCCTTACTATGGACGGTGTAGTAAAGTCTGTATATAGTGACAATGAACTCAAAAGTCCAATGAAGGTGTGTGTTGATCACCATGGCAATGTGTATGTTTGTGGTTATACATGTAGAAATGTACACATGCTAACTGCTAACCTAACCAAGATTCAGATCATCCTGACTCAGGCAGACGGACTAGATACTAATGTTTACTCTGTGAGCCATTGCCATGAGACAAACAGGTTGTATGTAGGAATGCAGAACAACCGCGAAATGAAAGTGTTTCAATTGTCATAAACCTCCTTATTCATGCTTGTTTAAAGAGTTGGAAATAAGAAGACAAAGAAATTACAATCACTCTTAATCACAAACTGATTTATACTTAGGTCCAGATCAGACACTCCTTATTTCGACGTTTGATACGAATCAAAGTTGTTTCAACTCGGTCAATCGAACCTTAATTTCTGTACTGCTACGTTCGAAAAGTTTCGGGACAAGTGCTGTAATTTTTTTATTTGTTAATATTTTATATGAAATTTTCATAAATGATTGCTGTGACTGTATCCTATTGATTTATTGCCAGAATTAAACTTAGGTGTGTGCAAGAGGCAATATATTGTCACCATAGCAACGTAACATCGACGTGAGCGGGGCACCTTGGTATATTCAATAACGGGTTGTCTTTATATAGGTCTGAAACACTCACATTTTCTCGAAATATTCCCCAGCATACTTTATACACTTCTGATGTCTATTTGACCAAGAAGAAAAACAATTTTTGATTTTTTTCTGATGAAATGTTTCGAATGCACTCTCTGACAACAATTGGCAGGTCATTGACGTCGTCGAAACGTCAGCCTCGCAAGTCACACTTGATTGTCACGAATAACCAAAACTCGCACGGTGCAAGGTCTGGGGAGTATGGTATGTGCGCAATTATGTCAATTCCTCTCTCGGCAAGTACTATCAATATCTATGCAACAATGAAATATTTTCATTAAATTTATCAAACAGTATTTTTATTCCATGTACAGTAAGAAATATTTTAAATTCAAATTATTAAAAAGACTACCCTACCTTTGAGTAATACTGTCTTTGCATTGTGACGTCAAAGTGCCCCGCTCACGTCGACGTGACGTTGCTATGGTGACAATATATCGCGAGTTGCTTGTGCAAATATTTGAATAAGGCAATAAATAAAAAAAGATACACTAGCGGCGGCTATGATTTATAAAAAATCATAGACAAATATTAACAAATTAAAAAATTACAGCACTTGTCCCGAAACTTTTCGAACAACCCTCGTATCTTTCAGTTAAATTCCATTCACTGTTGAATATTTATGTCAGAAACAATGACATCATGCATATTTATTAGCTGGATTTTTATAATTGCACTCACAAGACTTTTGATATTGGTTGAATATGTAGTCATAATTTCATAAGTAAACATAGCATACCCTGATCAGACGGATCCACATTACTTGCTGGACCCCTGGCTCTTATATAACATAATGAAGGTGTCCACATTACTTGCTAGACCCCTTGCTCTTATATAACATAAAGAAGGTGTCCACATTGATTGGACCCCTGGCTCTTATATAACATAATGAAGGTGTCCACATTACTTGCTAGACCCCTTGCTCTTATATAACATAAAGAAGGTGTCCACATTGATTGGACCCCTGGCTCTTATATAACATAATGAAGGTGTCCACATTACTTGCCGGACCCCTGGCTCTTATATAACATAATGAAGGTGTCCACATAGCTTGGACCCTGGCTCTGATATAACATAATGAAGGTGGCCATATTATTAGTTATACAGATCATTGGCGGGGTATCTGATTTTTGTTTCCTGCAGAGAAAAATCATGTTGCCCGAGCCGTTAGGCGAGGGGTACATGTATTTTCCACAGCAGGAAATAAAAAGTCAGATATCCCGCCAATGATCTGTATAACGATTTTATTATACTGCAAAGTTTAATATTTGTAGCAGTTAATTAGCGTTGTTAATGTAGGCGTCGTTTTGCTTCCCCTTAGGGACCTCTTACTGTAAGGTAAGAGCTTATATATCACTCTGCAACCCTAGTTCATCGTGTATAATAACCAGTTCATTGTATTTGTGGATAGAAAGGGACCTTCCAAGTGCATTAGTTTATCAAAGGATTGAAATAATCAGACATTAGTAAAACTTTCAGCAGATCAGCGGTTAAGCAGACACTATTTAACTTAATTGAGGGAATTTTGGCGCAGTTCCGACGTCATTTGGATGTCGTCAAAATGACGGTTCTATAATATTCAAACAATGGGCGTTGGAAGGAGCGGCTATACTGCAATTTACAGGTACGTGTAGGCCTTCTGTGCATGTACATAAATAAAATCTGAATCGAATTGGGTGTGGGTTATCTTTGTAAAAGCGGGGTTTGGGGGCTAATCGGTACGTGCACAAGCACTTTGAAAACATTTGCAGCATCAAAGCAGAATAAGACCTTCGCCACACATAGGGTTGATTTACATTGTTATACAACAACTATAACAAGAATGTTTCTAAATGGATAACTTTTTTCCGCCCCAAACTCTTGTTATTTCGTTTGAGAGCGGTTGTTTGAATCGAATCGACGAAATGAAGCTGGTCGGCCATTTTTATTTTGTTATATCAAGGAAGCGAGGCCCTCGGCGGGGGAAATTCCATTGTTGCTCATGACTCCGTATATACATCAGCATTTAGAGGGATACACGGCTTTTATACATGGCTAACTGACAAATCAAAATCGAGGATTTTACTTTGCGTTATAATAATGCTTGCTAGACCCCATTGCTCTTATAAAACATAAAGAAGGTGTCCACATTGCTTGGACCCCTGGCTCTTATATAACATGATGAAGGTGTCCACATTACTTGCTGGACCCCTGGCTCTTATATAACATAATGAAGGTGTCCACATTACCTGCTGGACCCTGGCTCTTATATAACATAATGAAGGTGACAACATAGCTTGGACCCCTGGCTCTTATATAACATAATGAAGGTGCCCATATTGCTTGCTAGACCCCTGGCTCTTATATAACATAATGAAGGTGTCCACATTGCTTGGACCCATGGCTCTTATATAACACAATGAAGGTGTCCACATTGCTTGGACCCTGGCTCTTATATAACATAATGAAGGTGTCCACATTGCTGGCTTGACCCATGGCCCTGTTATAACATAATGAAGGTGTTCACATTGATTAGACCCCTGGCTCTTATATAACATAATGAAGGTGTCCACATTGCTTGGTCCCTGGCTCTTAAATAACATAATGAAGGTGTGTCAACATTGCTGGACCCTGGCTCTTATATAACATAATGAAGGTGTCCACATTGCTTGGACCCCTGGCTCTTAAATAACATAGTGAAGGTGTGTCCACAATGCTGGACCCCTGACTCTTATATAACATAATGAAGGTGTGTCCACATTGCTTGGACCCCTGGCTCTTATATACCATAATGAAGGGGTCCACATTGCTTGGACTCATGGCTCTTATATAACATAATGAAGGTATCTACATTGCTTGGACCCCTGCCTCTTATATAACATAATGAAGGTGTGTCCACATTGCTTGCTGGACCCCTGGCTCTGTTTTTTATTACATAATGAAGGTGTCCACATTGCTTGGACCCCTGGCTCTGTTATAGCACAATGAAGGTGTGTTGACATTTGCTGGACCCCTGGCTCTTATATAACATAATGAAGATGTCGACATTGCTTGGACCCCTGACTCTTATATAACATAATGAAGGTATCCACATTGCTTGGACCACTGACTCTTATATAACATAATGAATGTGTCCACATTGCTTGCTGGAAAGTAGTACCGGTATTATAAACATCAATATGTATAGGATAAACAGAATAATTGACTTATATAACATAATGAAGGTGTCCACATTGCTTGCTGGACCCCTGGCTCTTATATAACATAATGAAGGAGTCCACATTGCTTGGACCCATGGCTCTTATATAACACAATGAAGGTGTGTCCACATTGCTTGGACCCTGGCTCTTATATAACATAATGAAGGTGTCCACATTGCTTGCTGGACTCATGGCTCTGTAATAACATAATGAAGGTATCCACCTTGATTAGACACCTGACACTTATATAACATAATGAAGGTGTGTCCACATTGCTGGACCACCGGCTCTTATATAACATAATGAAAGTGTCCACATTACTTGGACCCCTGGCTCTTATATAACATAATGAAGGTATGTCCACATTGCTGAACCCCTGGCTCTTATATAACATAATGAAGGTGTGTCCACATTGCTTGCTGGACCCCTGGCTCTTAATAACATAATGAAGGTGTCCACATTGCTTGGACCCATGGCTCTTATATTACATACTGAAGGTGTCCACGTTGCTTGGACCCCTGATTCTTATACAACATAATGAAGGTGTGTCCACATTGCTGGACCCCTGGCTCTTATATAACATAATGAAGGTGTGTCCACATTGATTGGACCCCTGGCTCTTATATAACATAATGAAGGTGTCCACATTGCTTGGACCACCGACTCTTATATAACATAATGAAGGTGTGTCCACATTGCTTGCTGGAAAGTAGTACCGGTATTATAAACATCAATATGTAGAGGATAAACAGAATAATGGACTTATGTATGTTGATATTGAAAGTATGTCACGAGATAGGGCTGTTATAGGTTTTAAAAATGAGTTTAAAGATTTTGAAAACTCTGTTTTTAAAAGTGAAGAGCTCATTCTCGTTGTATAAGTTTAATATCAACCAAAGTAAGTTGATGATCCACTATTCATGTATGTATTTACCTTTTTATGTCACTGTTTATGTATTATCATAACACAACCTGGTATTTCAAGCTTGATGTATAGGTTATATAATACAGAAGAACATACAAATTATCAACGGTTTATTATACATGTACCTTGGTCTGATTCAATACACACATATTAACTTCATGGTCAAGAGCTGTAAAACTTGCCTTTAGCGATCATGTCTTTAGGCAAATTGTAGCTTAATACAGGTCTAAGCAAATACCTATGATAACACATGTGTTATCAAAGGTCGTTGGTCTAAGTGACGCAGAAAGTTCTTATGGGTGTCGCAGAAGACAACTGAAACTAGTTTTGATGGTATAAATTTGAACATTAAATACTGCTTAAGACGGTGCTAGGGGGCGTGAGTAGCGTTGCACTTTTAATTACTACTCCTGAACAGGCTCAATAAAAACAGAGTCTGCAATTTTCTCTTTTGGCATTGCTACTTTTGTTTTCGAAGTATCACCCACTTTCAGAATATTCAAAATGTATAGTAAAAAAAATAATATGATTTGTATGTATTGAATATGGTATCACAAAACAAACTGATCATTTATGTGTATACCTGTATGTGTAGGTGGGTATGCCTCTATGTATGCATGTCTATATGTGCATGTCCGTAGTTGCATGGGTGCCTATATGTATGTACACATGGCAGCTTTTGTTTGAATGCGTGTATCTGTGAACATGCATTTATGTTTGCGCATGCCTGTATGTGTGTGTGCAAATGCATGTATAGTTTTGCGAGCATGCCTGTATGTGTAGTTTTTACGCATGTTTGTGTTTGTGCACGCATGCCTGCATGTGTGTGCGTATGACAGTAAGTTTCTCCATGCCGGTACATTTGCACTAGGTAAGTGCCTCTAACCCTGTGTGGATGCATAACCGTGTTTGGGCGTATATGTTCAACGGCGTGCTTGTGTGTTGTTGTTTTGTTTTGTTAAGTCAAGTGCATAGAAATAAAGGTTTATCAACCATATGCTTTTTCTTTTTGTTACTGACCTATTACACACCACGTATTAAATGTGTAAAGCTTTACTGTAATAAACAAAACATGTTATGGTCATGGCAGAAACTATGAAATCAGATCTGTAACATCTCTCTATAACGGACTCTAAATTACTTCGAGTATTTTGTGTTAAAGGAAGGTGGCTGCTTACAGGAGCGTTCTGTTTTACTTTCACATTACTTTAAGCAGCTGCCTGCCCTAAATACCAACTAATTAACACAATTTTAGAGGTCGTTATAGAGAGGCTTTACTGTAATAAACAAAACATTTTATGGTCATGGCAGAAACTAAGAAATCAGATCTGTATCATGCCGTAAGCAAACAGGGCAGACCTTGATCAGTCTAGACCTACAGGAGCTTCTTGATCTTAGGGTGCTGCTTTTTGAAAAAACATGAAAAGTCGAATTTGAGCCACCGACAACACATGCAATGTTATCGAATGGCTTCATGATGTATATACATGTACGTGTATAAAATCGTACTGGATCCATTTCAACTGGCACTTAATGTTTGCTTAATGCTGAGTAGAAGCCATGCAAAAAGTTACACGAGGATGACATTCACACTCGTTTAAATGGTAACCTGTCTTAACCCTGTCCTCCATAAATACGCCTTTCTGTGCCTCTATAAAAGTCACTTGTTGGAACCATTGTGACAAATAGAGCATTTGCTCCTATAGGAGCAAATGACCTATTTATCACAATGGTTTCAAACTACATAATTCTAAAATCTTCCTTTTCTCTAGTTAATGCTCCTTTTCGGTAGATTTGTTCAAAACGGCTGGATCTAAAAATAGCCTATGAGGAAATGGGTTAAAGATTTATACTAATACGTGCAACACTCCTCATGCCCCTAGCACCGGCTTAATAATATATCAGTCAGTTCTATACAATTTTACAGTACATGCACAAGGGAACTAACTGTATGTACGATTATTTCATTTACAAAACTGCATTACTGTCCCTTATCAATGTTTATTTTTCAATCCCACCAAGTCGCATTTGATGATACGCATTGTATTTTCCTATTAACCCTCTCGGCGCTAAATTTCTAATTGTCGTCTGCAGTCCGATTTTGTTAATAAGGAAAAAAATGAATAAATGCAAATTTCAAAGCAATCAAGCACAGATATAGAAATCGAGTTTGAGACAAAAAGCGAAGTCCCAAATCAGGGACAATGTAGCTGCACTATTTGTCGTGGTGCATTTTTTGCGACATTGGCGGTGAAATGGTTAACATACTATTGTTCGGCACATGAATTTAAATGTTGAGTAAGAGATGAATCGCTGATGATGGAGAGACAAACGTGAGGGAGACACAAACAGAGAGAACGATAGACAGGCGAGACAGCGAGATATAAAAAAGAGAGATACAGAGATAGAAAGACAGAGAGAGAGAGAGAGAGAGTGGAAGAAGGGATAGATAGGAGAAATGGCAAAAGAACATTATGATAACGGGATAGAGGGAGACTTTCGACGACTTATGAGACTGGACAGGAAAGGGTGAATGTGATGAAGATGCAACGGAAAGAAGACAAAACAAAGGGAAATACATGAGTAAGGATGGGGAGACAGGGGAGTCAATGAAGGAAGAGGGAACGAAGGTAAAGACTAAAAGTACAGGAGAGATATTCAGTGTATTATGAGACAGATTGGAGAAAGAGGCAGCAATAAAGTAAACAATGTGGTTGGAAAAGGATAGTGGATAAAAAGCGACTGAAGGGAAAGGCATATACAGTAAAACTTCGATTATTCGAACAAACATTTTGTTCATATACAGTAAAACTTCGATTATTCGAACACTAAAATACGTATTATTATCGATCTTTAAGACAGGTGGCAACTTAATGCATGGTGAAAGCCATGCAGAAAGCTCCTCTAGGAGCTTTCTGAATGACTTTCACCATGCATTAAGCAACCACCTGCCTAAAAGGGTCTAAATTCTTTTATAACGAAAATTCGAATAATCGAGGTTTTAGGAGATGGAGCAGAGGAAGGTTGAAGAAAGAATGAAGGCATTGACAACAGAGGGGACATATCATGAACCAGGTAGATAGTTAGACAGGGCGCAGGAGAAAAGATGGCAGAGGGGACACATGAGAGGAAGAGACGGAGCAGGAGAAACACCCATATCTGCCTTTAATTCTACCCACTGTAAAAGTGCGGTAGAATTAAAGATAGAAATAACAATGATGGAGAGACATACAGAGAGATAGAGATATACAGATAGAGACAGAGACACACACAAAAAGACAGAGAGACAGAGAGAAGAGCGGGAGTCAGACAGACAGGCAGGCGGGCAGACGGAGACAGAGACAGACAGGCATAGGAGAGATATAAATAGGAATGTATGAAAATTGAAGCACGTGTCAACGGGATGGATTGACAGAATGAATCGACAGACAGTGGAGAAGGACCAGGTAGAGACAGTGTTGAATATCAGAGAAGTGACAGAGAGGAAAAAGACAGGGATATGTGACATATTGTGAAAAGAAGGCGAGGCAAATATAGGGAGAAATGGGATGGAGAGAGAGGCATAAAATAGGGAAATATAGAAAAGAAAACGACATGCTTACTGAAGAGAAATAACTACGACAGAAGATCGGGAGAGAAAGTATATTGGGAAATATAACACTAATGCAGGAAAGGAAAAAAAGATTAATCCCTTCAGTGCCACAATGACGGGTTTATGATATCACATGCAAACAGTTTGGATCCAGATGAGACGCCGAGTAACTCGGTGTCTCATCAGGATCTAAACTGTTTGACACCCTATTTACTGTTTTATAAAGAAAATGGAAAAAGCACACACTTGCACTAAAAATAAAAGAAAATATGCCCAGCAGACGACAAAGCTGGCACCGAAAGGGTTAAGAGAACGGGAGGAAATGAGAGAGAGGGGAAATAGGAAGAGATAGAAAAGACCGATAGACAAATGGTAGAAGAAGATGATGATAAGGCACAGAAGAGAAAAGAGAAGAAGAATAAACGAAAACAAATGAAGGAAAAAACAAAATAGAAATGCAGTTTTATAATTCAAATGCAGTATGCCCTTACGCCATCTACCGGTATTTTTGAAGTTACTGAGTTAACACTTAGCCCTTTCACCGCAAATGTCGCAAAAAATGCACCACGATAAATAGTGCAGTCCAAGATTAAACGCCACTTTATCAATGCGGTGTCTGACCAGGGACTTCACTTTTTGTCTCAAACTTTATTTCTATACATGTGCTTTACTCCTTTGTAATGTGCATTTATCTATCTCATTTCCTTATTTTATTGAATGATTTAACAATATTGGACTGCAGACGACAATTAGAAATTCGTCGCCGAAAGGATTAGATGGCGGTAACCGAGTACATAAGATCTTGCAAACAGTATATATCTAGATCAAAGGGGCTTCTATGGGAACACTTCGATCAGGATCTACACTGTTTGTTATAAACAAAATTTTCTCCAGTGATACATTTTGATGCTTTTATTAAACCCTTTCCCTCACATATAAACGGGTTTTCACGAATTTGCAAACAGAGTAGACCCAGATCAGACGGCTCCTAAAGGAGCCGTTTGATCAGGGTCTGCTCTGTTAACTTTTGGGATTTGATACCGGTTTCTTTACCTTCTAAAATGGTTACAACGTTACACCATCCATGTTTCATTATAACTGTTTTGTCTATGGATATTTTTCAGTAGGTTTTGAAATTTGGAATAAACGTTGAACAGCGAAAGTGGTTAATCAGTATTTAGAAAGGGAGGGGTCATTTTTTAACCTTTAGTCTGCTACGGGCGGATGAGTGATTAACTATGCAAACAGTTTGGATCCAGATGAGACGCCGAGTAACTCGGCGTCTCATCAGGATCCATACTATTTGACACCCTAATTGCATTTTGGTAGATATTGACTATAACTTGAATTTTTAAAATGTAGTAGGTGTAGGTGAAAAGGTTTGTACAAATAATTTGCTCAGCAGGTTAAAGGTTAACTACTCAGCAGGTTGCGGGTTACTGTCTCCAAGTTCAGCCTCCTGTCTCGTATTTGCAAACAACTCTACATCTCATTAGGGTTTTACTAAAAATACCCCCTTCCTACACCTGCATAGTAGACCCAGATCAGATGGTTCCTCTAGGATTAATCTGATCAGGATCTGCTCTATTTGCTTATGTAGTAATGTAAAGCCTGATTCTATAGATTATGCTTTGGCAATAGCCTAATGTGTTAATATGCCAATTTAAGAATTTATCTAATTAAAATTCATGAATCATGATATCATCATTTCTTATATGAATATTCATAGAGTAAAGGGTTAAGGTCACTTGCCCAAATAGAAAATACACATGTATGTATTAATTAATCAATATATGTTTCATTTAACAATGTGTATCTGTAAATGTTTTTGAAGGTATAGTTTGTTGAACATCCGTTCTCTAATCTGTGTCTACATTGGTTTCTTATGTCCTTTTTAGTAATACAAACCTTCGTTTATAAATGCTAGGATAGGGAAGATGATCGGGATTCGAATACCCCTTTCCTTAAAATAAACGCCATTTCACTCACCAGCAAGCAGAGTAGACCCAGATCAGACGGTTCCTATTGGAACTGTGTTTGCTATTTGAAATTGTTAGATTTGTTTCTTTAGTTTCTAAAATGGCTACAATGTTACACCTTTCATGTTTCATTATTACTATTTTGTCGGGATTCGAATACCCTTTTCATTAAAATAAACGCCAGTTCACGCACCAGCAAACAGAGAAGACCCAGATCAGACGGCTCCTATTGGAGCCGTCTGATTAGGCTCAGCTGTGTGTGCTAATTGAATTTGATAGATTTGTTTCTTTAGTTTCTAAAATGGCAACAATGCTCTACCTTTCATGTTTAATTATTACTATTTTGTCCATGAATATTCAGTAGATATTGAAATTTGAAATAAACATAGAACAGAGAGCGGGTTAATTGTAGCCAAATTGGTGTTGAGTATTTTTTAATCCTTCACAAGAAAGAGACACATTTTTGACCAATTCGCAATTGAGCAGACCCAGACCATACGACACTTTATGATCAGCGTCTGCTACGTTTGATTATGGAATTATATGATCCAACAACAATTTCTGCATTATTATTATTTCTTAACACTTTACTCCATAAATACGCCTTTATATGCCATTGCAAACAGAGAAGACCCAGATCAGACGGCTCCTATAGGAGCCGTCTGATCAGGGTCCGCTCTGTTTGCTTATGATATAATATAAATATGAATTTATTGTTTCCATCATGGCCAGACATTCATGTGTCTTTGTGTAATAATAAGAAAATAATCTAATTAATATTCATGGCGTTATTATATTTTACATGAATATTCATGGAGGAAAGGGTTAAATGAATATTCATCAGGTCCAGGGTTAATGAACGTGAACTGACACACTGAGATTATATCCTATACCCGGTCATAGGAGCCCTTTACTTCATAACTTCATATAAACAGCTTTTTTCATGCATTTGCAAACATGGTAGATCTTGATCAGACAATTCCTATAGGAGGTTTGGTAAGTGTCTGCTCTGTCTGCCTATGAAATAATATAGAAATGATTCCACGGTTTCTGTCATGGCAAAATATTCCCTTGGTCAAAATGTCGTAATAAAATATCAGATATTTGATATTCACGATGTCAATATAAATATTTCCAACCAAATGTTCATGAGGCAAAGGTTTGACTTACTACAGGGCCAGTCCTTCCTTGCACCACTATCATTAATCTGATTGTGCAGGAAGAGACTGGAGGATCGAAAATGCTACCTCCAGTGTCGAAAGCGAGCATTTGGGTTACACATTGTTTAAAATTAAATCGAATACAGATACATTTTCGTACTGAAACACAAAACCCATCATTTCTCCACCAAACTCGATGATGTGACAATTTTTCAAAATAGCCCCGAAGAGACGATTTTAAGGATTGGACACAACTTAGGCTTTGGTGGAGAAAAGAAGAATTTATTCAAGAAAAACAATTTGAAGAAAATGTCAAACACTTGAAGTATACATATATTACACAATTTGTGGACGACTATGTGAAGCAGAGACATACCTCAAACACTCTAGCATAAATTGTTTTAACTTTGTACGACAGAAATTATAGTAAATGATAACATTTTCTAGCATGCTAGAATGTTTTTTAATATTAGCTTCCAGTTGCGATCATCGTATACATAAAAAATTATATTAGTCTTTCCCTGTTGAATATTCATGTCAGAAACATGGACATGATGCATACCTATTAGCTGGATATTTATAATGGCACACAGGGGGGTTTTGGTATCGGTTGAAACAGTAGTCAGATCACTTATAATTTCATAAGCAGACCCTGATCAGACGGTTTCTTTAGGAGTCTCTGATTTAGGTATACTCTGTTTGAGAATGCGTGAAAATGCCTTTATATTAGGAAAGGGTTCAGCCGGACTCCTGACCCTTATATAACATGAATGAAGGTGTCCACATTGCTAGCTGGAAAGTAGTCGTAAAATGTGTTTAAAGCACCTTGATCTCATGACCTCGTAGGCAGAGCATCTGTTATCTGGTCGTGGGTTCCAATCTCAGCGTATGCCTATACATTTATCTGTTGTATTATATGTAATACGTCGGATAATAAAGGCACATGTGCCTGATAAACATTGGATAAATTGATCTTGATGACTAGCAGATGGTTTCTTAATACAGAACCACACTGCGACTGGATGCTCTCATATAATAGACTACATTACGTTCTGTCTGCATTGAGCTATGACTTGTCTTATAAAACAGATTAAGGTTTATTTTGAGTGGCCGATACAACCACATACCAGTTCGATTCATAAATTGTCGCTTTACCCTTTCGTGCCTTTGTAAACAGGGTTAAACCAGATTAGACGGCTCCCGTATGAATCTGCTATTTGTTTATTGAGTAAACTAGATCTGATTTAACTGAATCTATCTTTACCAGACTTAACTCTGCTCAGATGACATTATAACAATACAGCTATTTAATTCTTCTTGTTATTATTCTTTTTCGTTATCGGTCTTATCTTAACTCTTTCGGCGCCAAATTTCTAATTGTCGTCTGCAACTCAATTTTGTTAAATCATTCGGTGAAATAAGGAAGTAGAATAAATAAATACAGAATTCAGAGGAATAAAACACAGGTCGAGAACTAGAGGTTGAGACAAATAGTGAAGTCTCTGATCAGAAGCCGCCTTGAAAAAGGGGCGTCTGATCTGGGACTGCACTATTTGTCGTGGTGCATTTTGGCGACATTGGCGGTGAAAGGGTTAAACTACAGCAGAGCCTGAGTATAGCGATCTATATAATTAAGGTTTGATTTTAAAAGATCTGTTAGGTTTTTAATGTAGGGCAAAAGCAATACAAAAAGCCCATTCCTACAGATCCTTCTTCGTGCATTAAGCTACAATCTGATTTAAAATATAAAAAACAGCATTTCTGTCGAGTGGTCGCTGAAGGCAGGTTATACTGTATGCCGTGTCGAGATTTCCTCAGCATGCATGTACTGTAAATGTGCATCGGTATACATGCGCTGCATGTATGGATGCGCATGTCTGTATGTATGTGCTCATGCGTTAGCACGTGCTTATATGTGTGTGCACACGTGCATACCTGTATTTTGGAGCGCTTGCCTTATGTTTGTATACATGCATGTATTGTGTGTGTGCGCACGCGCGTACCTGTTGGAGTGCGTCGTGTAAGCATAATTGCGTGCGTGTCTGTGTGCGTGTGTGTGCACATACATGTAACTGTCTGTATGCCGGTATATGTGCACTAGGTAAGTGCCTCTAACCCTGTGTGTATGCATGACCGTGTTTGTGCGTATATGTTCAACGGCGTGATTGTGTATTGATGTTTTGTTTAATTAATTCAAGTGCATAGAAAATAAAGTTTATCAACCATATGCTTTTTCTTTTTGTTACTGACCTATTACACACCACTTGTTAAATGTGTAAACATGTTGGGTTCATAAGAAATACCGAGAACCTTGGTGTAATATCACGATCCAAACTGTTTGGCATATTTAGTATGCTTTTGAAATGATAGAAGAAAGTCTGTCCTCAAATTTGAACTGGTAAACACTATTGTTGTCGATGAATACTTATTTGATGTAGGATCGCCATGGTCCTTTTAAAAGCAACTCAAAATTATATTCTGGGCATTTCAAATAGGTGATAGCTAAACGCAGGATGAATCTAATGCGCATAAACCCTATAAAAACTATCTGCATTGCTTTCGTTCTGCATATAGAGATTGCTTGAGTTTAACACTTCATTGCACGAATATTAGCTTTTACCATAGCAAAAGGCAGTACAACAAGACCTATATTACTTCATAATAAGCCAACGAAACAGACTTCCACAAAACAAGTGTTGGATTCATCTGATCTGGCTTTACTGTTTGCAAAGGCGTCAAAAACCTGTATCTAAGGAGGAAACAGCTAAACAAATTTAGTTGCCGCTGTGGAAAATATACAGTAAAACCTCTCTAAACCTGGACTTTCAATTTAGTATAAATATTGGTCTTCGGTACAGGTAGCAACTTAATGCAGGGTGATAGTCATGCAGAAAGCTCCTCTGTGATCTTTCTGTATGACTTTCACCCGGCATTAAGCATCCACCATCTAAAAGATCTAAATTCTTCTCTACTAGAATTCTGGTATAGTGGGTTTTTATTGTTTATATAGCGTAGCTTGGTCGACGTCTCGTCAGAATTCAAACTGTTAGGCATTCGGCAAACTCAGCTGTCAAATTTATAAAATAGGTAAAAAAGCAGTACACATTAATCTGAACAAATAACAATTTCATAGCATTTTGAAAAGCTTAACGTGGTAAATGTAAAGCTTGTATTATATGGGACTTTTGAAAATTGAGAGGCCAGTCAAGAATTTTCTTCTACTAAAAGCTATCAATCCTTACCATGCCATAAAAACAAAATGTCTGCTTCAAATAATGGTCTGTAGACCCATATCAAAGGTCTCCTGATGGAGTATTTTAATCAGGGTCTGCACTGTTTGTAATACAAATCGTTTCTTTTTTTGATATATTTTGGGATATATTTTGATACAATGTTTCGTTTCATTTATATTCAGAAAGGGAGGAGCCAGTTTTAATTATTCACCAAAATAACGGTTAACTTTCCGCTTGGGGCTAGTTGTTATGGAAACCATTTGCAAAAACGTGTATATAAATAAGACACCGAGTACCTTGGAGTCTCTTCCGGGTTCCATCTGTTCAACTGACAAATAATTACCTCATGAATATTCATATAATGAATTAATCCCACCATAAATATGTGTGACCTGAGTGTTATAATGGTATGCATGTATAAACAAAATATGTTATGGCTAAGGCTAAGAAATCAGATTTGTATTATTCCATAAGCAAACAGAGTACACCTTGATCAGACTAAACCTGCAAGAAACTAAGAACTTATATCTGTATCGTTCCAACAGTAAATAGACCAGACATTGATTAGATTAGGCCAGCAGGAGCTGTCTGATCTTGGTCTATGGGACTGCGGCGGTTAAAGTGATGCAGGTATACACACAACATATTCCAAAAGTATGAGACCCTTCAATAGCAAACCCAGCATTGTGAAAGAGAACATTGCTGACTCGGTTCGTGGACAGTTATTTAACATGCAACACTGCTCATGCCCCTAGCACCTGCTAAACTATATCAGCCAGTTCAGTACAAATTTACATTACATGGGAAATAACTCTATATGATTATTACATTCACGAAACTGCATTATTGCGCTTCATCAATAAAGTGGATTTCGCCATTATTCGAAAAAAGAAATCGTTATTTTTCAATCGTATTACATATAACAGGGGCACAAAGAACTGGACATTAATCCCACCAGTCGTATTCGATGATATACATTGAGAGACAGGATTACAGAAAGGGGGATATAGATAGACAGACACAGACAGGTGATAAATCATACAGAGATGGAGTGAAAGAAGGGGTAGGTTGGAGAAATAGAGAGGAAAAGGAACGCTTTATAAATGTACAAGGAGGTAGGAATAATGAGTGGGAAAAGGGCAAGGAAATGGGATAGAAGGAGACTTTAGACGACTTGGGAGACAGAGACAGAGAAAGAAAAAATGAATGTCAGGGAGATACAACGTAAACAAAGATACGAAAAGGTAAATACGTGAGAAAGGATGGGGAACGAGAGTAAAGACAAAAGAGTTCAGGAGATACAATAAATGTAATATGAGACAGATTGGAGGAAGTGACAGCAATTAAGAAGAACAGGTTGTTGGGTAAGAGACAGTGTGGAAAAGAGGAAGTGACAGTCCTAGAGAGAGTGTTCATTAAGACTGTCCAATGAGTGTAGGGTTTTGTTTGTCTTGTGTCTTTGTGCTTGTGTTTTGTTCATGTTTGTCTCTGGTGCTCGTGAATTTGTTGGTGTTTTCTGTTTTCTTCTCGTGTGTTTGCGTGTGTTTGGTTGTGTGTGTGTGACATGCTGTCTATTGATGTGTTGGTGGTGATTGCGTCTTGTATGTGACTTTCTACTGTATGTGTGTATATGAGTATAAATTGCTATGCTTTCTGTAGGTGTTTTGGTGATGGTGGCGTTTTGTGTGTGGTTTTTCCTGCTTGACTTTACTACTTTTTCATTAAAGACAGTGATAGCTATTTAATATTTTACTTAACGACTCTTCATACAATACGAGTATTAATTATTGGCATTTTTATAATAGAATAAAATTCAAATGACGTTAATTGCCATAATGTACAGACGAGAGTTAACCGTAGCATGCATGTAGTGGGAGAAGATCCTGATCAGACAGCTCATATAGGCACAATACGCGAATCTGGTATATTTCACGTAACATTTCTGGTTTTTTGTTGTTGCAAATTCAGTAAAATCAAACGGTAACATAATAGCCTAGACCCTGAATTACACCTCTTTGTCGTGGTCGTTTTGTGGGGTTTTATTGAATGAATAGAAGTATAATGATATGTATTTTACTCATTGCATGCTAAGAGACTGTCACCTTTTCTGGAGGATCCCGAATAGACACGGACTGTTTCTTGAGAATACCGATTAGACGCCGACTTTTTCTTGAAGATCCCGATGAAACACCGAATGTTTCTGCAGGATCCCGATGATACATGACTGTTTCTGCAGCATCCATGTTCTTTCAGAGAGAATTGAGAAATAAAGCAAGTGGCACTATTCAATTTTTTTTGCGGACGATCCTACTGTAAACTCGAGTCTTATGCAAAGAGAAATGAGAGCTTTTTTGGCAGGTGACGTTTTAACCCATTAGCGCCCAGTGGATTCTTCCATGCAATTGTCGTTTGCATTTTATCGCCAACATATTTCCCAAGCTTCATAAATTCTGAAGGGTGGTGATCCCCCGAAAGCAAAAATTGCAACACAAAAAGAGAAAATTGCAGACTCGGTTTTATTGAGTCTGTTCATGAGCAGTAATTGAAAGTGCAACACTGCTCACGCCCCCTAGCACCGGCTTAAGCGGTATTCAATTTTCAGAACAAGAAGTACTGAAATTCATGATCTCGAAGGATCAGAAAGTATAACATCCATATTTTGATCGAATATAAATTGCATTAGTAGCTTCTATTTCTAAATATATTGACTGCGTGAGTAATATGAATATGGGGTGCAGAGACCCCCTGTTAACCCTTTCCTCCATAAATACGCCTTTCTACGTCTCTATAATAGTCACTTCTTGAAACCATTGTGATATATAGATGATTTCAATACTACATAATTCAAACATTTTCCTTTTCTCTAGTAAATGTTCCTTTTGGGTAGATTCATTCAAAGAGGTTGGGTCTAAAAATAACCTATGGAGGAAAGGGTTAAGAGACATAAGTTCTAAAATTGTCCAACACATTTTGATCTCAGTCACGTTTATTAGCAACTTCTCTAAACATACAACACGTACGTCAATCGGTGTGGATCCAAGTTACCCGGCGTCTCCGCTTGATCCAAGCTGATTGTTGAGGATTCGCCTACACCATGTTAAATGTAAGGTTACTTTTGATTAAGGGCATGATCTACCGATTTGATATTTCACCATCTGTGTTATTAACCCTTTCCTTCATAGTGACACTTTTACTTTTTTTGCAATAGAGTTGACCTACAAGAGCCGCCTGGTCAGGATATATGACATCTTATTAGATCTGATTCTATAGTTTCTGTCGTGTCAAAATATCATGTCTTGCCATGTTCATGTCAAAGCTTCCTGTGTTCATATACCGTTATAAATATTTATTATATCATTTTTTTATTTATGGATAATGGTTAAATTGTATCAAACGGTATATCACGCGTGATTAGAAGTTTTGTTCTGTTCTTAACCCGTAACTTCATGCACAAATGGCATCATGCATGTCAACCATTTAGTTCCCAATGTCTTATAAAGCAGATGTAGGCAAACAGTGTCAAATTTCTCAGATGGCTTATTCCAGCAAACATTTTGGTTGCTCTGCAGACTCCGCACGAAGAATGGATGGGTCCCGAAGTAAGATCCGGATGGGTTTCCATAAATAATATAGGCATAAAAAGGAGTAAAGGGTTAACCCTTCGCTTGCTGAATTTTAAAATACATTTCTCCTTCTTTACCCATGCCCTGTTGCATAATAACATTTATCTTCACTGTGTACAAGTATTTCGCTGTGCAATGACTGATGTGGAGTGCACTGGTTGCACAATCAACTTAAAAATAGTGCAGACCCTGATGAGACAGCTCCTGCAGGAGCTGTCTCACCTGGGTCATCACTATTTACAGGTAGGTATATTGACGTGAATAGCAAGCGAAGGGTTAATATTACATCTCGCTTGCAGTCCTTAGCCTATACTCTTTGCAGTGTATATGTAAGCTCTTACATATATAAGAGGTACTTATTCAAACAATGAACCCAGATCAGATTTCTTCTGTAGGTGCCGACTGATCAGGGTCTGCTGTGTTTGCTTATGAAGTAATATACATCTGAATGTGCAGTGTCTGCTACGCTCAAACTTGTGTTCAAATGCTATTATAATACAAATAATATTTAATACATATTCATAGAGTCAGAATCCCTGTTTTATGCTCATTCCAAATTTCAATTCCTACTTAATATTCATGGACAAAAAAGTATTAATGAAATATTGAAGGTGGAATGTTGTAGTCAATGTAGAAAGTAAAGAAACAGCTTTTTCAAATTCTATTAACATACAGTGCAGACCCTGATCATTCGGCTCTTAGAGGAGCCATCTGTTCTGGGTCTACCCTGTTTGCAAACTGTGAAAACACGTATATACGGGGGAAATGGTTAAATTCATCACCTGACACGTTTAGCTGGTTGGTATTACTCTGTGAATAATATTATAAACATGCACTTGTTAACCAGATACCGAAAACTATATAGACCTACCTTATAACTTATTATACAAACTTATTGTTGTATAACCAGCCTTGTTACAGTCGGTTCTGTAGTACTATATTTCGTTGTATTACAGAATAAGCCATGTGGTTGCAGTCTTAACCCTTCGCTTGCTGAATTTTAAAATACATGTCTCCTTCTTTACCCATGCCCTGTTGCATAAGTACACATATATTCACTGTGTACACGTATGTCGCTGTGCAATCACTGCTGTGGAGTGCACTGGTTGCACAATCAACTTGTAAATAGTGCATACCCAGATGAGACAGCTCCTCCAGGAGCTGTCTCATCTGGGTCTTCACTATTTACAGGTAGGTATATTGACGTGAATAGCAAGCGAAGGGTGATCACAACCCTTCAGAATTTAAGTGTATAAAATCTACCTATTATCTAAAGGACTAGGTGTAGTTTCGGAAAATACTGGTACCCGATTGTGCCAAATACAGACATACCAACGGGACATAAACCGGACACAATCGTGCTTGTTATTACACGACACGTTGACCCAAAAGACGCATAGTGCATATACAGTAAAGCCTTTCTCTATTTATATCTGCCACACAACACAAGTCCAATTATGTGACATTCAGGCAGATAGCAGTTTTATAGAGCTTGAATGTTATCCTTAAAGCTGTCATAAGTACATTCTACACTACTTTCGTTTTGCATTAAACAGCCGCTTCAAGTATTTAAAACCATTGCTTATAATGATTAAAATGTAAATCTCGAGAGTCGCTATTGTATATTGATCCTGCTGGAGCATGTTTGAGTGAGCCGGGCGACATGTTGTCTTTACAGGACTGGGACGTTTTAGTGTATTGCTTGTTATTTTTGGAAAATACTGGTACCCGGATGTGTTAAATACAGGCACACCAACGGGACTGAAACCGGATACAAGCATTTCTATTGAAACAATTGACCCAAAACGTATAGTACGTACAGTAAAGCTTATCTCTATACATCTGCCATCCAACACAAGTCAAATTATGTGACATTCAGGCAGATGGCAGTTTGTTTAGCTAGAGGGTTATCCCTAAAGCTATCATAAGAACTTTCTACGTTACTTTCGTTTTGCATTTAGTCGTTGTTTTATCATTAAAATGTAAATCTAGAGAGTCGCTACAGTACATTGATCCTGCTGGAGCATGTATAAGTGAACAGGTTGACTTTAAAAACCGGACAAGGAAGTTTTGGTGTGTTGCTGCTTATTTTATTTATAAACTAAAATCGGGACTACTCTTATTATCAGGGTATGTTAACTATATATTTACACGGTTGGCTCGTTTCATATATTGTTAGACATAAACCAGTGACGAATAAGAGCTACATTCAAAACACCCAAGGTTTGATATTTTGACAAGTTCTATTCAAAATGGCGGAAGGGGGAGGGGATAAACCATTGATAGCTGAAGACATTACAAGTATCTGCTCCGGGTCTGAGTTTACATTTGACTTTTTCTGTGAACTGTGTAAGGATGATGGTAAACATGTAGAAGCGGAAGGTTTCTGTGTGGACTGTGGAGAATATCTATGCGATCTGTGTTACAGTGGTCATAAAAGAAATCGGTATACACGTCACCACGAGCTACTCGACAAGGGGCAAATGCCCAAGGACACGCCCCTCTCTGTAGATCGGGTGAGTAAGGATATTTATACAAAGTGTACTGTTCATGCTGGCGAATTGATCAAATTTTACTGTAAAACGCACGATGTTCTGGGATGCAGCACGTGTTTCGTGACAGGCCACAGAAGTTGTGGTGATATTGATTCAATTCTTGAGAAATCAACAAGTATTTTGGATAGCCAAGAATATGCCGAATTTATCCAGACACTGAAGTTCCTGGAACAAAAATCCAGTGACCTGATTGAGAAGTCACGTGCCAACATAACACTTACTAAAAATTGTCATTCAGAAGTAATCAAAGCAGTTAAACAATTCAAAGATAAAATTACCGAGAACCTAGAAAAACTTGAACGAGAGCTTACCGCGGAAGCCGATACATTCTTGACAGATGCAGAACAGAAAATGACGTCCATTGCGGAGGACTGTACCAAGACAAAACAAAAGATACAGACCATTACTGAAGATTTTGAAACTTTACAGTCGTCTAGACGTGTGTGTCAGGTGTATATATCAATGAAGGAAAACAACGAACAAATCAAACAGCTGCAGCAAAAACTTCACTCGGCTGGAGAAAATCTCTTCGTGAAGAAATTTAAGTTTGAATGCAACAAAACATTACATAAATTCATAACAAGTACGCATGCACTTGGAGATATATCAAGTGAAGTTAACACAGCCCCAGTAAGACAGCAAACGACTGAGAAAGTAACTGTACCTGTTCCTGTGACAAACATTTCCATACCAAAGCCAGTACATGTGATGGACATTGACCTGGGATATAAAAGACGGACGTATATAAGTGGGTCTGTCATAGTGTCTAAAAACAGGCTGGTTATAGTAGACCATAACAACAATAGAGTTGTGTTGTGGGACACTCAAACAAATAGGATGATTTGTAATTTAAATGTAATGTATAAACCATGGGATGTCGCTGTAATAAACAAAAATCTTGTTGCAGTATCACAGTTGTGTGGCGAAACACTCCAACTCCTGAGTGTGTATGATTCACTCACGCTGCTCAGGGAGATAACCGTTCGTAGTAGTTGTGCAGGTGTAGCCTACACCAAGGATAAACTGATTGTTACCTACATTAACCCTCCAAGGCTCGAGATAATGGATCTACACGGTCACGTTATGAAGACAATAGAGAAAGATGGTGATGGAGAACAGCTGTTTTTACAGCCTCAATACGTATGTGTCAGTAAGGATGAAGAGTGTTTATATGTATCAGACATTGTCAGTTACAAGGTGATCAGCCTTACTATGGACGGTGTCGTAAAGTCGGTATATAGTGACAATGAACTGAAAGGTCCAATGAAGGTGTGTGTTGATCACCATGGCAATGTGTATGTTTGTGGAGCTAACAGTAGAAATGTACACATGCTAACGGCCAACCTCGCCAAAATCCAGATCATCCTGACTCAGGCAGACGGACTAGACAGTAACGTTTACTCTGTGAGCCATTGTCATAAGACAAACAGGCTGTATGTTGGAATGTGGTTCAACCGCAAAATAAAAGTGTTTCAGTTGTCATAAACCTCCTTATTCATGCATGTTAAAAGAAATCAGCTTTTGATTGGTTAGATTTGAGTTCTCAAGCTTTTGTTTGGTCAGATTTGAGCCAGAGGCTCAAATCTGACCAATCAAAAACTTGAGAACGATCTCAGACTCAACTAAAAGTTTTATAAGCATGGACCAAGAAGACAAAGAAATTACAATCACTCTTAATCACAAACTGATTTATACTTAGGTCCAGATCAGACACTCCTTATTTCGACGATTGATAAGAATCAAAGTTGTTTCAACTCGGTCAATCGAACCTTAATTTCTGTACTGCTACGTTCGAAAAGTTTCGGGACAAGTGCTGTAATGTTTTTATTTGTTAATATTTTTATATGACATTTTCATAAATGAGTGCTGTGACTGTATCCTATTGTTTATTGCCAGAATTAAACTTAGGTGTGTGCAAGAGGCAATACATTGTCACTATAGCAACGTCACATCGACGTGAGCGGGGCACCTTGGTATATTCAATAACGGTTTGTCTTTATATAGGTCTGAAACACTCACATTTTCTCGGAATATTCCCCAGCATACTTTATACACTTCTGATGTCTATTTGACCAAGAAGAAAAACAATTTTTGATTTTTTTTCTGATGAAATGTTTCGAATGCACTCTCTGACAACAATTGGCAGGTCATTGACGTCGTCGAAACGTCAGCCTCGCAAGTCACACTTGATTGTCAGGAATAACCAAAACTCGCACGGTGCAAGGGCTGGGGAGTATGGTATGTGCGCAATTATGTCAATTCCTCTCTCGGCAAGTACTATCAATATCTATGCAACAATGATATATTTTCATTAAATTTATCAAACAGTATTTTTATTCCATGTACAGTAAGAAATATTTTAAATTCAAATTATTAAAAAGACTACCCTACCTTTGAGTAATACTGTCTTTGCATTGTGACGTCAAAGTGCCCCGCTCACGTCGACGTGACGTTGCTATGGTGACAATATATCGCGAGTTGCTTGTGCAAATATTTGAATAAGGCAATAAATCAAAAAAGATACACTAGCGGCGGCTATGATTTATAAAAAATCATAGACAAATATTAACAAATTAAAAAATTACAGCACTTGTCCCGAAACTTTTCGAACAACCCTCGTATCTTTCAGTTAAATTCCATTCACTGTTGAATATTTATGTCAGAAACAATGACATCATGCATATTTATTAGCTGGATTTTTATAATTGCACTCACAAGACTTTTGATATTGGTTGAATATGTAGTCATAATTTCATAAGTAAACATAGCAGACCCTGATCAGACGGTTCCTTTAGGAGCCCCTGATTTGGGTCTACATGTACTATGTTTGAAAATGCGTTTATTTTAGGAAAGGGTTCAACCGGACCCCTGGTTGTTATATAACATAATGAAGGTGTTCACATTGCTTGGATCCCTGGCTCTTATATAACATAATGAAGGTGTCCACATTGCTTGGATCCCTGACTCTTATATAACATAAAGAAGGTGTCCACATTACTTGCTGGACCCCTGGCTCTTATATAACATAATGAAGGTGTCCACATTACTTGCTAGACCCCTTGCTCTTATATAACATAAAGAAGGTGTCCACATTGATTGGACCCCTGGCTCTTATATAACATAATGAAGGTGTCCACATTACTTGCCGGACCCCTGGCTCTGATATAACATAATGAAGGTGTCCACATAGCTTGGACCCTGGCTCTTATATAACATAATGAAGGTGGCCATATTATTAGTTATACAGATCATTGGCGGGGTATCTGATTTTTGTTTCCTGCAGAGAAAAATCATGTTGCCCGAGCCGTTAGGCGAGGGGTACATGTATTTTCCACAGCAGGAAATAAAAAGTCAGATATCCCGCCAATGATCTGTATAACGATTTTATTATACTGCAAAGTTTAATATTTGTAGCAGTTAATTAGCGTTGTTAATGTAGGCGTCGTTTTGCTTCCCCTTAGGGACCTCTTACTGTAAGGTAAGAGCTTATATATCACTCTGCAACCCTAGTTCATCGTGTATAATAACCAGTTCATTGTATTTGTGGATAGAAAGGGACCTTCCAAGTGCATTAGTTTATCAAAGGATTGAAAGAATCAGACATTAGTAAAACTTTCAGCAGATCAGCGGTTAAGCAGACACTATTTAACTTAATTGAGGGAATTTTGGCGCAGTTCCGACGTCATTTGGATGTCGTCAAAATGACGGTTCTATAATATTCAAACAATGGGCGTTGGAAGGAGCGGCTATACTGCAATTTACAGGTACGTGTAGGCCTACTGTGCATGTACATAAATAAAATCTGAATCGAATTGGGTGTGGGTTATCTTTGTAAAAGCGGGGTTTGGGGGCTAATCGGTACGTGCACAAGCACTTTGAAAACATTTGCAGCATCAAAGCAGAATAAGACCTTCGCCACATATAGGGTTGATTTACATTGTTATACAACAACTATAACAAGAATGTTTCTAAATGGATAACTTTTTTCCGCCCCAAACTCTTGTTATTTCGTTTGAGAGCGGTTGTTTGAATCGAATCGACGAAATGAAGCTGGTTGGCCATTTCTATTTTGTTATATCAAGGAAGCGAGGCCCTCGGCGGGGGAAATTCCATTGTTGCTCATGACTCCGTATATACATCAGCATTTAGAGGGATACACGGCTTTTATACATGGCTAACTGACCAATCAAAATCGAGGATTTTACTTTGCGTTATAATAATGCTTGCTAGACCCCATTGCTCTTATAAAACATAAAGAAGGTGTCCACATTGCTTGGACCCCTGGCTCTTATATAACATGATGAAGGTGTCCACATTACTTGCTGGACCCCTGGCTCTTATATAACATAATGAAGGTGTCCACATTACCTGCGGGAACCCTGGCTCTTATATAACATAATGAAGGTGACAACATAGCTTGGACCCCTGGCTCTTATATAACATAATGAAGGTGCCCATATTGCTTGCTAGACCCCTGGCTCTTATATAACATAATGAAGGTGTCCACATTGCTTGGACCCCTTGGCTCTTATATAACACAATGAAGGTGTCCACATTGCTTGGACCCTGGCTCTTATATAACATAATGAAGGTGTCCACATTGCTTGCTTGACCCATGGCTCTGTTATAACATAATGAAGGTGTTCACATTGATTAGACCACTGGCTTTTATATAACATAATGAAGGTGTCCACATTGCTTGGTCCCTGGCTCTTAAATAACATAATGAAGGTGTGTCAACATTGCTGGACCCTGGCTCTTATATAACATAATGAAGGTGTCCACATTGCTTGGACCCCTGGCTCTTAAATAACATAGTGAAGGTGTGTCCACAATGCTGGACCCCTGACTCTTATATAACATAATGAAGGTGTGTCCACATTGCTGGACCCCTGGCTCTTATATACCATAATGAAGGGGTCCACATTGCTTGGACTCATGGCTCTTATATAACATAATGAAGGTATCTACATTGCTTGGACCCCTGCCTCTTATATAACATAATGAAGGTGTGTCCACATTGATTGATGGGCCCCTGGCTCTTATATAACACAAAGAAGTTGTCCACATTGCTTGCTGGACCCCTGGCTCTGTTTTTTATTACATAATGAAGGTGTCCACATTGCTTGGACCCCTGGCTCTGTTATAGCATAATGAAGGTGTGTTGACATTTGCTGGACCCCTGGCTCTTATATAACATAATGAAGATGTCGACATTGCTTGGACCCCTGACTCTTATATAACATAATGAAGGTATCCACATTGCTTGGACCACTGACTCTTATATAACATAATGAATGTGTCCACATTGCTTGCTGGAAAGTAGTACCGGTATTATAAACATCAATATGTATAGGATAAACAGAATAATTGACTTATATAACATAATGAAGGTGTCCACATTGCTTGCTGGACCCCTGGCTCTTATATAACATAATGAAGGAGTCCACATTGCTTGGACCCATGGCTCTTATATAACACAATGAAGGTGTGTCCACATTGCTTGGACCCTGGCTCTTATATAACATAATGAAGGTGTCCACATTGCTTGCTGGACTCATGGCTCTGTAATAACATAATGAAGGTATCCACATTGATTAGACACCTGACACTTATATAACATAATGAAGGTGTGTCCACATTGCTGGACCACCGGCTCTTATATAACATAATGAAGGTGTCCACATTACTTGGACCCCTGGCTCTTATATAACATAATGAAGGTATGTCCACATTGCTGAACCCCTGGCTCTTATATAACATAATGAAGGTGTGTCCACATTGCTTGCTGGACCCCTGGCTCTTAATAACATAATGAAGGTGTCCACATTGCTTGGACCCATGGCTCTTATATTACATAATGAAGGTGTCCACGTTGCTTGGACCCCTGATTCTTATACAACATAATGAAGGTGTGTCCACATTGCTGGACCCCTGGCTCTTATATAACATAATGAAGGTGTGTCCACATTGATTGGACCCCTGGCTCTTATATCATAATGAAGGTGTCCACATTGCTTGGACCACCGACTCTTATATAACATAATGAAGGTGTGTCCACATTGCTTGCTGGAAAGTAGTACCGGTATTATAAACATCAATATGTAGAGGATAAACAGAATAATGGACTTATGTATGTTGATATTGAAAGTATGTCACGAGATAGGGCTGTTATAGGTTTTAAAAATGAGTTTAAAGATTTTGAAAACTCTGTTTTTAAAAGTGAAGAGCTCATTCTCGTTGTATATCTGTTTGATGATCCACATCTGTTGATGATCCACTATTCATGTATGTATTTACCTTTCTATGTCACTGTTTATGTATTATCATAACACAACCTGGTATTTCAAGCTTGATGTATAGGTTATATAATACAGAAGAACATACAAATTATCAACGGTTTATTATACATGTACCTTGGTCTGATTCAATACACACATATTAACTTCATGGTCAAGAGCTGTAAAACTTGCCTTGAGCGAGCATGTCTTTAGGCAAATTGTAGCTTAATACAGGTCTAAGCAAATACCTATGATAACACATGTGTTATCATAGGTCTTTGGTCTAAGTGACGCAGAAAGTTCTTATGGGTGTCGCAGAAGACAACTGAAACTAGTTTTGATGGTATAAATTTGAACATTAAATACTGCTTAAGACGGTGCTAGGGGGCGTGAGTAGCGTTGCACTTTTAATTACTACTCCTGAACAGGCTCAATAAAAACAGAGTCTGCAATTTTCTCTTTTGGCATTGCTACTTTTGTTTTCGAAGTATCACCCACTTTCAGAATATTCAAAATGTATAGTAAAAAAAATAATATGATTTGTATGTATTGAATATGGTATCACAAAACAAACTGATCATTTATGTGTATACCTGTATGTGTAGGTAGGTATGCCTCTATGTATGCATGTCTATATGTGCATGTCCGTAGTTGCATGGGTGCCTATATGTATGTACACATGGCAGCTTTTGTTTGAATGCGTGTATCTGTGAACATGCATTTATGTTTGCGCATGCCTGTATGTGTGTGTGCAAATGCATGTATAGTTTTGCGAGCATGCCTGTATGTGTAGTTTTTACGCATGTTTGTGTTTGTGCACGCATGCCTGCATGTGTGTGCGTATGACAGTAAGTTTCTCCATGCCGGTACATTTGCACTAGGTAAGTGCCTCTAACCCTGTGTGGATGCATAACCGTGTTTGTGCGTATATGTTCAACGGCGTGCTTGTGTGTTGTTGTTTTGTTTTGTTAATTCAAGTGCATAGAAATAAAGGTTTATCAACCATATGCTTTTTCTTTTTGTTCCAAACCTATTACACACCACGTATTAAATGTGTAAAGCTTTACTGTAATAAACAAAACATGTTATGGTCATGGCAGAAACTATGAAATCAGATCTGTAAAATCTCTCTATAACGGACTCTAAATTACTTCGAGTATTTTGTGTTAAAGGAAGGTGGCTGCTTAAAGCAAGATGAAAGTAAAACAGAACGCTCCCACCGACAACACATGCAATGTTATCGAATGGCTTCATGATGTATAAACATGTACGTGTATAAAATCGTACTGGATCCATTTCAACTGGCAACTAATGTTTGCTTAATGCTGAGTAGAAGCCATGCAAAAAGTTACACGAGGATGACATTCACACTCGTTTAAATGGTAACCTGTCTTAACCCTGTCCTCCATAAATACGCCTTTCTGTGCCTCTATAAAAGTCACTTGTTGGAACCATTGTGACAAATAGAGCATTTGCTCCTATAGGAGCAAATGACCTATTTATCACAATGGTTTCAAACTACATAATTCTAAAATCTTCCTTTTCTCTAGTTAATGCTCCTTTTCGGTAGATTTGTTCAAAACGGCTGGATCTAAAAATAGCCTATGAGGGAATGGGTTAAAGATTTATAGTAATACGTGCAACACTCCTCATGCCCCTAGCACCGGCTTAATAATATATCAGTCAGTTCTATACAATTTTACAGTACATGCACAAGGGAACTAACTGTATATACGATTACTTCATTTACAAAACTGCATTACTGTCCCTTATCAATGTTTATTTTTCAATCCTTTGTTGATACGCATTGTATTTTCCTATTAACCCTCTCGGCCTTAAATTTCTAATTGTCGTCTGCAATCCGATTTTGTTAATAAGGGAAAAAATGAATAAATACAAATTTCAAAGCAATCAAGCACAGATATAGAAATCGAGTTTGAGACAAAAAGCGAAGTCCCAAATCAGGGACAATGCGCAAAAAATGCACCACGGCAAATAGTGCAGTCCCAGATCGGCGGTGTCTGATCAGGGACTTCACTTTTTGTCTCAAACTTTATTTCTATACCTATGCTTTACTCCTTTGAAATTTGCATTTATTTATCTCATTTCCTTATTTTATTGAATGATTTAACAATATTGGGCTGCAGACGACAATTAGAAATTCGTCGCCGAAAGGATTAGAGGGCGGTTACCGAGTACATAAGATCTTGCAAACAGTATATATCCAGATCAAAGGGCCTTCTGTGGTAACACTTCGATCAGGATCTACACTGTTTGTTATAAACAAAATTTTCTTCAGTGATACATGTTGATGCTTTTAATTAACCCTTTCCCCCATATTAACGGGTTTTCACGAATTTGCAAACAGAGTAGACCCAGATCAGACGGCTCCTATAGGATATCCTTTGTTTGCTTTTGGGATTTGATACCGGTTTCTTTACCTTCTAAAATGGTAACAACGTTACACCATCCATGTTTCATTATAACTGTTTTGTCCATGGATATCAAGTAGGTATTGAAATTTGGAATAAACGTTAAACAACGAAAGTGGTTAATCAGTATTTAGAAAGGGCGGGGCGGGGTCATTTTTTAACCTTTCGCTATGGGCGGATGAGTGATTAACTATGCAAACAGTTTGGATCCAGATGAGACGCCGAGTAACTCGGCGTCTTATCAGAATCCATACTATTTGACACCCTAATTGCATTTTGGTAGACATTGACTATAACCTGAATTTTTAAAATGTAGTACAGTAAAACCTCTCTATAACGGCCACTAAATTGTGTTAATTAGTTGGTATTTAGGGCATGTGGCTGTTTAAAGGAAGGTGAAAGTAAAACAGAATGCTCCTATAGGAGCGTTCTGTTTTACTTTTACCTTGCTTAAAGCAGCCACATGCTTTTAACGCAAAATACTTGATTTAATTTAGTGGTCGTTATAGAGAGGATTTACTGTAGGTGAAAAAGTTTGTAAAAATAATTTGCTCAGCAGGCTAAAGGTTAACTACTCAGCAGGTTGCGGGTTAGTGTTCTGCACAGAGATGCTCCAAGGGCAGCCTCCTGTCTCGTATTTGTAAACAACTCTACATCTCATTAGGGTTTTACTAAAAATACCCCTTTCTACACCTGCATAGTAGACCCAGATCGGACGGTTCCTCTAGGGGCCGTCTGATCAGGATCTGCTCTGTTTGCTTAAAATGTAGTAATGTAAAGCCTGACTCTATAGATTATGATTTGGCAATAAACTAATGTGTTAATATGTCAATTTAAGAATCAATCTAATTAATATCCATGAATCATGATGGCATCATTTCTTACATGAATATTCATGGAGTAAAGTGTAAAGGTCACTTGCCCAAATAGAAAATAAATATGTATGTATCACTTAATTAATTTATGTTTCAATCAACAATGTGTATCTACTTTTTTGAATGTATAATTTGTGGAACATCCGTTCTATAATCTGTGTCTATATTGATTTCTTATGTCCTCTTTAGTAATACAAGCGTCCGTTTATAAATGCTAGGATAGGGGAGATGATCGGGATTCGAATACCCCTTTCCTTAAAATAAACGCCATTTCACTCATCAGCAAACAGAGTAGACCCAGATCAGACGGCTCCTATTGGAGCCGTCTAATTAGGCTCTGCTGTGTTTGCTTATGCTATAATATAAATATGAATTTATTGTTTCCAATTTGAATTTGATATATTTCTTTCTTTATGGAGTAAAATAGATCTGATTCAACTGAATCTATATTTACCAGAATTAACTCTGTTCATATAGCATTATACCAACACAGCTATTTAATTCTTCTTGTTATTATTCTTTTTCGTTATCGGTCTTATCTTAACTCTTTCGGCGCCAAATTTCTAATTGTCGTCTGCAATTCAATTTTGTTAAATCATTCGGTGAAATAAGGAAGTGGAATAAATAAATACAGAATTCAGAGGAATAAAACACAGATCGAGAACTAGAGATTGAGACAAATAGTAAAGTCCCTGATCAGACGCCGCCTTTAAAAGGTGGTGTCTGATCTGGGACTGCACTATTTGTCGTGGTGCATTTTGGCGACATTGGCGGTGAAAGGGTTAAACTACAGCAGAACCTGACTATAGCGACCTATATAATAAAGGTTTGTTCTAAAAGATCTGTTAGGTTTTTAATGTTGGGCGAAAGTAATGCAAAAACGATTTATCTATATTCTGTTTTAAATTCCAGAATTAGAATTTCTGTCGATTGGTCGATGAAGACAGGTTAAACTGTACGCCGTGTCAAGATTTCCTCAGCAGCCATGCACTGTAAACGTGTATCGGTATACATGCCCGTGCATGTATGGGTGCCCATGTCTGTATGCATGTGTTCATGCATTAACACATGATTATATGTGTGTTCACACGTACATAATTGTATTTTTGAGCGCACGCCTTATTTTTTGTGTACATGCATGTATTGTTTTTCGTGTGTATGTGTGTGTGTTAGCGAGCATGCCCGTGTGAGTGCGTCGTGTATGCGTCCTTGCGTGCGTGCCTGTGTGCGTGTGTCTGCACATACATGTGTATATGTGCGCATGCCTATATTTTTGTGCACATGCCTATGTGCATGCCTGTATATGTAGGTATACCCCTATGTGTGCATGTGTGTAAGGCAGTATGTGTATGCATGCCGGTATATGTACACTAGGGTAAGTATCTCCAACACTGTGTGGATGCGTGGCAGTGTTTGTGCGTATATGTTCAACGGCGTGCTTGTGTGTTTTCTTGTTAATCCAAGTGCATAGAAAATAAAGTTTATCAACTATATGCTTTTTCTTTTGTTATTGACCTATTACACACCACTTGCAAAATGTGTAAACATTTTGGATTCAGAAGAGATGCCAAGAACCTTGGTGTCTTATCAGAATCCAAACTGTTTGGCATATTTAGTATGCTTTTGAAATGAAATAGAAGAAAGTATGTCCTCCAATTTGAACTGGTAAACACTGTTTATGTCGATAAATACTTATTTGATGTAGGATAATCATGGTCCTTTTAATAGCAACTCAAACTAATATTCTTGGCATTTCAAAAAGGTGATAGCTAAACGCAGTATGAATCTATTGCACATGAACCCTATAAAAAACTATCTTTATTGCTTTCGTTCTGCATATAGCGGCCGCTTGAATTTAACACTTCATTGCACGAATATTATCTTTTACCATAGCAGAAACAGTACAAGATCTATATTACTTTATAATAAGCCAACGAAACAAACTTCCACAAAACAGGTGTTCGATTCATCTGATCTGACTCCACTCTGTTTGCAAAGGCGTCAAAATCTATATATAAGGATGAAAATTTAAAGAAATTTAGTTGTCGTTGTAGAAAAGATACAGTAAAGCTCTCTAAACTGGACGTTCAATTTAGCATAAATATTGGTCTGCGGTACATGTGCTTTCTGCGTAACTTTCACCCTGCAATAAGCAATCAAACTGTAAACCGCTCGGCCAGAATTTATTTGAAAACAAAATCACCTTTAGAAATAGGTAAAAAGCAGTACATAATATTTAGAACAAATAACAATTTGCATAGCATGTTGATAAGCTTAACGTGCAAAATGAAAAACTACAGTAAAATCTCTCTTAACCGGGCATTAAATTTAGTATAAATATCGGTCTTGGAGACAGGTGGAAGTCATGCAGAAAGCTCCCAGAGGAGCTTTCTGCATGACTTTCACCATGCATTAAGCAGTCACCTGCCTAAAATATCTAAATTCTTCTCTTCTAGATTCCAGTTAAGAGAGGTTTTACTGTAATATTATATGGGACCCATTGAAAAATGAGAGGCCTGTCAAGAAAATACTTCTACAAAACGCTATCATACCTTCCTCTGCTGTGAAATCAAAATGTCTGCTTCAGAGCTTGATCTGTAGAGATCAAAAGGCTCCTGGTGGAGTATTTTAATCGAATCTGATCTGTTGGTTTGAATAACTTAATCTGATTTTGAAAAAAGGAACATACATTGTGGATGTTAAATCCTCTATCTCATGAATACATGTACTCACATAGGATATAATAATGTCGACAGTAATGAAAAGGGTTATGTTTACTATAGTTCGATTTCGTGACTACTCTTTTCTATTTATAGAAGTTGCAACCATTCTAATTATGGATAATTGGCCAATGGCTGTTGTCACAAGAAGCTCGTAGTAATCGTGCAGTATTAGTACATACAGTAAAACCTCTCTATAACGGCCACTACATTATGTCAAGTATTTTGTGTTCAAGGCAGATGGCTGCTTAAAGCAAGGTGAAAGTAAAACAGAACGCTCCTATAGGAGCGTTCTGTTTTACTTTCACCTTGCCTTAAACAGCCACCTGCCCTAAATACCAATAATTAACACAATTTAGTGACCGTTATAGAGAGGTTTTATTGTATATGCTTATTACTTATTTGTATCACCACAGGTAACTCCGGAACAAATACATGGTTTGTGACGTGTTTTATCTCTACGGTTGGACTGGTCCTAAAGGTCACAGCTCACGGGCCAAAATCGAACTATAGCGTATTAATACAGGACTGTTTAGCCGTGACGAACACTGTAGAATCAGATTAGTATTAATTCATTTTCAAACAGAACACACCCATGAACACATGACTCTTACAGTTTTTGGTCTGATCTGACCCAACAGCAAAACCTCTCTATAACGGCCACTAAATTGCATCAAATATTTTGTGTTAAAAGCAGGTGACTGCTTAAAGCAGGCTGCTTAAAATAAGATGGAAGTAAAGCAGAACGCTCCTACAGGAGCGTTCTGGGTTTTTTTTCACCTTGCTTTAAGCAGCCACCTGCCCTAAATACGAACTAGTTAACACAATTTAGTGGCCCTTATAGAGTGGTTTTACTGCGCTCAGAGTAGACGTTGATCAGACTAGATCTGCAGGAGCCATCTGATCTTGGTCTACTGTATTTGCAAAATTATGAAGAAAATGCGAATGTAACAAGTAAGGTGTTACGAAAACGGGAATACATTAAACCCTATCTTGAGCGGCCATTAAAAATTGTGAGACTGAATGGCAGGTAGTAGCTTAATGCATTAGGAGTTTTCTGCATCACTTTTCCCCTGTATTAAGTGACCATCTGCCTTTAAAGACTTCTATGACCAATAAATGAATGGCTGCTTAGGACAGGTTCTACTGTATGTATTTCAAAAGCAGGAGTTTTGTGTATAGGAGATAAGGGCTTAAGAATGTAGACTATCGGATTGACTGCATTTTGACAAGTCTGCATGAAATAGACTACGTTTAGCATTAACGAAGCCAGTCTATCTCAGGAAGACTTACCAATGACAGTCTAACCGAAAATACGAGAGAATGGCTTGAGAATATTAGCACCCTGGAATGTATATTATTGACAACCATGCTTTATCTCATGGATATTCATTGAGGATACTATGAATAATAAAAAAGATGATTAAAAAACAACAATAATGTTTGGCCGTAACTGGAACTGTAGAATAAGATCGTTATTAATTCATATTCATACAGAGCTCACCCCATGGTCAGATGGCTCTTACAGAATATGTCTGACTTGGTCTACGCTGTTTCCCAAAGTTTTAAAAATTCAGGATTAACAGACTATAGAGACCTTTGTCAGATGTTACATATTTTGAGTGAAGTTAACTGGTCTGTATTTACACCTAAAAACCCTTAAAGGCACCTTCTACTCTGTTAATATTCATGTAAGAAATAACATCAAGAATATGTATTAACTGCAATTTGAATGGCACTATGAACAAGCTAATATTTATGTCGTAAGCAAATAGAACCAATCCTGATCAGACGGGCCACACAGGGGCCCTCTGATGTTTTTTTTTTAAAAAGGATGAACACAATAATGTTTGGCCGTGACATAGATAATCTGTCGCGGGTTGTCTCTTAAGATCAAATGTTCCTCATAAGCGAGCCTAAAATGTTATTAAGAGAGCCTTTGTCGAGCTTAATAACATTTTCTTGGCGAGTCTATCTTAAAAGACAACGGGCAGATTTTTTCTCTCACAAAAACAGTGTTTTTTCGCCATTTTAATAACATGTTAACATTGGTTTCGAAAGTTGACGTCATATATATTCTAAAAGTTATTACACGTCGTGTTATTGCTCACGGAATTTTAACCTGCTGCTCTAACATGGAGATAAGTGAAGTCATTTTAGAAAGAAACTGTAGAATCAGATCCAGAGCAGACCCCTGATCAAATGACTCGTACGGTATTTGCCTGATCTGGATCTACTCTTTTCCCAATCTTTTAAAAATAAAGTATTAACAAACTATGGAGACATTTCTCAGATGCTATATCTATATACTGGTCTGTATTAACACATTTAAGCAAACCCATAAAGGTACATTATACTCTATGAATATTTATGTGAGAAATAATGACATCATGAATATCAATTAACTACGTTTTTCTGATGGCACTATTGACACGTGAATATTTATGTATAAAGAGGGCTGCTCTTAACCCTTTCGCTGCCAAATTCTGTCGTCTGCAAACTTTGTCGTCACACACACACAGCCGACACGGGAATGAGATGGAACGGTATCAAACCACTAGCTGCATTACATAATTACCAAATTCAACTAACTTAATACTATAAATCAGAGCGGCTTACATAGCGAGGTATAGATAAAAAACTCACATACACATTTAATTACGTCATTGCTCTGTCTGCTACAGTTAAATCATATTTAACTTTCTTATGTTTTAGTTTTGATCTATATATAATTACATTTGTATACTATATTCATTTCATCGATTATTTACTAGATCGTGTTATATACATGTATAAACCGTTATGTGTAGTTTGTGTATGCTTTGTAATGCATAAACATTTGTGCATGATAGATTTACGTAGTGTGTACACACCCGTGGGTATATTTGTGCAAATTACGTAGTGTGTAAACAGTTTTATGTATTATGCAATGCGTTGTATATGGTTTTTTACATAAAGCATTCGCATGTTAAGTGCAAAATGACCGGTATCTGTAAACAACATAGATCCAGATATGACGTAGAGTAAATCTGCATCTCATCAGGATACACACTGTTTGACGCTCATTTAATAATTTCTCCAAAACTTAACCGACAAAATTGCACCAGCTCCAAAAGTGTGTAAGCAGCTAGTGGACTACAGTGTATAAATTGACCATGGAAGAGGAACCATTGGTGGAGAAAAGCTTGGATAGACCAGGGACAGACAGGTTCAGTCTCGTATACACGCTTATTGTACCGCCTGTCATGATGTATTACATCTCCTTTGGTCTAACATTTTACGCAACAAATGAGTGGATTCAGCATTCTGTGAAATCTCAAGTCTTGACAAATATAACATTGAATTCGTCTTCAGTGTGTGCCAGTAGAAACGAAAGTCACTATGAAAAGGTACTCTACGAACGCGTGGAGTCGGACACTGCCAGGTGGCAAATGCTGGCAAATATTGGCATGTATATCCCCGGGACCTTCGCCTCGGCCATTTTACCCGCTTACTCAGACTGCTTTGGACGTCGCTTTGTTCTTATTAGTGGTGTGACGGGAAGTGTAATTAAAAGTGTCATATGCACCGCTACTGTATACTTTAACCTCAGTCCGATATATATTATTGTTGGATCAGTGATTGACGGTATAGGCGGATCATATTTGTCTATATATTCAGGGTATTGTTCATACGCTGCAGACATTACCAGAATCGGAAGGCGTCGGTCATTTGCAATGGCTATAATGGATGGAATAATTATGATAAGCATAACATTGTCAGGACTCGGAGCAGGATATTTTATTCAGTTGGTCGGGTTTTTAATTCCTGTAGTCACAAGTTTTGGCCTTCTCGCCTTGACAACCCTTCTTTTAGTATTCATTGTGCCAGAATCATACCCAAAGTATGCTAGATCCAAACGACTTTCTGTATGCGCTATAATTAAACGAACATTCGAATTCTACCTCACAGCTACGTTCAAGGAAAAGAGGACCGCATACCTGATCCTAATAACTGCATACCTTTTTGAAAACTTGGCAAATCAATCACGACCTTCGGTCGAAATGCTTTATCAGCTAGGAAGGCCATTTTGCTGGTCTGCGGAGAAGATTGGAATATTTTCAGCCCTTCGTTTGATGAATAGGAATTTACAAAATAAAATGCAGAGAATAGACGAGCCATTTATTGCAAGTTGTTCACCGGTGAGGTGACACACCTCATGAATTATTTATAGCAGTTAACACTAAAGTCGAATTATACGCATTTACAAACAGAGTGGACCAAGATCAGCAACACCAGGATCTACTCTGTTTACTTACTGAATAATATCGATCTGGTTCTGTCGTTCTCATAAGACCATGCATGCATCCTGTATTCATATTATCATTCATAGGTAAAGGCATAAATAGAAAGACTACAATGAAAGTATCGAAGAATGTTAGCCCACTAATCTGTGTATGTGTAATATTGGTTTTCAGTGCCCGTGCTTGCAACGTTTAGCTTTTTATGTGAAGCTATGATCAAAAGCCTGATGTCAACAATGACGCCCCCAGATAAACAAGGTGAACTGTCTACAATTTGTTCTCGAACTGCATAACTAAATGATCATACAGTAAACCTCTCGTTATAACGATCACTCAAAATATGCCTACTGCTATGTTTTAAGACTAGTCTAAATTTAATGTAAGCCATGTAGGCCCCTAAGAAGGCTTTTGCACATCACTATTGTCCGCTCAATAACTTGATAGGTATTAGGTGAGCTTTTTTATACTTACTAGGAAGGTTGGTCATGGCTAGTAGATGACTCCTATTGATTTTGAGGTCGGTGAGGTTCAAAGTCAGTCAAGGTTACAGTGACTTTCAACTCAAAAATATTGTCTGCTCAATTACTTGATAAGTATTAGGTGTGCTTTCTTTATACTTAGTAGGACGGTTGGTCATGACTGGTAGATGACCCCTATTGCGTTTGAGGTCGGTTGGGTCAACGGTCAAGTTCTCAGTGACTTTAAACTCAAATTAATATAGTGCATGTTACGACAGCGCAGACTTCGGGCGTATAATGCTTCGACACACGGGGCTTTGTTCCATATCGCTGCCACACAATGTCATCTGCAATCTTTATTGACTACTTCAGATTATTTTCTGAATATTTTCGTCCTATATGGCTAACCTTGACCACCGTCTCAAACAGTTTGCACCCTGTTAAGATGCCGAGTTAATCAGCGTCTCATCTGTATTTAAACTATTTGCAAATGCAATAATACTTCCGCCTATTGGAAAGCAACAGTTGACCCTTTATCTCGAAGAGACGCCTTTTCACGCTTTTGCAACCAGAGTAGACCCATATCAGACGGCTGATGTAAAAGCTGTCTGATCAAGATCTGCTCGGTTTGATTATTAAATGATACACAGCTAATGCTACAGTGTCTGCAATGGTCAAACAATTCATTGTTTCTCATTTGAGTAACAGAAATATATCAGATCTGAAGAACCATAGCACATCAACAAGAGGAGGTTTTCTTCGAGACCAATTATACTTGTACAATGGTTGATGACAAACGTATATGTAAATGTATATTAAGGACTTTATTGGAAGACATATTACCTACTTCTACTCTATTGCCAAATTTCTCATTTTGAGACGTTTTGCAAATACATGTATACTTTACTGAAAATAAACCCTTTGTTTTTTTAAACGATTCTGGTTACCATTGTAATTTAGCGAAGACGTCTGTCATATTACTTCTGTTATTTAGGTTCTGTTCATATGGTTTCCATTCATTATTGTATTATGCTACTTGGCTATACAGTAGCCCCCTCCCCTCCAAAGCTGATGTTCAATTGGTAACATATCGGCCTTGGAGGCATGTGGAAGCTTAATGCAGCGTCAAAATCATCTTCAAGATAGCTTTATGCATGCCTATATTAACCAGCTACTTGCCTAAAAGCATCCAAATTTCTCTGTTCTAGAATTCCGATTCAGAGTGGTTTTACTGTATACAGCATGACTTTCTGATCTGATTTTTCAGTTATATTTATAGTTATATTTATGCAATATTTGTAAGGCAAAGACTTTGCTATTCATATGTACATTTGATGTTTCAATCTTCCTATTTAATATTGTTTTGCAGGTTCTCTGTTTGCCAGTATTGTTCTGACTCAGAGTGTCTGTGCGATATGTGCCAACTTTCTGTATAACACAGTTTATGCAAACACAGTCTCGCTTATGAGCGGCTTTGTGTTCTTTGTCATGGCAGGATTCACATCTTTCTCTATGGTAGCATTGATGTAAGTGGACTTCATGTTTCATTTTTTTTATTATTATTTTGCGTAACTGATCGTCTACCTTCTTAAGACGATAAATATCTTCTATATTGTTACCTTTTCACATACATTTCCGAATTCAAAACAAATTTTGACTCATTTTACAAAACCTGCTGACCATGTAACAGATAGCTTCGATCCATGTGAGACACCGAGTTAATTGCTGTTATAAAGTGAAACCGGGGTGAACGAACGTTTGTCAATGACTAAAAATACACGTGAAATTTTGAGAAAATCATTGTTGGATTGATACTTGTTCATAAGTTACCGTTATAATATTATATTCATTTGACAGTAAAATATATTGGCTTTCAATAGCCGAAAGAATTACGAAACTATCATTTAAATTGTAAGAGTTACATTCATATTTGTACTCATATTTGTACTCGTGGTACACGGATAACCGTTCTGCTAGTTGGAACCCTTGTTATATACCCATGAAGCGATCCAGACCCCGGTGGTTATAATTCGGTATGTCGTGTATTTGGTATAGGAGACTCTGCACGTTGGAACGCAGTTTATATAAAATATATAAACATACAATCCGTTCTGAGTGTCCCCCTTCCGCACCTAACCAAAGTTAAAACAATAATGGCGTTTATTATCAACGATGTTAACTCTTCGTCGATCGAGAGGCAAATGCGCCATGCAATTGAAAATCACTGTTTATATACACTTATGAATGGTACCCTGTTAATTCTTGGTACCACGCTTAACGCTTATTCGGCCCCATGTGTTCTCGTTCTTTAATTACATAGCTGGCCATCCAAATACCTTTTATAAATCAATAATTCCTCAACTGTAAATAGCAAATGATGATGTTATTACTCACTTTACTGTGTAGTTTCTATCTATGTGTATATTTGCCGCTTCCTCAGGGCACTGCAGAAGGAAGAAACACATACACTCAAACATACTCAATAACCCAAATAAACAAAAGTTGAGGAACGGGTAAAACTATCAAAAAGGGGCCAATTGTAACACCATCATTAACGACAGTGACCGTGATTGTATACATCTTTTATTTCTTTCTTTCAGAATATATGCGGTCTCACAAAGAAATAACATGACAACAGAAGTTATAGTCAACGAACAGTGCGAATGAGCATCACGTGTATTCTTAACATGATGGTATGTTCTTAAACCATTTGTTTTGGTAGACTGAAGGGAAACTATAGTGGCATCAAGAATATCCTTTCTGTGTGTGTACGTGTGTTATATACATGCAGTTATAGTATTATTATGAACTTCCAAGGGAGAGTAATACATGACATACTCATTTCAAACCCGCATGTTTTTGCACAGTTTTGTTTGTGTGTACATGATTAACTGCGGTCCTGTGTTTCTAAAACTGTCCACTGCGACAGATATTTGTTTTTGTTATCTTGTCTATTTTAAAATTTACGAAACTTATGCTTTTGTTTTCAATATTTATGACGTACCCATTTATTACTGTTTAATCTCCGCATGATGCTTTTGTATTTTAAATTCGTATGCACATGTTTATGAAAGCGTTCTTTAAAAGCGTTTTCCATTAATAGAAAGGAGATAATTACACAAATAAATGCCATTAATGAAAAGGAATGCAAACTGTTTATAAGAATTAAAACCAAATATTGTATTGTAAAATTGCGATAATATATTTCATGAAATATCTTTTTTATTGTGCTTTTCTTGATTTCAGTAATTTCAATGTATTACGGACACAAACATTTGAGCCCTTTCTATTTTGCCCGTCGTTTGGATTTCCCAAATTCTAGTGACATAGGTGTAATTGATACATGCACATAGCAAAAATCCTCGTGGTGCATGGGTGACGCATAGGCTTAAGAAACTCGAGTACGCGGGTTCGAACCTTTGTTGAAACCTATTTTTCTTTTCGTATGTCATTTTTATTTCTTTTTATTTCTTATTTTGATCTTAACATGCTTTTGTTTTAACTTTATTTTATATTATCATCCAGACATATTAAATCCACATATCGTCCCGTGTGTACTCCACACTTAAACATATGGCACTTTAAACTCTAGTTTGCTGATGAAATGGAGTCAACAAGTTGGTTATACAGTAACCCCCCCCCCCCCTCCCCTCAAAAGCAGATTAACCACCAGCTCAATTTGGTAACTAGTTGAATACAAACTTTTCATTCAAAGTAACTTTGAAACATATAAATGCAAAAGTAACAAAACCTCTCAGACACGACAAAGTCATTCAGATATTTTGGCCGATGTAATGACGAATTTGTACTCCCGTATAATTTGTACTGTACGGTCCATATTCTATATAGAAAAGGTACTCCCTGGTCCATATTCTACGTAGAATATGGACTTCCCTCCCGTAGAATATGGACTACTGCCATAGAATATGTACTACTCTGGGGAGTACTTTTTCTACAATGCATTTTTTTCTATGTAATGCAAGTAAACATATTGTATTAATAATCGACAGTGTGTAACACAGTTGCTAATTAATCACAGTGATATTTTGACCAGCAGTGGCATTTGTCACTGACCGTTTCAAGGCGGTACTTTCATATTTCTCCTAGCATGTTTTGCGTGCCTGTGTGTGCGTTCGTATGCGCGGGCGAGGGGGTTGGGTGTGTGTTGGGGGGGGGGGGGGGCTGGTGTGCATGCGAGTGTAGGTGCATGTGTATGTGTGCATGCGTGTGTGTGAAATACTTTGGTGTTATAGGTCTTTCATTTCAAGCAGCAGTGGAGTTACACTTCGCTCTATGTATTGCGGCCAATGTCGACGTCTGTCATCGTCGTGCAAAAAACTAAATACTCATTCTAATGAAACGTAACACACTTATTCACCGTCATAAGGGCTAAAAAATGATAAATGGCCATTACTCTGTAGAGCTTTTTTGAACATAATTAGTCCCCTTTACGGACATAGAAAATAACCAAAACAAACCGAACGTCTTTAAATTTCAAGGTAATCTGATGAAACTGCACATACCTGTTAAACGTTGCAAGGGCTGCTATATGAGCAAGGATCATAGCCCTTTTTACATAATTATTACCCTTTATGCACTTAGGAAATAACTGACGAGGGCTGGATTTCGCATACGAGGCTCTTGTTAACGTTTTCAGTGTGCTTATATGCTCATTTCTTCTGTTGTTAGAGTGTGCTGTTGGAGGGTTGTCTAATGTGTATGTTGTCCCTCTTACATAATCTATATCTCTACTTTTGAATACATCTGTTTAGTATTTGTATAATTGTACTGAAAATATATGTTTCTAAAATTCCAATTCAAGCGAAGTTGTTTTCAAATGAATGATGGTCTTGTTTGATTTGGATCCTCCTTAAATGTTTTGTCATCTTAATGAAACTTGATTAAGCAATATCTGATTATCTGATTCAGTTGTATTTCTTAACTATTAAGCGAATTGGAATTTCAAGTAGTGATCTTTGCAATCAGTTTGTATCAGATGAGACGCCGAGTAACTGCATGCTTGATGACACTCTGATAACTGATATGAAATTAATAGAAAATCTAGAAATGCACACTCTAAAACCTATATTTGGTTGCTCTTCAAGTCAAAGTTTGTCAGCTTGTCGGTCTTTCAGGTTTGTTTTAATATTTAACCAACTCTTTCGCCGATTTTGGCAGGTCATTGCAGACTAGGATTCAACGGTTCTGCTACTTTAGTTGTCCGCCGATGGACTTAAGCCAGTCATTCACTACATACTGACACTGACGAACCAGTATATCCATGTAATTCGGAACGCCAAGGAGGGAAGCAATTTCTAGCTTCAGCATCGCAACTCCTAGGCATTGATTGCCGATGGTTTACATGTTCAAACAGCCTGTATCTCGACAAGGTGCCGATTAAACTCGGTGTCTCAACCGGATTAAAGCCGTTTGATACACATACAGCATTTCTATGAGAAATCAAGCCAATTTGAAAGCTTTAAACATGTAACAAATGAGAGTGTGCATGCGCAGATTTTTATGGAATGCTACGTGTAACCTAGAGCGATCACCCACATTGATATAAAATAAAGCCTTTTTACATGTCAGCAACAATGCATATCGGATCAAAGGACCATAACTCTGCAATTACCATTCCGATCCATTAAAATGAAGAACCTGTACAAGAGTATACTCGATAGTGACTAGCTGTATGAAGTTTTCATTCAAATATCTTTAAAACTGTATTAAAAAGCTCGCTACACACTGTTTGTCCTTCTCTAAGGGATATAACTCTGCAATGACAATTCTGACGGGGGCAAACGTATGTCTTGCACAGGAACATTTAAATATTGTAATGTGAATACTGGTTCATTGAAATACATTAACATACTTTAAAACTATAAGTAGTTCACGCAACATTATACGGACAGACCAACTATTCGACCAATCGACCGACCAACCGGCTGACCTACCAACCGACCAACCAACTGTTAAGTTTTAAGACTCATTGGTTCACTAAATGAATGGCCGTTGAAGACAGGTTCTACTGTATGCTTGTACTTTATGTGCACGCCTGCACGTGTGTGTGTGTGTGTGTGTGTGTGTGTGTGTGTGTGTGTGTGTGTGTGTGTGTGTGTGCGTGCGTGCGTGCGTGCGTGCGTGCGTGCGTGCGTGCGTGCGTGCGTGCGTGCGTGCGTGCGTGCGTGCGTGCGTGCGTGCGTGCGTGCGTGCGTGCGTGCGTGTGTGTGTGTGTGTGTGTGTGCGTCTGTGCATGACTATAGGCTAATAGCAAACAGACCGAATCAGGCGACCCCTACAAGATAATAGCAAACATAGCGAATCAGGCGACTCCTATCTACAGGATTATGGCAAACAGAACAGACCCTATCTGAGCCGTCTGCTTTGGGTCTACTGTGTTTTATAAGGCGAGAAAATGTTTATTTACGAAGTAAAGGTTTGACGAGTAAAATGTATAGCTAACATAGGACTTCTGTTATCTGAATGGTCAGTCAAGGTCTTTGTTGAACAGCATAATCCTGAAGAAACGCTGAGTTACCCGACGTCTGATCAGGATCCAAGCTGTAAATACAAGGATGCGAATGCGACTGTTATTGCGGACAGAGTGATGAGGATTAATCCATAATGTGTCGGAACCGAGTACAGTAGAAAATGTCTGAAGCGGCCATACATATGTAGGGCAAGCAGGAGGTAATGTAAACCGAGTACAGCAGAACTTGTATTAAGGGGTCATACATGTGTAGAGCAGATGGTAGCTTAAACCGAGTATAGCAGAACTTGTATTAAGCGGTCATACATATGTAGAGCAGGTGGTATACAGCAGAACTTGTATTAAGCGGTCATACATGTATAGGGCAGATGGTAGCTTAAACCGAGTATAGCAGAACTTGTATTAAGCAGTCATACATGTATATGACAGGTGGTAGCTTAAACCGAGTATAGCAGAACTTGTATTAAGCGGTCATACATGTATATGACAGGTGGTAGCTTAAACCGAGTAAAACAAAACTTGTATTAAGCGGTCATACATGTATATGACAGGTGGTAGCTTAAACCGAGTATAGCAGAACTTGTATTAAGAGGTCATACATGTGTAGGGCAGGTGGTAGCTTCAACCGAGTGCAGTAGAACTTGTATTAAGTGGTCATACATGTGTAGGGCTGGTGGAAGCTTAAACCCAGTACAGCAGAACTTGTATTAAGCGGTCATACATGTATAGGGCAGATGGTAGCTTAAACCGAGTATAGCAGAACTTGTATTAAGCAGTCATACATGTATATGACAGGTGGTAGCTTAAACCGAGTATAGCAGAACTTGTATTAAGCGGTCATACATGTATATGACAGGTGGTAGCTTAAACCGAGTAAAACAAAACTTGTATTAAGCGGTCATACATGTATATGACAGGTGGTAGCTTAAACCGAGTATAGCAGAACTTGTATTAAGCGGTCATACATGTGTAGGGCAGGTGGTAGCTTCAACCGAGTGCAGTAGAACTTGTATTAAGCGGTCATACATGTGTAGAGCAGATCGTAGCTTCAACCTAATATAGTAAAACTTGTCTTTAGCGGCCATACAGGTGTAGAGCAGATCGTAGCTTAAACCGAGTATAGTAGAACTTGTCTTTAGCGGTGATACAGGTGTAGAGCAGATCGTAGCTTCAACCTAGTATAGTAAAACTTGTCTTTAGCGGCCATACAGGTGTAGAGCAGATCGTAGCTTAAACCGAGTATAGTAGAACTTGTCTTTAGCGGACATACATGTCTAGGACAGGTGGTTAGAACAGAACTTGTCTCAACTCTTTGCTCCCTAAATACGCCTTTCTATGCCTCTGTAAAAGTCACCTGATGAAATCACTGTGATAACAAGAGCATTTGCGCCTATATGAGCAAATGCTCTTTTTATCACAATGGTTTAAAATTACAAATTTCTGAACTTTTCCTGTTCTCTAGTTAATGCTCCTTTTCGATAGATTTTTTCAAAGTGGTTGGACCTCAAATAGCATGTGAGGCAATGGGTTAAACGGCCATACATGTGTAAGGCAGGTGGTAGCTTAATGCGGGTCAAATGTAATGCTGATAGTTCATATATGAGCTTTCTGTGTGACGTTTGCCCTGTATTAAGCAACCTACTGCTTCAATGTTCAATAAATGGATGACCGCTTAAGATAAGTTCCGCTGTATATAAGACATTTGTAGACAGTGTAGACCCGGGTCAAGGGGCACCGAGGCAGTATTGTCAATGGTCTGCACTGTATGAAATACAAACTATTTCCAAAGTTCTGATGCATTGATTTGTTTAAGTAATATTAAGAAAGGGAGGAGCGAGTTTTATTCAGCAAATTAAGGGAAAATCCTTCTACGGGATAGTTGTTATGAAAACATGAATATTCATGGAGTAAAGGGTTAATTAATATTCAGAATGGGAGAAGCCAGTTCAAATTGTTCAGCACTTAAGCGATAGCATCCTTCTACGGGCTAGTTGTTATGCAAACACGAATATTCATGAAGTAAAGGGTTAACTAATATTCTAAAAGGGATTAGCCAGTTTAAATATTTGAGAAGATGAATTGTTAACTTCCTTCTACGGGCTAGTTGTTATGACTAGATCTGCAAACAGCTTGGATATAAGCGTTACACTGAGTAACGTGCAGTCTCTTCCGGGTTCCAGCCATTAGCTTTTTACCTAGTGAATACTCATACAATACAATCATCCCATCACGGATATGTATGACCTGAGTTTTATAATGGTGTGCATGTATATATAAAACATGTTATGCTCATGACAGAAACTAAGAACATCAGATATGTGTCATTCCAGAAGCAAACAGAGCAGACCCTGAGCATACTAGACCTGCAGGGGCAGATCCGTGATTATATATGCAAACAGTTTGTCCCTGATGAAACACCGAAAAACTCTGCCTCTCATCTGGATCATAACTAAAGTAATACGAGTCAAGTCTCGCTTCTACAATTACTCAAAAGAAGTCTCACTTTCACCCTACTGTCACTTTTCACTTTCACCCTACGTATTGGGCAACAGCCTGGTTATAAGTCACATGGTCGATTAGCGAGACTTTAATGCACAATGGTAAGTAATTCTGAAAACGTGTGGAGATGATCTCGCCCTGCATAAATCACGTGGTCGTTTTACCGAGTTTCTACCGTACAAGGTAAAGTAGTTCTGAAAACGGACAGATATATTTTACTACTGCCAAAAAGTAGCATAGTATAATATAGGATATCCTGTCTCATGTTAACCGTGTTGACTGGCGTTTGCAAATAACTTCGATCTAGATGAGACACCGAATAACTCGGTATCTAGATGAGACATCGAATAACTCGGTATCTAGATGAGACACCGAATAACTCCGTATCTAGATGAGACACCGAATAACTCGGCATCTAGATGAGACGTCGAGTAACTGGGCATCTAGATGAGACAATAGGTTCTCAAACGATTAAACTGAATGGAAGTTTATTTTAAAAAAAATGATTGTAAAGAAATTTTCAGCTGACATAAAGTTTGCCTCAGTGAGAAAGGTTATACTATAAATGCTCCCCATCTAACACCATGAGCTTGTTCACCGTCACAATATGGACGACCGTTTGTAACTTAGACTTCTGTAACTGCAACACAAAATCCCCAGATCAAGAATTAGGCCTCTGTTTCCCGTGGCACACTAACTGTTCTCTCATGGTTCAAGTTGTTCCAAATAGTGTACCATGGAGCGTTGAATATTAACTTGTTTTATGCAGACGATACTACAGTTACACATCGTTAAGTCGAAAGTTTGGGATAGACGAAATGATAACTATTGAGGTCGGTGGCTACTTAATGCTTGGTAAAAGTCGTGCACAAAGCTCACAGTGGAGTTTTCTGTATGACTTTCACCCTGCAATAAATTTCTGCCTGTCTTTATGGCCATTACTAAGACTTGTTTGAGAGTTGAGTATAATCGAGCAAAGGTTCGCAGCGACCGGCTATCAAGTTACCTATGCTGTGTTCATATTTGACTGTAAACAATGGTCATCTGCATTTTATCGCCGACATATTTTAACAAGCTTCATAACGAATAAATTATAACCAAATTTTTAAAATGAATAGTTTGACTCAATTGCGCTAATGATTAATATCGCAAAACTCATTGTTTGCATGAGAAATGTGCAGCAAGGCATGTAGACCTCCTGTTAAGGGACAGAGGGTCCAAATGTCGTTCAACTCATTTTCAACCCAATCACGTGTACCCGACGTCTCTACAAAATGCAACCAGGACATAAATCGATTTGGATCCAGATGAGATGCCACGTTACTTCGTGTTTCAACGAGGACATCGGTGGATTTGGATCCAGATGCGACCCCACGTTACTTAGATCCTGATGTTACGCCATGTAACTGGGTGTCTCGACTTGACCCAAACTGTTTGTAAAGGGTACAGGTAAAACTAGATTTTATGGCACACCTTTTGTTATCAATGTTTACAAACACTACAGGTATAAACATTGTATAATGCCCAGGTGGCCGCTATAATAGTTTTGTTTTTATTGTTTTATATTTGGAATGGGTAGTTTTGTTTTTCATATGTTTTGATGGGCGTATACAATTGTCTTTATTTTTATTTTATGTTTTTCGAGACCACCGTTACAGGTATGTTTTGTTTACACTTTAAGTAGGTTATGTTGGTGTGTCATAAGATCTAATTCGGACTTTACATGTGACAACTTCGCCCACATCAGGTTAAATATTATAGAAGACCGTTACTTTTGATCACAGTGCGTGACCTACCCGATTTGATATTTAACCACCTGGTTCTTTAACCCTTTCCTTCATATTGACACCTTTTAACTTTTAAAAGTGGATCGGCCCCAAAGCAAGATTCGGATTGGCTTCCTTAAATAATGTCGAGATAATTAGCTATTTTTTCATAATGACACCTAAACACAGGACTGTTTTGTTGTGGCAAGCACTGTAGATTCAGAACAGATTAGATAAGCTAACAGAGCAGATGACTCCTACAGGAGTCATCTGATCTGGGTCTACTCTGTTTGCAAAGGCGTAAAAAGACATAAAGGGTTAATATCCATTCATCTCGCTCGACGTTCTTCAGGCTAAGCACTTTGCAGTGTGTTTGTTAGATCGTACCTTAAAGAGGTACTTATTCAAACAGATTCAACCTAGATCAGAGTTCTCAAACTCCTCACAGTGATCCCCCTTGTCACTACGTGCGGTCATTATCTCTTCATCGTAGTGAATAGGGGAGATTACTGCGTTGGAGGGTGCAGATTTCTGCTCTAGATGCCTACTGATCAGGATCTGATCCGCTTGAAGTAACATAGATCTGAAGATCTGAATGTGCAGTTTCCGTCAAGCCCAAATTTTGTGTGAGCATATGCTACTAAAATACAAGGAATATTTAATATATTGAGGGCTTGGTTCAAAACTATTCTAACTCTTTCATAACGTGAAGAAGTTAGAATCTTTTTGCACCAAGCCCTCGATATATTCGTACAATTATATTCATGAGTCAAGGCGTTAAACCTTTTCCCTGTTTTATGTTTATTTCAATTTTCAAAACTTACTGAATATTCATGGATAAAATAGTATTAATGAAATATGGAAGGTGGAATAATGTAGCCATTATAGAAAGTAAAGAAATAGATCCGTTAAATTCAATTAGCAAACAGAGCAGACCCTGATCATATGGCTCATATAGTTCACATTTGTGTACTCTCAATGGTGATATCGAACTACTTTCGGTTCTAATGATATCTCGGCAGCAACCATCACTAAAACAGTATGCTGTCTTACATTAATGGCTCATATGGGTCACTTGGTCATATATGAGCCGTTTGGTCTGGGTCTACTCTGTTTGCAAATTGTGAAAACATGTTTATATGAGGGAAAGGGTTAAAGTACTCCTCTAACACGTTTAAGCTGGTTGGTATTACACTGTAAATAATAGTATTAACATGCATTTGTTAACCAGAAATCGAAAACTATATAGACCTACCTTATAACTCATTATTCAAACGTATTGTTGTATAACCAACCTTGTTACAGTCGGTTCTGTTACAATCGGTTTTATTGTAGTTGGTTGTATTACAGTTGTGTGGTTGCAGTTTTAAGTGAATAAAATATATCCGTTCTTTAAAGGACTTCGTGTAGTTTCGGAAAATACTGGTACCCGGATGTGTTAAATACAGGCACACCAACGGGACTGAAACCGGACACAAGCATTTCTATTGAAACAAGTGACATTGACCCAAAACGCATAGTACGTACAGTAAAGCTTATCTCTATACATCTGTACACAACACAAGTCAAATTCTGTGACATTCAGGCAGATGACAGTTTGTTTAGCTTGAGGGTTATCCTTAAAGCTATCATAAGAACTTTCTGCATTACTTTCGTTTTGCATTAAACTGTAGTCTGTAGTTAATCATTGTTTTATCATTAAAATGTAAATCTAGAGAGTCGCTACAGTACATTGATCCTGCTGGAGCTTGTTTAAGTGAACAGGTTGACTTTAAAAACCGGACAAGGAAGTTTTGGTGTATTACTACTTATTTTCTTATATATAAACTAAAATCGGGACTACTGTTGTTGATCAGGATATGTTTATTATATATTTACACGGTTAGTGCGTTCTATATATTGTTATACATAAATCAGTGACGAATAAGAGCTACATTCAAAACACCCAAAGTTTGATATTTTGACAAGTTCTATTCAAAATGGCGGAAGGGGGAGGGGATAAACCATTGATAGCTGAAGACATAACAAGTATCTGCTCCGGGTCTGAGTTTACATTTGACTTTTTCTGTGAACTGTGTAAGGATGATGGTAAACAAGTAGAAGCGGAAGGTTTCTGTGTGGACTGTGGGGAATATCTATGCGACCTGTGTTACAGTGGCCATAAAAGAAATCGGTATACACGTCATCACGAGCTACTCGACAAGGATCAAATGCCCAAGGAAACGCCCCTCTCTGTAGATCGGGTGAGTAAGGATATTTACACAAAGTGCACCGTTCATGCTGGCGAATTGATAAAATTTTACTGTAAAACGCATGATGTTCTGGGATGCAGCACGTGTTTCGTGACAGGCCACAGGAGTTGTGCTGATATTGATTCAATTCTTGAGAAATCAGAAAGTATTTTGGATAGCCAAGAATATGCCGAATTTATCCAGACACTGAAGTCCCTGGAACAAAAATCCAGTGACCTGATTGAGAAGTCACGTGCCAACATCACACTTACTAAAAACTGTCATTCAGAAGTAATCAAAGCAGTTAAACAATTCAAAGATAAAATTACCGAGAACCTAGAAAAACTTGAACGAGAGCTTACCGCGGAAGCCGATACATTCTTGACAGATGCAGAACAGAAAATGACGTCCATTGCGGAGGACTGTACCAAGACAAAACAAAAGATACAGACAATTACTGAAGATTATGAAACTTTAAAGTCGTCTAGACGTGTGTGTCAGGTGTATATATCAATGAAGGAAAACAACGAACAAATCAAACAGCTACAGCAAAAACTTCACTCGGCTGAAGAAAATCTGTTCGTGAAGAACTTTAAGTTTGAATGCAACAAAACATTGTATAAACTTATAACAAGTACGCATGCACTAGGAGAGATATCAAGTGAAGTTAAGACATCCCCTGTAAGACAGCAAACGACTGAGAAAGTAATTGTACCAGTTCCTAAGACAAACATTTCCGTACCAAAGTTTGTACATGTGATGGACATTGACCTGGGATATAAAACTACAGTAAGTGGTTCTGCCGTAGTATCTAAAAACAGGCTGGTTGTTGCAGACCGTAACAACAATAGAGTTATGTTGTGGGATACTCAAACAAATAGGATGATTAGTAATTTAAATGTAATGTATAACCCATGTGATGTCACTGTAATAAACAAAAATCTTGTTGCAGTATCACACTGGCCTGGTCAAACACTCCTGCTCCTGAGTGTGTCGGATTCACTCACACTGGTCAGGGAGATAACCGTACGTCATAGTTGTGCAAGTGTAGCCTACACCAATGATAAACTGATTGTTACCTACATTTACCCTCCAAGGCTCGAGATAATGGATCTACACGGTAACATTGTGAAGACTATAGAGAAAGATGGTGATGGAAAACAACTGTTCACACAGCCTCTATACGTGTGTGTCAGTAAGGATGAAGAGTGTTTATATGTATCAGACGCTAGCAGTAACAAGGTGATCAGCCTTACTATGGACGGTGTAGTAAAGTCTGTATATAGTGACAATGAACTAAAAGGTCCAACGAAAGTATGTGTTGACCACCATGGCAATGTGTATGTTTGTGGTTATAACAGTAGAAATGTACACATGCTAACCGCTAACCTGACCAAGATTCAGATCATCCTGACCCAGGCAGACGGACTGAATACTAGGGTTTACTCTGTGAGCCATTGTCATGAGACAAACAGGTTGTATGTAGGAATGGAGAACAACCGCATAATTAAAGTGTTTCAGTTGTCATAAACCTCCTTATCCATGCATGTTTAAAGAGTTGGAAATAAGAAGACAAAGAAATTACAATCACTCTTAATCACAAACTGATTTATACTTGGGTCCAGATCAGACACTCCTTAATTCGACGTTTGATAAGAATCAAAGTTGTTTCAACTCGGTCAATCGAACCTTAATTTCTGTACTGCTACGTTCGAAAAGTTTCGGGATAAGTGCTGTAATTTTTTTATTTGTTAATATTTTTATATGAAATTTTCATAAATGATTGCTGTGACTGTATCCTATTGATTTATTGCCAGAATTAAACTTAGGTGCGTGCAAGAGGCAATACATTGTCACCATAGCAACGTCACATCGACGTGAGCGTGGCACCTTGGTATATTCAATAACGGTTTGTCTTTATATAGGTCTGAAACATTCAAATTTTCTCGAAATATTCCCCAGCATACTTTATACACTTATGAGGCCTATTTAACCAAGAAGAAAAACAATTTTTGATTTTTTCTGATGAAATGTTTCGAATGCACTCTCTGACAACAATTGGCAGGTCATTGACGTCGTCGAAACGTCAGCCTCGCAAGTCACAATTGATTGTCAGGAATAATCAAAAATCGCACGGTGCAAGGTCTGGGGAGTATGGTATGTGCGCAATTATGTCAATTCCTCTCTCAGCAAGTACTATCAATATATATGCAACAATGAAATATTTTCATTATATTTATCAAACAGTATTTTTATTCCATGTACAGTAAGAAATATTTTAAATTCAAATTATTGAAAAGACTTAAAACCCTACCTTTGAGTAATACTGTCTTTGCATTGTGACGTCAAAGTGCCACGCTCACGTCGACGTGACGTTGCTATGGCGACAATATATCGCGAGTTGCTTGTGCAAATATTTGAATATGGCAATAAATCAATAGGATACAGTAGCAGCTATCATTTATAAAAAAAAAATCATAGACAAATATTAACAAATTAAAAAATTACAGCACTTGTCCCGAAACTTTTCGAACAACCCTCGTATCTTTCATCTATATTCCATTCACTGTTGAATATTCATGTCAGAAACAATGACGTCATGCATATTTATTAGCTGGATTTTTATAATTGCACTCACAAGACTTTTGATATTGGTTGAAACTGTAGTCAGATCAATTATAATTTCATAAGTAAACATAGCAGACCCTGATCAGACGGTTCCTTTAGGAACCCCTGATTTTGGTCTACATGTACTATGTTTGAAACTGCGTGAAAATGCGTTTATTTGAGGAAAGGGTTCAACCGGACCCCTGGCTCATATATGAAATAATGAAGGTGTCCACATTGCTTGGACCCCTGGCTCTTATAAAACATAATGAAGGTGTCAACATTGCTTGGACCCCTGGCTCTTATATAACATAATGAAGGTGTCGACATTGCTTGGACCCCTGGCTCTTATATAACATAATGAATGTGTCGACATTGATTGGACCCCTGGCTCTTATATAACATAATGAATGTGTCTACATTGCTTGGACCCCTGGCTCTTATATAACATAATGAAGGTGTCGACATTGCTTGGACCCCTGGCTCTTATATAACATAATGAAGGTGTCGACATGGCTTGGACCCCTGGCTCTTATATAATATAATGAAGGTGTCTACATTGCTTGGACCCCTGACTCTTATATAACATAATGAAGGTGTCTACATTGCTTGGACACCTGGCTCTTATATAACATAATGAAGGTGCCGACATTGCTGGACCCCTGACTCTTATATAACATAATGAAGGTGTCGACATTGCTTGGACCCCTGGCTCTTATATAATATAATGAAGGTGTCCACATTGCTTGGACCCCTGGCTCTTATATAACACAATGAAGGTGTGTCCACATTGCATGCTGGACCCCGTGCTCTTATATAACACAATGAAGGTGTCCACATTGCTTGGACACTGGCTCTTAAATAACATAATGAATGTGTCCACATTGCTTGTTGGAAAGTAGTACAAATATTAGAAACATCAATATGTATAGGATAAACAGAATAATGGACTTATTTATGTTGATATTAAATGTATGTCACGAAATAGGGCTGTTATAGGTTTTAAAAATGAGTTTAAAGATTTTGAAAACTCGGTTTTTAAAAGTGAAGAACTCATTCTCGTTGTATAAGTTTAATATCAACCAAAATAAGTTGATGGTCCACTATTAATGTATGTACTTATCTTTCTGTGTCACTGTTTATGTATTTTATTTAAGTTGGTATCATAAAACAATCTGGTATTTCAAGCTTCATGTATAGGTTATATAATACAAAAGAACATACAAATTATCAACGGTTTATTATACATGTACCTTTGGTCTAACTCAATATACACATATTTAACTTCATGATACAGTGCTCAATGCAGTAAAACTTGCCTTAAGCCATCACGTCTTTAGGCAAAATGCAGCTTAATACAGGTCTAAGCAGAGACCTATGATCATAGGTCTTTGGTCTAAGTAACGCAGAAAGTTTCTATGGGAGTCGCAGAATGTGTGGAGAACTGAAACTAGTTTTGATGGTATAAGTTTTGAACATTAAATACTGCTTAAGCCGGTGCTAGGGGCGTGAGTAGCGTTGCACTTTTAAGTACTACTCCTGAACAGGCTCAATAAAAACCGAGTCTGCAATTTTCTCTTTTGGCATTGCTGCTTTTGTTTTCGAAGTATCGCCCACTTTCAGAATATTCGAAATATATAGTATATGATTTGTATGTATTGAATATGGTATCACAAAACAAACTGATCATTTATGTGTATACCTGTATGTGTAGGTAGGTATGCCTCTATGTATGCATGTCTATATGTGCATGTCCGTAGCTGCATTGATGCCTATATGTATGTACACATCACAGCTTTTGTTTGAATGCGTGTATCTGTGAACATGCATTTATGTTTGCGCATGCCTGTATGTGTGTGTGTGCAAATGCATGTATAGTTTTGCGAGCATGCCTGTACGTGTAGTTTTTACGCATGTTTGTGTTTGTGCACGCATGCCTGCATGTGTGTGTGTATGACAGTTTGTGTCTGCATACCGGTACATTTGCACTAGGTAAGTACCTCTAACCCTGTGTGGATGCATGCCCGTGTTTGTGCTTATACATGCATGTTCAACGGCGTGCTTGTGTGTTGTTGGTTTTTGTTAATTCAAGTGCATAGAAATAAAGGTTTATCAACCATATGCTTTTTCTTTTTGTTACTGACCTAGTACACACCACTTGTTAAATGTGTAATACTGTAATAAACAAAACTTTTTATGGTCATGGCAGAAACTATGAAATCAGATCAGTAAAACCTCTCTTTAACGGACACTAAATTACTTCAAGTATTTAGTGTTAAAGGCAGGTGGCTGTTTAAAGCAAGGTGAAAGTAAAACAGAACACTCCTATAGGAGCGTTCTGTTTTACTTTTACCTTGCTTTAAGCAGTCACCTGTCCTAAATACCAACTAGTTAACACAACTTAGTGGTCGTTAAAGAGAGGCTTTACTATAATAAACAAAACATGTTATGGTCATGGCAGAAACTATGAAATCAGACCAGTAAAACCTCTCTATAACGGACACTAAACTACTTCAAGTATTTTGTTTTAAAGGCAGGTGGCTGCTTAAAGTAAGATGAAAGTAAAACAGAACGCTCCTACAGGAGCGTTCTGTTTTACTTTCACATTACTTTAAGCAGCTACCTGTCCTAAATACCAACTTATTAACACAATTTAGTGGTCGTTATAGAGAGGATTTACTGTAATAAACAAACAAAGTATGGTCATGGCAGAAACTAAGAAATCAGATCTGTATCATGCCGTAAGCAAACAGGGCAGACCTTGATCAGTCTAGACCTACAGGGGCTGTCTGATCTTAGGGTGCTGCTTTTGAAAAAACATGAAAAGTCGAATGTGAGCCACCGACAACACATGCAATGTTATCGAATGACTTCGAGATGTATACACGTGTATAAAATCGTACTGGATCCATTTCAACTGGCAACCAATGTTTGCTAAATGCGGAGTAGAAGCCATGCAGAAAGTTACAAGAGGATGGCATTCACATTTCCCTCATATTGACGATTTTTGACGACTCTGTAAAAGTCACTTTGTGAAACCATTGTGATAAATAGAGCATTTGCACAATGGTTTCAAACTACACAATTCTAAAATTTTCCTTTCCTCTAGTTAATGCTCCTTTTCGGTAGATTTATTCAAAGAGGTTGTATCTAAAAATAGCCTATGAGGTAAAGGGTTAAGCGCTTACCTGTCTTAACCATTTCCTCCATAAATACGCCTTTCTACACCTCTATAAAAGTCACCTGTTGGAACCATTGTGATAAATAGAGCATTTGCTCCTATAGGAGCAAATGACCTATTTATCACAATGGTTTCAAATTACAAAATTCTAAAACTTTCCTTTTCTCTAGTTAATGCTCCTTTTCGGTAGATTTGTTCAAAACGGCTGGATCTAAAAATAGCCTACGAGGGAATGGGTTAAAGATTGATAGTAATACGTGCAACATTCCTCATGCCCCTAGCACCGGCTTAACAATATATCAGTCGGTTCGATACAATTTTACAGTACATGTACAAGGGAACTAACTGTATGTACGATTATTTCATTTACAAAACTGCATTACTGTCCCTTATCAATGTTTATTTTTCAATCCCACCAAGTCGCATTTGATGATACGCATTGTATTTTCCTATTAACCCTCTCGGCGCTAAATTTCGAATTGTCGTCTGCAATCCGATATTGTTAATAAGGAAAAAAATGAATAAATGCAAATTTCTAAGCAATCAAGCACAGATATAGAAATCGAGTTTGAGACAAAAAGCGAAGTCCCAAATCAGGGACAATGTAGCTGCACTATTTGTCGTGGTGCATTTTTTTGCGACATTGGTGGTGAAATGGTTAACATACTATTGTTCGGCAAATGAATTTAAATGTTGAGTAAGAGATGAATCGCTGATGATGGAGAGACAAACGTGAGGGAGACACAAACAGAGAGAACGATAGACAGGCGAGACAGAGAGATAGAAAGAGAGATACAGAGATAGAGAAAGACACGCAGAGAGGGAGTGGAAGAAGGGATAGATAGGAGAAATTGCAAAAGAACATTGTGATAACGGGATAGAGGGAGACATTCGACTGGAAAAGAAAGGATGAATGTGATGAAGATGAAACGGAAACAAGACAAAACAATGGGAAAGACATGTGTAAGGATGGGGAGAAAGGGGAGTTAATGAAGGAAGAGGGAACGAATGTAAAGACAGAAAAAAACAGGAGATGCAAACTGTGCAATATGAGACAGATTGGAGAAAGAGGCAGCAATGAATTAAAAAGTTGTGGTAGGAAAAGGATAGTGGAGAAAAAGCGACTGAAGGGAAAGGCATATACAGTAAAACTTCGATTATTCGAACAAACATTTTGTTCATATACAGTAAAACTTCGATTAGTCGAACACTAAAATGCGTATTATTATCGATCTTTAAGACAGGTGGCAGCTTAATGCATGGTGAAAGTCATGCAGAAAGCTCCTCTAGGAGCTTTCTGCATGCCTTTCACCATGCATTAAGCAGCCACCTGCCTAAAAGGGTCTAAATTCTTCTATAACGAAAATTCGAATAATCGAGGTTTTAGGAGATGGAGCAGAGGAAGGTTGAAGAAAGAATGAAGGCATTGACAACAGAGGGGACAGATGATGAACCAGGTAGATAGTTAGACAGGGCGGAGGAGAAAAGACGGCAGAGGGGACGGATGGGAGGAAGAGACAGAGCAGGAGAAACATCCATTTCTGCATTTAATTCTATCCCACTGTAAAAGTGCGGTAGAATTAAAGATAGAAATAACAACGATGGAGAGACATACAGAGAGATAGAGATATACAGATAGAGACAGAGACACACACAAAAAGACAGAGGGACAGAGAGAAGAGCCTGAGCCAGACAGACAGGCAGGCGGGCAGACGGAGACAGAGCCAGACAGGCATAGGAGAGATATAAATAGGAATGTATGAAAATTGAAGCACGTGTCAACGGGATGGATTGACAGAATGAATCGACAGACAGTGGAGAAGGACCAGGTAGAGACAGTGTTGAATATCAGAGAAGTGACAGAGAGGAAAAAGACAGGGATATGTGACATATTGTGAAAAGAAGGCGAGGCAAATATAGGGAGAAATGGGATGGAGAGAGAGGCATAAAATAGGGAAATATAGAGAAGAAAACGGCATGCTTACTGGAGAGAAATAACTGCGACACAAGATCGGGAGAGAAAGTATACTGGGAAATATAACACTAATGCAGGAAAGGAAAAAAAGATTAATCCCTTCCGTGCCACAATGACGGGTTTATGATATCACATGCAAACAGTTTGGATCCAGATGAGACGCCGAGTAACTCTGTTGACTGTTTTTTAAAGAAAATGGAAAATGCACATACTTACACTAAAAATAAACGAAACTATGCCCAGCAGACGACAAAGCTGGCACCGAAAGGGTTAAGAGAACGGGGGGAAATGAGAGAGAGGGGAAATAGGAAGAGACAGAAAGGACCGATAGACAAATGGTAGAAGAGGATGATGATGAGGCGCAGAAGAGAAAAGAGAAGAAGAATAAACGAAAACAAATGAAGGAAAAAACAAAATAGAAATGCAGTTTTATAATTCAAATTCAGTGTCCGGTATTTTTGACACTTAACCCTTTCTCCTTCAATGTCGTAAAAATGCACCACGACAAATAGTGCAGCCGCTTTTTCAAGGCGGTGTCTGATCAGGGACTTCACTTTTTGTCTCAAACTTTATTTCTATACCTGTGCTTTACTCTTTTGAACTTTGCATTTATTTATCTCATTTCCTTATTTTATTGAGTAATTTAACAAAATTGGGCTGCAGACGACAATTAGAAATGTGTCGCCGAAATGGTTAGAGTGCGGCAACCCAGTATATAAGATCTTGCAAACAGTATATATCCAGATCAAAGGGGCTTCTATGGGAACAATCTGATCACGATCTACACTGTTTGTTATAAACAAAGTTGTCTTCAGTGATACATGTTGATGCTTTTATTTAACCCTTTCCCTCACATACTCGTATAAACGTGTTTTCATGCATTTACAAACAGAGTAGACCCAGATCAGACGGCTCATATAGGAATCATCTGATCAGGGTATCCTTTGTTTGCTTTTGGGATTTGATACCGGTTTCTTTACCTTCTAAAATGGTTACAACGTTACACCATCCGTGTTTCATTATAACTGTTTTGGCCATGGATATTCAGTAGGTATTGAAATTTAGAATACACGTTGAACAGGGAAAGTGGTTAATCAGTATTTAGAAAGGGCGGGGCGGGGTCATTTTTTAACCTTTCGCTATGGGCGGATGAGTGATTAACTATGCAAACAGTTTGGATCCAGATGAGACGCCGAGTAACTCGGCGTCTTATCAGAATCCATACTATTTGACACCCTAATTGCATTTTGGTAGACATTGACGATAACCTGAATTTTTAAAATGTAGTACAGTAAAACCTCGACCACTAAATTGTGTTAATTAGTTGGTATTTAGGTCAGGTGGCTGTTTAAAGCAAGGTGAAAGTAAAACAGAACGCTCCTATAGGAGCGTTCTGATTTACTTTCACCTTGCTTAAAGCAGTCACCTGCTTTTAACACATAATAGTTGATGTAACTTAATGGTCGTTATAGACAGGTTTTACTGTAGGTCAATAAGTTTGTAAAAATAATTTGCTCAGCAGGCTAAAGGTTAACTACTCGGCAGGTTGCGGGTTAGTGTTTTGCACAGAGATGCTCCAAGAGCAGCCTCCTGTCTCGTATTTGCAAACAACTCTACATCTTATTAGGGTTTTACTAAAAATACCCCTTTCTACACCTGCATAGTAGACCCAGATCGGACGGATCCTCCAGGAGCCGTCTGATCAGGATCTGCTCTGTTTGCTTATGTAGTAATGTAAAGCCTGATTCAATAGGTTTTGCTTTGGCAATAACCTAATGTGTTAATATGTCAATTTAAGAATTAATCTAATTAATATTCATGAATCATGATGACATCATTTCTTACATGAATATTCATGGAGTAAAGTATTTAGGTCACATGCTCAAATAGAAAATATATATGTATGTATTAATTATCAATTTATGTTTCATTTAACAATGTGTATCTAATTTTTTGAATGTATAATTTTTGGAACATCCGTTCTCTAATCTGTGTCTACATTGATTTCTTATGTCCTTTTTAGTAATACATGTACATGTACAAGCGTCCGTTTATAAATGCTAGAATAGGAGGAGAGGATCGGGGTTCGAATACCCCTTTCCTTAAAATAACTGCCATTTCACGCACTAGCAAACAGAGAAGACCCAGATCAGACGGCTCCTATAAGAGCTGTCTGATCAGGGTCTGCTGTGTTTGCTAATTGAATTTGATAGGTTTGTTTCTTTAGTTTCTAAAATGGCTGTAATTGTACACCTTTCATGTTTCGTTTTTACTTTTTTGTCCATGAATATTCATTAGGTATTGAAATTTGAAATACAGTAAAACCTCTCTATAACGACCACTAAATTGTGTTAATTAGTTTGGCATTTTGGGCAGGTGGTTGCTTAAAGCAATGTGAAAGTAAAACAGAACGCTCCTATAGGAGCGTTCTGTTTTACTTTTACATTGCTTTAAACATCCACCTGCCTTTAACATACAATACTTAATGTAATTTTGTGGTCGTTATAGAGAGGTTTTACTGTAAACATAGAACAGGGAGCGGGTTGACTGTAGCCAAATTGGTGTTGAGTTTGTTTTAATCCTTCACAAGAGACACATTTTTGGCCCATTCGAAATTGAGCAGACCCAGACCATACGACACTGTACGATCAGCGCTTGCTATGTTTGATTATGGAATTATATGATCCAACTACAATTTCTGCATTATTATAATTTCTTAAACCTTTACTCCATAAATACACCTTTCTACGCTTTTGCAAACAGAGAAGACACATATCGGACGGCTCCTACAGGAGCCGTCTGATCAGGGTCTGCTCTGTTTGCTTATGATATAAATAAATATGATACTTGTCGATATTTGGATGCTATTTTTAACTTAGATAACCCTTTCTTTAATGCTCTGATTCCTACAATTTATCCTAAAGAACTCAAATTGAATAAAGCTAACCCGTCCGACAATTATGCAGCGTTTCTTGACCTAGACCTTAAAATTAATAATGGAATGATTTCTTCTAAAATATATGACAAAAGAGATGATTTTGATTTTAATATTGTAAATTTTCCTCATCTTGACGGGGATGTTCCCCGTGCTCCATCTTACGGGGTTTATATATCTCAACTTATTCGTTTTGCTAGAGCTTGTTCATCTATTGACGATTTTAACAGTCGAAATCTCATTTTAACTGAAAAACTGCTTAAACAAGGATATAGATACCATAAACTAAGAAAAACTTTCTCTAAATTTTACTATCGAAATCTCTCGCTTATTGGCAAGTACAAATGTAATCTCAAGGTACTTTTGCGACACGGTATTTCACATCCTGAATTTTATGGTGATGTGATTTACAAACTTCGTAGAATTATTGGACATACCCATTTTCTCACTTTGTTCATCAAATATATAAAACAATTCATTAAAAAGGGATATGATCCTGTATTATTACAACATACTGCATGTTTGGTTGTGAACCCTTTTACAGTTGGCAATCACGCTGGCCTCTTTGCATGTACGCCGACAAGAAAGGTTTAGTACTCTATGAAGGCGACCTCTTAAATCCAGAAATGGAAGGAGAACGTCGGATATCTGTACTATTTCATTTTTGTCGTACCCTTTATTACTTTTCTACAGTTACTCTGTTTGCAGCTCAATCATTGAGTACACTAGCGATAGGTGGATACAGTATGTTCAATTAAATGTTTTTTTGTTATACATGCACTTTACCACTGTATTTGCTGTCGCGGTTGTTGTAGATTAGTCGGAGAGGGGATACGTTTATTTACACTGTTTGTCTTTTAGGATGGGGATGGAATAAGGGTGAGGTTGGGCGCCCATAAACCGGTTTAAACCCCCGGTGACTTTTGTCACTGACCGTTCCAAGGCGGTACTTCCATCTTCCTCCTATTGAATGTTTGTTTTGTCTTTGTGCGTCTCTTGTTGTTTTTTCTACCCATGTACATTTGCTGTTTCCTTGTGTTGCTGTTCGGGCGAGTGTTTGTTCTGTATGTGGTATTTCCTGCATGACTCATTTTTGTACTTTTATTGTTTCCATCATGACCAGACATTCCTGTGTCTATGTGTAATAATAAGAAAAATAATATAATTAATATTCATGACGTTATTCTATTTTACATGAATATTCATGGAGAAAAGGGTTAAATGAATATTCATCAGGCCCAGGGTTAATGAACGTGAACTGACACACTCTGATTATATCCTATACCCGGTCATAGGAACCCTTTACTTCATATAAACGGCTTTCATGCAGTTGCAAACAGGGTAGATCCGGATCTGACGGTTCCAATGGGAGGTTTGACAAGGGTCTGCTCTGTCTGCCTATGAAATAATATGGAAATGATTCCACGGTTTCTGTCATGGCAAAATATTCCCTTGCTCAAAATGTCGTAATAAAATATCAGATATTTGATATTCACGATGTCAATATAGATATTTCCAACCAAATGTTCATGGGGCAAATGTTTGACTTACTACAGGGCCAGCCCTTCCTTGCACCACTATCATTAATCTGATCGTGCAGGAAGAGACTGGAGGATCGAACATGCTACCTCCAGTGTCGAAAGCGAGCATTTGGGTTACACATTGTTTAAAATTAAATCGAATACAGATACATTTTCGTACTGAAACACAAAACCCATCATTTCTCCACCAAACTTGATGATGTGACAATTTTTTAAAATAGCCCCGAAGAGACGATTCTAAGGAGTGGACACAACATAGGCTTTGGTGGAGAAATTAAGAATTTATTCATGAAAAACAAGTATACATATATTACACAATTTGTGGACGACTATGTGAAGCAGAGATATACCTCAAACACTCTAGCATAAATTGTTTTAACTTTGTACGACAGAAATTATAGTAAATGCTAACATTTTCTAGCGTGCGAGAATTTATTTTAATATTGGCTTCCAGTTGCGATCATCGTATACATATATTAGAAACAGTGACATCATGCATACCATATATTAGTCTGTCCCTGTTGAATATTCATGTCAGAAACATGGACATGATGCATACCTATTTGCTGGATATTTATAATGGCACACGGAAGGGTTTTGGTATCGGTTGAAACAGTAGTCAGATCACGTATACTTTCATAAACAAACATATCAGACCCTAATCAGACGGTTTCTTTAGGAGTCTCTGGTCTTGGTATACTTTGTTTGAAAATACGTGAAAGTGCGTTTATATTAGGAAAGGGGTCAGCCGGACTCCTGGCCCTTATAAAACACAATGAGGTGTTCACATTGCTAGCTGGAAAGTAGTCGTAAAATGTGTTTACAGCACCTTGATCTCATCACCTCGTAGGCAGAGCATCTGTTATCTGGCCGTGGGTTCGAATCTCAGCGTATGCCTCTACGTTCATCTGTTGTATTATATGTAATACGTCGGATAATAAAGGCACATGTCCCTGATAAACATTGGATAAATTGATCTTACTCACTTGACTTGATGAATAGCATATGGTTACTTAATACAGAACCACACTGCGACTGGGTGCTCTCATATAATAGACTACATTACGTTCTGTCTACATTGAGCTATGACTTGTCTTATAAATCAGATTAAGGTTTATTTTGAGTGGCCGATACAACTACATACCAGTTCGATTCACAAATTGTCGCTTTACCCTTTCGTGCCTTTGTAAACAGGGTTAAACCAGATTAGACTGCTCCCGTAGGAATCTGCTGTTTGTTTATGGAGTAAAATAGACCTGATTCAACTGAATCTATATTTACCATAATTAATTCTGTTCAGATGACATTATACCAACACAGCTATTTAATTCTTCTTGTTATTATTCTTTTTCGTTATCGGTTTTATCTTAACTCTTTCGGCACCAAATTTCTAATTGTCGTCTGCAACTCAATTTTGTTAAATCATTCGGTGAAAAAAGGAAATTGAATAAATAAATACAGAATTCAGAAGAATAAAACACAGATCGAGAACTAGAGATGGAGACAAATAGTGAAGTCCCTGGTCAGACGCCGCCTGGGACTGCACTATTTGTCGTGGTGCATTTTGCGACATTGGCAGTGAAAGGGTTAAACTACAGCAGAGCCTGATTATAGTGACCTATATAATAAAGGTTTGTCCTAAAAGATCTGTTAGATTTTTTAATTTAGGGCGAAAGTAATGCAAGAACCTCATTCCTTCAGATCTTTCTTCGTGCATTAATCTACAATCTGTTTTAAAATCTAGATTTAGAATATATGTCGAGTGGTCGATGAAGGCGGGTTAAACTGTATCCCGTGTCGAGATTTCCTCAGCATGCATGTACTGTAAACGTGTATCGGTATACATGCGGATGCATGTGTGTGTGCGCATGTATGTAACTTTGTATATGCTCATGCGTTAACACATGCTTATATGTGTGTGTACACGTGTATATCTGTATTTTTAAGCGCATGCCTTAGTTTGTGTATATGCCTGTATTTATTTTGTTGTGTGCACGCGCGTGTGAGTGCGTCGTGTATGTGTGCATGTGTGCGTGCCTGTATGCGTGTGCGTGCACATGCATGCATATATGTGCGCATACCTGCATTTTGTGCACATGCTTATGTGTATGTATGTATGTGTAGGTATGCCTCTATGTGTGCATGTGTGCGCGTGTGGTAGTATATGTCTGCATGCCGGTACATGTGCACTAGGTAAGTGTCTCTAACCCTGTGTGGACGCGTGGCCGTGTTTTTGCGTATATGTTCAATGGCGTGCTAGTATGTGTGTATTTTTTTGGTTAATTCAAGTGCATAGAAAATATAGTTTATCAAAAAGTATTTTATTTTGTTATTAACCTATTACACCCCACTTGCTAAATGTGTACACATTTTTGGTTCATAAGTAATGCCGAGAAGCTTGGTGTCTTATCAGGATCCAAACTGTTTGGCATAATTAGTATGCTTTTGAAATGACATAGAAGAAATTCTGTCCTCCAATTTGAACTGGTAAACACTGTTGTTGTCGATGAATACTCATTTGATGTAGGATCATCATAGTCCTTTTCATACCAACTCAAACTTATATCCTGGGCCTTGCAAATAGGTGATAGCTAAACGCAGGGTAAATCTAATGCGCATAAACCATATAAAAACTCTCTGCATTGCTTTCGTTCTGCACATAGTGGCCACTTGAATTTAACACTTCATTGCACGAATATTAGCTTCTACCATAGCAGAAACACTACAACCCGATCCATATAAGTTTATAAGCCAACAAAATAGACTTCCACAAAGCAGGTGTTGGAGCCATCTGATCTGACTCCACTCTGTTTGCAAATGCGTAAAAATCTGTATCTAAGGAGGAAACGGTGAACGAAATTTAGCTCTCATTGTAGAAAAGATACAGTAAAAACTCACTAAACTGGACGTTCTATTTAGCATAAGTATTGGTCTTCGGTACAGGTGGCAACTTAACACAGGGTGAATGTCATGCAAAACGCTCCTCTAGGATTAAGCTTCTTTTCTGCTAGAATTCCGGTTGAGTGTATATGGAAATATACCAATGTCAGACGTTTGCAGTTTTTTCTCGTTAGCTAGAACAAAGGTAAACAAACAGCACGGTCTGAGATCGTTCTCAAGCTTTTGATTGGTCAGATTTGAGCCTTTGGCTCAAATCTGACCAATCAAATGCTTGAGGACTCAAATCTGACCAATCAAAAGCTTAAGAACGAAACTCAGACTCAACTAAAAGCTTTATAAGCATGGACCCAGAGCTCATACACAATTTTGCAAATGTCAATGCACGTGTGTCCCACATTCAAAAAGCGTGAATCAATATAAACCAGCTATGCCAATTGTGGCATATTTCTAAAGAATCATTGACTATTTTATACTGACAACGTTTTCACCATGACATTATAATTAACTAATCAATTGCATGCCTATCAATTGTCGTCTGCAATTTGTTTCTTCTGGTACAAGGTTTTTCTGTATTTTCTGTACTTTCGTTTTCCAATGCCCTAAACACAGTTTGACACTGCTTGGATCCTGACGAGTAGCCATGTGTTGTCGTCTCATCTGGATCCAAACAGTGTGTATATCACGAGAGCGTGTATACTAAGAAAAAACATGTAAACAATTTGAAGACAATTGACAGAACTGTTTTGATCTTAATCTTTGACCGATTCCTTCATAGGATATGTTTAGAATTGTGAAAGTTTGAAAACATTGTGATAAATGGAGCATTGCTCATATGAAGCAAATGCTCTATTTATCATAATTGTTTTAAAACAAGTCACATTTACAGAGGAGTCATAATAGGTCAATATGAGAGAATGGGTAAACCTGGCTCTGACTAAACGGACATCAGCTCCTTCAAACTTATATTATAGATGTTAATCCTTTATCTCATGAATATTCACATAACATATACAGTGCTCCCTCCCTACAACGGCCCTCTCAATAAAGATTCCCTCCTTACAACAACGCATGTCACTGTTACAGTGCTCCCTCCCTACAACGGCCCTCTCAATAACGATTCCCTCCTTACAACAACGCATGTCACTGTTACAGTGCTCCCTCCCTACAACGGCCCTCTCAATAACGATTCCCTCCTTACAACAACGCATGTCACTGTTACAGTGCTCCCTCCCTACAACGGCCCTCTCAATAACGATTCCCTCCTTACAACAACGCATGTCACTGTTACAGTGCTCCATCCCTACAACGACCCTCTCAATAACGATTCCCTCCTTACAACAACGCATGTCACTGTTACAGTGCTCCCTCCCTACAACAATCCTCTCAATAACGATTCCCTCCTTACAACAACGCATGTCACTGTTACAGTGCTCCCTCCCTACAACGACCCTCTCAGTAACGATTCCCTCCTTACAACAACGCATGTCACTGTTACAGTGCTCCCTCCCTACAACGGCCCTCTCAATAACGATGCCCTCCTTACAACAACGCATGTCACTGTTACAGTGCTCCCTCCCTACAACGACCCTCTCAATAACGATTCCCTCCTTACAACAACGCATGTCACTGTTACAGTGCTCCCTCCCTACAACGACCCTCTCAATAACGATTCCCTCCTTACAACAACGCATGTCACTGTTACAGTGCTCCCTCCCTACAACGACCCTCTCAATAACGATTCCCTCCTTACAACAACGCATGTCACTGTTTCCGAATCAACAAGGCTCCAGAAACAACCTTTTTCCATCGTATTTTCTTTATGCCTCCATCAAACCCTATGTTGTGACCACTCTTTAGAATCGTCACTTTGTGACGATTCTAAAGAGTGGTCACAGCACAGGGTTTGATTGAGGCATATCGGTTTTAGTTCTCGAAATACACTTTATCTGGAGATCTGCAAACAAGCTAATTATGTTTGATTTTCCCTCCCTATAACAACTCCCTCTGAACAACACATAGAATATTCGTATCCCAAAGGGTGTCGTTGTAGACAGGGAGCACTGTAATGACATGAATGATAAAAAACGTATTTCTATACTTGCACGTGAGTATTTTGCCATTACAGAAAAGGTAAAAATCAGATCTATATTTATTCATATGCAAGCAGAGCAGACCACTGTTCAGATGGCTTTTACATGAGTTATCTGATTTAGGTTTATTCTGTTTTCCAATGTTCTAAATAATGGATTAACAGAATATGGATACATTTGTCCTATGTTACGTCTTTTGATATTGTGATTGGTATGGATCTAAGATTTTAGAACCTTTTATCATGCTCTGACTTACATCCTCTTACTCCATGAATATTAAATAACTACATTTTTATAATAGCACTTATGGACAAGGGACTTTTATATGATGACAGAAACTACAATTAGACATATATTAAGTCATAAGCAAACAGTACAGACCCTGATTGGCTATACTCCGTTTGTAATGACGTATTTATGTAGAAAAGGAACAGGCTATAGGATGAAGAGTTATTCAATGTTAGACACTTACGATTTGATGTTGATGTTAATGTCTTATTAATGGATTTGTTCGATGTAAAACATATAATTGAAAGGCAACGATAATAAAGTAATAAATAGCTAAATATTTATTATCGTCTGATTATGTGGAAAACGAGGAAATCCTCATATTATTTGTATCATTGATACTGGATCTATCCCATATAAACTTTTAGTCTGCTGTGGCAGATCTGTGATTACTTATGTAAACAGTTGTGACCCAGATAAAACCCCGGGTCACATGACGTCCGTGTGATGCTCAGGTCATGGGTAACTCGACGTGTGTGTGATGCTAAGGCCGTGGGTAACTCAACGTCTGTGTGGTGCTCAGATCATGGGTAACTCGACGTCTGTGTGATGCTAAGGTCGTGGGTAACTCAACGTATGTGTGGTGCTCATGTCGAGGGTAACTCAACGTCTGTGTGGTGCTCAGATCGTGGGTAACTCAACGTCTAGTGTGATACTCAGGGCATGGGTAACTCAACGTCTGTGTGATGCTCAGGGCACGGGTAACTCAACGTCTGTGTGATTTTCAAGTCATGGGTAACTCAACGTATGTATGATGCTCAGGTCATGGGTAACCCGACGTCTGTTTGATGCTCAGATCATGGTAACTCGACGTCTTTGTGATTCTCAGGTCATGGGCAACTTGTCGTCTGTGTGATGCTCAGGTCATGAGTAACTTGACGTCTGTGTGATACAAAGGTCATTGGTAATTTGACGTCTGTGTGATGCTCAGGTCATTGGTAACTTGACGTCTGTGTGATGCTCAGGTCGAGGGTAACTCGACGTCGGTGTGGTTCGCAGTGCATGGGTAACTTGACGTCTGTGTGATGCTCAGGTCGAGGGTAACTTGACGTCTGTGTGATGCTCAGTGCATGAGTAACTTTACGTCTGTCGGATGCTCAGGTCGAGGGTAACTCAGCGTCTGTGTGGTGCACAGGTCATGGGTAACTCAACGTCTGTGTGATGCTCAGGTCATGGGTAACTCAACGTCTGTGTGATACTCAGGTTGTTGGTAACTCGACGTCTGTGTGATACTCAGGTCATGGATAACTCAACGTCTGTGTGATACTCAGGTCATTGGTAACTTGACGTCTGTGTGATGCTCAGGTCATGGGTAACTCGACGTCTGTGTGATGCTCAGGTCATTGGTAACTTGACGTATGTGTGATGCTGAGGTCATGGGTAACTCGATGTTTGTGTGATGCTGATGTCGTGGGTAACTCGACGTCTGTTTGATGCTCATGTCGTGATTAACTCGACGTCTGTGTGATGCTGAGGTCGTGGGTAACTCGACGTCTGTGTGATGCTGAGGTCGTGGGTAGCTCGACGTATGTGTGATGCTCAGGTCATGGGTAACTTGACGTGTGTGTGATACTCAGGTCATTGGTAACTTGACGTCTGTGTGATGCTCAGGTCATTGGTAACTTGACGTCTGAGTGATGCTCAGGTCGAGGGTAACTCGACGTCTGTGTGGTTCGCAGTGCATGGGTAACTTGACGTCTGTGTGATGCTCAGGTCGTGGGTAACTTGACGTCTGTGTGATGCTCAGTGTATGAGTAACTTGACGTCTGTGTGATGCTCAGGTCGAGGGTAACTCAGCGTCTGTGTGGTGCACAAGTCATGGGTAACTCAACGTCTGTGTGATGCTCAGGTCATGGGTAACTCAACGTCTGTGTGATACTCAGGTTGTGGGTAACTCGACGTATGTGTAATGTTCAGGTCATGGATAACTCAACGTATGTGTGGTACTCAGGTCATTGGTAACTTGACGTCTGTGTGATGCTCAGGTCATGGGTAACTCGACATCTGTGTGATGCTCAGGTCATGGGTAACTCAACGTCTGTGTGATACTCAGGTCATTGGTAACTCGACGTCTGTGTGATGCTCAGGTCATTGGTAACTTGACGTCTGTGTGATGCTGAGGTCATGGGTAACTCGACGTTTGTGTGATGCTGAGGTCGTGGGTAACTCGACGTCTGTGTGATGCTCATGTCGTGAGTAACTCGACGTCTGTGTGATGCTGTGGTCGTGGGTAACTCGACGCCTGTGTGATGCTGAGGTCGTGAGTAACTCGGCGTATGTGTGATGTTCAGGTCGTGGGTAACTCGACTTTTGTGTGATGCTCAGGTCATGGTAACTCGACGTCTGTGTGGTTCTTAGGTCGTGGGTAACTCGACGTCTGTGTGATGTTCAGGTCGTGGGTAACTCGACGTCTGTGAGGTGCTTAGGTCGTAGTTTGAAAAGGAAAAACAGTAAATACTCGCTAATACAGCCACTCAAAAGAAGTCTTATTCTGTATTTGTAAAACTGGTGGTAGCTTAATGCAGGACAAAGGTGCTACAGAAAGCTCATATAGGAGCTTTCTGTATTAAGTTTGATCTGCATTAAGCAATCGCCTGTTTTAAGTTTTTGATATTAATAATTTACACGGTCAATTAGCGAGACTATACTGCACAATGGTAAGTAATCCTGAAAACATTTGGATATAATATAACGTTTGCCCTGCATTAAGCCACCAACTGATTTTACAATTTTCATATGTTAATAAACCTAGATCAGACGGCCCCTGTAGAAGCTTTCTGATCAGGGTCTGCTATGTTTATATATTTGTCCTGTGTCCAGTGTTCATTTCCATTAAATATTCATTATGTCATTACTTCTATCATGAAAAAGGGTTGTTGAATTAGGTTAAATTGTATTTCACGCGTGAACTTGGCACGCTGGACATATTTTCGCTTGCCGACTTGTTCTGTTCTTAACCCGTAACTCAATGTAATAATAATATCATGCATATCAGCCAATTAGTGTCCATTGCCCCTTAAAACAGATAGAGACAAGCAGTGTAACCCCAGATCAAAGGGCTTCATAAGGGGCCCCATGATCAGGGTCTGTATAGTTTGCCGAGCCCATCAATGTCTCACATTGCTTATTCCAGCAAATATTTTGGTTGCTGCGCCTACACTACATGAACAGTGGATGTGTCCCAAAGTAAGACCCGGATGGGTTTCCTTAAAGTATAAGGAGATAAGTCGGTTAATTGGCCAATTTTATAATGACACCTAAACACAGGTGGGCAGGCACTGTAGAATCAGATTGAAGCAGATTCTGATCAGATGGCTCTTACAGGAGTTGTCTGATCTGGATCTACTCTGTTTTGCAAAGGCATGAACAGAAAACAAGGAGTAAAATGTAATATTTATGCATCTCGGATCCCTAGGCTAATCTCTTTGCAGCGTATATGTCAGCTCTTACATGAAAGAGGAACTTATTCAAACAGAATAAACCCAGATCAAATTTCTGCTGTAGATGCCGACTGATTAGTGTCTGTTCTGTTTGCTTATGAAGTAACACAAATCTGAATGTGCAGTTTCTTCTACGTTTATGCTTTATGTGTTTAATTGCTATTATAATGCAAATAAGATTTAATACATATTCATAAAGTCAATATCCGTACAATAATATAGTCAAGGCGTTAAACCTTTCCCCTGTTCTATGTTTATTCCAAATTTCAATACCTACTAAATATTCATGGACAAAATAAATAGTATTAATGAAATATGGAAGGTGGGATATTGTAGTCATTTTAAAAAGTAGAGCAAATGATCTTTCAAATTATATTAGCATTCAGCACAGTCCCTGATCATACGGCTCTTATAGGAGCCGTCTGATCTGGTCTACTCTGTTTGCAAACTGTGAAAATACGTTTATATGAGGAAAAGGGTTAAATTCCTCTCCTAACTCGTTTTTAAAAGCTGGTTGGTATTACGCTGTGAATTATATTATAAACATGCACTTGTTAACCAGATATCACAAACTACATAGACCAACCTTATAACTTTTATACAAACTAATTGTTCTATAATTAATCTTGTTACAGTCGGTTCTGTTACAATCGGTAGTATTATACTTGGTTGTATTACAGAATAAGTTATGTGGTGTCAGTTGCTGAATTTTAAAATACATTTCTCCTTCTTTACCCATGCCCTGTTGTATAATTACATATACCTTCACTGTGTACACGTATTTCGCTGTGCAATCACTGCTGTGGAGTGCACTGGTTACACAATCAACTTGTAAATAGTGCAGACCCAGATGAGACAGCTCCTCCAGGAGCTGTCTCATCTGGGTCTTCACTATTTACAACTCGGTTTTTAAAAGTGAAGAGCTCATTTTCGTTGTATAAGTTTAATATCAACCAAAGTAAGTTGATGGTCCACTATTAATGTATGTACTTATCTTTCGATGTCACTGTTTATGTATTTTATTTAAGTTGGTATCATAAAACAATCTGGTATTTCAAGCTTTATATATAGCTTATATAATACAAAAGAACATACAATTATCAACGGTTTATTATACATGTACCTTGGTCTAACTCAATATACACATATTTAACTTCATGATCAAGAGCTCAATGCAGTAAAACTTGCCTTAAGCGATAATGTATTTAGGCAAACTGTAGCTTAATACATGTCTACGCAAATACCTATGATAACACATGTGTTATCATAGGTCTTTGGTCTAAGTACGCAGAAAGTTCTTAGGGTGTCAAAGAAGACAACTGAAACTAGTTTTGATGTTATAAATTTTGAACATTAAATACTGCTTAAGACGGTTCTAGGAGGCGTGAGTAGTGTTGCACTTTTAATTACTACTCCTGAACAGGCTCAATAAAAACCGAGTCTGCAATTTCTCCTTTGGCATTGCTACTTTTGGTTTCGAAGTATCAACCACTTTCAGAATATTTGAAATATATAGTATATGATTTGTATGTATTGAATATGGTATCACAAAACATGTGTGTATGCCTGTATGTGTAGGTAGGTATGCCTCTATGTGTGGCTATATGTGCATGTCCGTAGTTGCATGGATGCCTATATGTATGTACACATGACAGCTTTTGTTTGATACGTGTATCTGTGAACATGCATTTATGTTTGCGCATGCCTGTATGTGTGTGTGCAAATGTATGTATATTTTTGCTAGCATGTATGTGTAGTTTTTACGCATGTTTGTGTTTGTGCACGCATGCCTGCATGTGTGTGCGTATGACAGTATGTGTCTGCATGCCGGTACATTTGCACTAGGTAAGTACCTCTAACCCTGTGTGGATGCATGTCCGTGTTTGTGCGTATATGTTCAACGGCGTGTTTGTGTTTTTGTTTTTTTGTTAATTCAAGTGCATAGAAATAAAGGTTTATCAACCATATGCTTTTTCTTTTTGTTACTGACCTATTACACACCACGTGTTAAATGTGTAAAGCTTTACTGTAATAAACAAAGCATGTTATGGTCATGGCAGAAACTATGAAATCAGATCAGTAAAACCTCTCTAAAACGGACACTAAATTACTTCAAGTATTTTTGTTAAAGGCAGGTCGCTGCTTAAAGCAATGTGAAAGTAAAACAGAACGCTCCTACAGGAGCGTTCTGTTTTACTTTCACCTTGTTTTAAGCAGCGACCTGCCCTAAATACCAACTAATTAACATAATTTTAGAGGTCGTTATAGAGAGGCTTTATTGTAATAAAAAAAGCATGTTATGGTCATGGCAGAAACTATGAAATCAGATCAGTAAAACCTCTCTAAAACGGACACTAAATTACTTCAAGTATTTTTGTTAAAGGCAGGTGGCTGTTTAAAGCAAGGTGAAAGTAAAACAGAACACTCCTATAGGAGCGGTCCGTTTTACTTTCACCTTGTTTTAAGCAGCGACCTGCCCTAAATACCAACTAATTAACATAATTTTAGAGGTTCATATAGAGAGGCTTTACTGTAATAAACAAAGCATGTTATGGTCATGGCAGAAACTGTGAAATCAGATCAGTAAAACCTCTCTATAGCGGCCACTAAATTACTTCAAGTATTTTGTTTTAAAGGCAGGCGCTGCTTAAAGCAAGAAAAGGAAGTAAAACAGAACGCTCCTATAGGAGCGTTCTGTTTTACTTTCACATTACTTTAAGCAGCTACCTACCCTAAATACGAACTTATTAACACAATTTAGTGGTCGTTATAGAGAGGCTTTACTGTAATAAACAAAACATGTTATGGTCATGGCAGAAACTAAGAAATCAGATCTGTATCATACCGTAAGCAAACAGGGCAGACCTTGATCAGTCTAGACCTACAGGAGCCTCTTGATCTTAGGGTGCTGCTTTTGAAAAAAACATGAAAAGTCGAATTTGAGCCACCGACAACACATGCAATTTTATCGAATGACTTCGTGATGTATACACGTGTATAAAATCGTTTTGGATCCATTTCAACTGGCAACCAATGTTTGCTTAATGCGGATTAGAAGCCATGCAGAAAGTTACAAGAGGATGACATTCACACTGGTTTAAGCGGTTACCTGTCTTAACCATTTCCTCCATAAATACGCCTTTCTACGTCTCTATAAAAGTCACCTGTTGGAACCATTGTGATAAATAGAGCATTTGCTCCTATAGGAGCAAATGACCTATTTATCACAATGGTTTCAAATTACAAAAATCTAAAAATTTCCTTTTCTCTAGTTAATGCTCCTTTTCGGTAGATTTGTTCAAAACGGCTGGATCTAAAAATAGCCTATGAGGGAATGGGTTAAAGATTGATAGTGATACGTGCAACACTCCTCATGCCCCTAGCACGGGCTTAGCTATATATCAGTCAGTTCGATACAATTTTACAGTACATGTACAAGGGAACTAACTGTATGTACGATTACTTCATTAACAAAACTGCATTACTGTCCCTTATCAATGTTTATTTTTCAATCCCACAAAGTCGCATTTGATGATACGCATTGTATTTTCCTATTAACCCTCTCGGCGCTACATTTCTAATTGTCGTATGCAATCCGATTTTGTTAATAAGGAAAAAAATGAATCAATGCAAATTTCAAAGCAATCAAGCACATATATAGAAATTGAGTTTGAGACAAAAAGTGAAGTCCCAAATCAGGGACAATGTAGCTGCACTATATGTCGTGGTGCATTTTTTGCGATATTGGCGGTGAAATGGTTAACATACTATTGTTCGGCACATGAATTTAAATGTTGAGTAAGAGATGAATCGCTGATGATGGAGAGACAAAAAGAGAGAACGATAGACAGGCGAGACAGAGAGATAGAAAGAGAGATACAGAGATAGAGAAAGACACACAGAGAGGGAGTGGAAGAAGGGATAGATAGGAGAAATAGACAAAAGAACATTATGATAACGGGATAGAGGGAGACTTTCGTCGACTTATGAGACTGGAAAAGAAAGGGTGAATGTGATGAAGATGCAACGGAAAGAAGACAAACCAAAGGGAAAGACATGAGTAAGGATGGGGAAACAGGGGAGTTAATGAAGGAAGAGGGAACGAAGGTAAAAACAAAAAAGTACAGGAGAGACATCGGTGTATTATGAGACAGATTGGAGAAAGAGGCAGTAAGGAAGTAAAACAATGTGGTAGGACAGTGGAGAAAGAGTGACAGAAGGGAAAGGCATATATAAGTCATATACAATGTATAAAGAATTTAGGAGATGGAGCAGAGGAAGGTTGAAGAAAGAATGAAGGCATTGACAACAGAGGGGACATATGATGAACCAGGTAGATAGTTAGACAGGGCGGAGGAGAAAAGACGGCAGAGGAGACACATGGGAGGAAGAGACAGAGCAGGAGAAACACCCATTTCTGCATTTAATTCTATCCCACTGTAAATGTGCGGTAGAATTAAAGATAGAAATAGCAACGATAGAGAGACATACAGAGAGATAGAGAGATAAAGATAGACAGAGAGACAGAGAGACACACACAATGACAGAGAGACAGAGAGAAGAGCGAGAGACAGACAGACAGGCAGGCAGACAGGCAGACGAAGACAGAGACAGAGAAAGACAGACATAGGAGAGATATAAATAGGAATGTAGGCAAATTTGAAGCACGTGTCAATGGGATGGATTGACAGAATGAATCTACAGACAGTAGGGAGGGACCAGGTAGAGACAGTGTTGGATATCAGAGAAGTGACAGAGAGGAAAAAGACAGGGATATGTGACACATTGTGAAATGAAGGCGAGGCAAATATAGGGAGAAACGGGATGGAGAGAGAGGCATAAAATAGGGAAATATAGAGAGGAAAACGGCATGCTTACTGGAGAGAAATAACTGCGAAAAAAGATCGGGGTAGAAAGAATACTGGGAAATATAACACTAATGCAGGGAAGAAAAGATTAGCCCCTTCTGTGCCACAATGACGGGTTTATGATACCACATGCAAACAGTTTGGATCCAGATGAGACGCCGAGTAACACGGCGTCTCATCAGGATCCAAACTGTTTGACGCCCTGTTTACTGTTTTATAAAGAAAATGGAAGAAGTGCACACACTTACACTAAAAATAAACGAAACTATGCCCAGCAGACGACAAAGCTGGTACCGAAAGGGTTAAGAGAACGGAGGGAAATGAAAGAGAGGGGAAATAGGAAGAGACAGAAAGGACCGATAGACAAATGGTAGACGAGGATGATGATAAGGCACAGAAGAGAAAAGAGAAGAAGAATAAACGAAAACAAATGAAGGAAAAAACAAAATAGAAATGCAGTTTTATAATTCAAATGCAGTATGTCTTTACGCCATCTGCCGGTATTTTTTTAAGTTACTGAGTTAACACTTAGCCCTTTCACCGCCAATGTGGCAAAATGCACCACGACAAATAGTGCAGTCCCAGATCAAACGCCGCTTTATCAATGCGGTGTCTGACCAGGGACTTCACTTTTTGTCTCAAACTTTATTTCTATACCTGTGCTTTACTCTTTTGAACTTTGCATTTATTTATCTCATTTCCTTATTTTATTTAGTGATTTAACAAAATTGGACTGCAGACGACACTTAGAAATGTGTCGCTGAAATGGTTAGAGTGCGGCAACCCAGTATATAAGATCTTGCAAACGGTATATATCCAGATCAAAGGGCTTCTGTGGGAACACTTTGATCAGGGTCTACACTGTTTGTTATAAACAAAATTGTCTTCAGTGATACATGTTGATGCTTTTATTTAACCCTTTCCCTCATATAAACGGTTTTCACGAATTTGCAAATAGAGACGTCTCCTATAGGAGCCGTCCGATCAGAGTCTGCTCTGTTTGCTTTTGGAATTTGATACCGGTTTCTTTACCTTCTAAAATGGTTACAACGTTACACCATCCATGTTTCATTATAACTGTTTTGTCTATGGAAATTCAGTAGGTATTGAAATTTGGAATAAACGTTGAACAGCGAAAGTGGTTAATCAGTATATAGAAAGGGAGGGGTCATTTTTTTTAACCTTTAGTCTGCTACGGGCGTATGAGTGATTAACTATGCAAACAGTTTGGATGCAGATGAGACGCCGAGTAACTCGGCGTCTCATCAAGATCCAACCTATTTGACACCCTAATTGCATTTTGGTAGACAAATTGACTATAACTTGATTTTTTAAAATGTAGTACAGTAAAACCTCTCTATAACGGCCACTAAATTGTGTTAAGTAGTTGGTATTTAGGTCAGGTGGCTGTTTAAAGCAAGGTGAAAGTAAAACAGAACGATCCTATAGGAGCGTTCTGTTTTACTTTTACCTTGCTTAAAGCAGCCACATGCTTTTAACGCAAAATACTTGATTTAATTTAGTGGTCGTTATAGAGAGGTTTTACTGTAGGTGAAAAAGTTTATAAAAATAGTTAGCTCAGCAGGCTTAAAGTTAACTACTCAGCAGGTTGCGGGTTAGTGTTTTGCACAGAGATGCTCCAAGAGCAGCCTCCTGTCTCGTATTTGCAAACAACTCTACATCTCATTATGGTTTTACTAAAAATACCCCTTTCTACACCTGCATAGTAGACCCAGATCGGACGGTTCCTCTAGGAGCCGTCTGATCAGAATCTGCTCTGTTTGCTTATGTAGTAACGTAAAACCTGACTCTATAGGTTTTGCTTTGGAAATAACCTCATGTGTTAATATGTCAATTTAAGAATTAATCTAATTAATATTCATGATGTAATTATTTCTTACATGAATATTCATGGAGTAAAGTGTTAAGGTCACTTGCCCAAATAGAAAATACATATGTATGTATTAATTAATCAATTTATGTTTCATTTAACAATGTGTATCTAATTTTTTGAATGTATAATTTGTGGAACATCCGTTCTCTAATCTGTGTCTACATTGATTTCTTATGTCCTTTTTAGTAATACAAACGTCCGTTTATAAATGCTAGGATAGGGAAGAGGATCGGGATTCGAATATCCCCTTTCCTTAAAATAAACGCCATTTCACTCACCAGCAAACACAGTAGACCCAAATCAGACGGCTCTTAGAAGAGCCGTCTGATCAGGGTCTGCTGTGTTTGCTAATTGAATTTGATAGATTTGTTTCTTTAGTTTCTAAAATGGCTGTAATTTTACACCTTTCATGTTTCATTATTACTATTTTGTCCATGAATTTTCAGTAGGTATTGAAATTTGAAATACAGTAAAACCTCTCTATAACGACCACTAAGTTGTGTTAATTAGTTTGGTATTTTGGGCAGGTGGTGGCTTGAAGCATTGTGAAAGTAAAACAGAACGCTCCTATAGGAGCGTTCTGTTTTACTTTCACATTGCTTTAAGCATCCACCTGCCTTTAACATAAAATACTTAATGTAATTTAGTAGTCGTTTTAGAGAGGTTTTACTGTAAACATAGAACAGGGAGCGGGTTAACTGTAGCCAAATTGGTGTTGAGTTGTTTTTAATCCTTCACAAGAAAGAGACACATTTTTGACCCATTCGAAATTGAGCAGACCCAGACCATACGGCACTGTATGATCAGCGCCTGCTATGTTTGATTATGGAATTATATGATCCAACTACAATTTCTGCATTATTATTATTTCTTAAACCTTTACTCCATAAATACGCCTTTCTATGCCATTGCAAACAGAGAATACCCAGATCAGACGACTCCTATAGGAGCCGTCTGATCAGGGTCCGCTCTGTTTGCTTATGATATAATATAAATATGAATTTATTGTTTCCATCATGGCCAGACATTCCTGTGTCTTTGTGTAATAATATGAAAATAATCTAATTAATATTCATGACGTTATTATATTTTACATGAATATTCATGTAGAAAAGGGTTAAATGAATATTCATCAGGTCCAGGGTTAATGAACGTGAACTGACACACTGAGAATATATCAAATACCCGGTCATAGGAACCCTTAACTTCATATAAACAGTTTTTTTCATGCATTTGCAAACATGGTAGATCTTGATCAGACAGTTCCTATAGGAGGTTTGGTAAGTGTCTGCTCTGTCTGCCTATGAAATAATATAGAAATGATTTCACGGTTTCTGTCATGGCAAAATATTCCCTTGGTCAAAATGTCGTAATAAAATATCAGATATTTGATATTCACGATGTCAATATAGATATTTCCAACCAAATGTTCATGAGGCAAAGGTTTGACTTACTAGAGGGCCAGCCCTTCCTTGCACCACTATCATTAATCTGATCGTGCAGGAAGAGACTGGAGGATCGAATATGCTACCTCCAGTGCCGAAAGCGAGCATTTAGGTTACACATTGTTTAAAATTAAATCGAATACAGATACATTTTCGTACTGAAACACAAAACCCATCATTTCTCCACCAAACTCGATGATGTGACAATTTTTTAAAATATCCCCGAAGAGACGATTCTAAGGAGTGGACACAACTAGGCTTTGGTGGAGAAATTAAGAATTTATTCATGAAAAACAAGTATACATATATTACACAATTTGTGGACGACTATGTCACATAATAGCCTGCATTACCGTCTGCCTACATTGAGCTACGACTTGTCTTATAAAACAGATTGATGTTTATTTTGAGTGGCCGATACAGAGAGGATAAGTTGTACTGAAATGTGTTTGCTTGTTTATAATGTACAAATGTATTAAATTTCTCTATCAGTCACATGGTCCTCGATAAGGGAGCGTAATTCAAATCCAATAATCTCCAATGACCTGTACATAAAGACATGCTTCTATATAGAGGTTATATATACTGATAAATGACTTTCAGAGATTTCTCAGATAAATGAAATATTTGATATTGTCAGTAGTAATGATACCTCTGCCGGTGACAATATGATTGTATTGCCTTTGAATTTAATATTTTACTAGTAATTCATGTTTATGATAAACAGAATAATGAACTTGTGTTGCTGTTCGGGCGACTGTTTGTTCTGTATGTGGTGTTTCCTGCATGACTCATTTTTGTACTTTTATTTATGTTGATATTAAAAATATGTCACGAAATTGGGCTGTCATAGCTTTAAAAATTTGAGTTAAAAGACTTTTAAAACTCGGTTTTTAACACAAAAGAGCTCATTCTCGTTGCATAAGTTTAATGTCAGCCAAAGTAAGTTGATGATCCACTATTAATGTATATATTTATCTTTCTATGTCACTGTTTATGTATTTCATTTAAGTTGGTATCATAACACAACCTGGTATTTCAAGCTTGATGTATAGGTTATATAATACAAAAGAACATACAAATTATCAAGGGTTTATTATACATGTACCTTGGTCTGATTCAATACACACATATTAACTTCATGATCAAGAGCTGTAAAACTTGCCTTGAGCGATCATGTCTTTAGGCAAACTGTAGCTTAATACAGGTCTAAGCAAATACCTATGATAACACATATGTTATCATAGGTATTTGGTCTACGTGACGCAAAAAGTTCTTATGGGTGTCACAGAAGACAACTGAAACTAGTTTTGATGGTAAAAGTTTTGAACATTAAATACTGCTTAAGCCGGTGCTAGCGGGCGTGAGTAGTGTTGCACTTTTAATTACTACTCATGACCTGACTCAATAAAACCGAGTCTGCAATTTTCTCTTTTGACATTGCTACTTTTGGTTTCGAAGTATCACCCACTTTCAGAATATTCGAAATATATAGTATACGATTTGAATGTATTGAATATGATATCACAAAACAAATTGATGATTCATAAAATGTGACAACTGAAACTTAAGATGCATGTAATTTAACACAGCAGAATATACCAATTATCAACGGAGTATTATACATGTACATTTGTCTAATGCAACATACACACCTTTAAATTCAGGATCAAGCGCTCAACGCAGTTAACTTGTCTTAAGCAGCAATGAAACGTGTGTCTAATTATGTGTGTGTTAGGCAATGTAATATTTACAGGTCGATTACAGGAGCTTTCTGCATAAAGGTTGCCCGGCATTAAACAACCACATACCAGTTAAAAATCCAATGTTCAATTCATAAATTGTCGCTTTACCCTTTCGTGCCTTTGCAAACAGGGTAGAACCAGATTAGACGGCTCATGTGTTTATGGAGTAACATAGATCTGATTTGCCAGAATTAACTCTGTTCATATTTTTTTTATTTTTTTGTCGTCGTCGGCTGTATCTTAAACTACAGCAGAACCTGACTATAGCGACCAGTATAATAAAGGTATGTATGTCTGTATGTATGTGCTCTTGCGTTAACACGTGCTTATGAATGTGTGCACACGTGCATACCATTTTTGAGCGCATGTCTTATGTTTGCATACATGCATGTAATTGTGTGTGTGCATGCGTGCGTGCGCGTGCGCACGACTGTACATGTGCGCTTGTGTACGTGTCCCTAACAATGTGTGGTTGGGTGATCCTGTTTGTGCGTATATGTTCATTTGCATGTTTGTTCATTTAAGTGTATAAAAATAAAGTTTTTATCAACCATACACTGTTTTTGTTTTTATCTGTTTTTGTCTTTGACCAATTACACGCTACGAGCAATTTTTAACCCTTCGCTTGCTGAATTTTAAAATAAATTTCTCCTTCTTTGCCCATGCCCTGTTGTATAATTATATATATCTTCACTGTGTACAAGTATTGCTCTGTGCAATCACAGCTGTGGAGTGCACTGGTTTCACAATCAACTTGTAAATAGTGCAGACCCTGATGAGACAGCTCCTGCAGGAGATGTCTCATTTGGATCTTCACTATTTACAGGTAGGTATATTGACGTGGATAGCAAGCGAAGGGTTAACATTAAATATGTTCAATGATTATTTAAGGAATATTTGATCAAACTTGTAGAATCATCATGCCATATACGAATAGAGAAAATAATCAGTTCCTCATCATGCCATATGCAAATAGAGTAAAGAATCAGTTCCTCATCATGCCATATACGAATAGAGTAAAGAATCAGTTCCACATCATGCCATATAAAAATAGAGTAAACAGAGTTCAGACGACTCGCACAGGATAATAGCAAACAGAGCAGGCTCTACTGGGGCCGTCTGCCTCGGGTCTACTCTGTTTTCAAAGGCGTGAACATGCGTATTTACGGAGTAAACGCTTAACGAGTCAAAAGTTAATTTAACCTAGGACTTCTGTAATTTGAGAGACCAGCCAAGGTCTTTATTGTACAAAACTCTATCAACCCTTACTCGCCTGCTAGCACAACATATCTGGTCGAAGTTGGGCCTGGTGCAGTTCTAACTACTTCCGATTCGATTAAGCTTTTGAGAAACTATTGACCAAGTGTCAAACAGCATGTATGCTGAAGAGACGCCTAGTAATCGACATCTGATCAGGTTGTAAATGTTAGGATGCGAATGTGACTGTTGTTGCGGATAGAGTGATGAGTGTCAATCCTTAATATGCCAGAACAGGTTGTAAATGTTGGGATGCGAATGCGATTGTTGTTGCGGATAAAGTGATGAGTGTCAATCCTTAATGTGCCAGTACAGGTTGTAAATATTAGGATGCGAATGTGACTGTTGTTGCGGGTAAAGTGATGAGTGTCGATCCTTAATGTGCTAGGACAAAGTGCAGTAGAACTTGGCTTAAACGGCCATACATGTGTAGGACAGGTGATAACTTAAACCGAGTATAGTAGAACTTGTCTTAAGCGGCCATACATAGTAGAACGCGGTCATATATGTTTAGGACAAATGGTAGATTAAACCGAGTAGAGACGATTCGAACGAGTTGTTGTAAACAGTACATGTGTATGACAGAAGGTAGATTAAACCGAGTACAGAGGAACTTGTTTTAAGCGGTCATACATGTTTAGGAGATATGGTAGCTAAAACCGAGTACAGGGGAACCTGTCTTAAACGACCATACATGGGTAGGGCATGTGCTAGCTTAATGTGGGTCAAACGTAATGCAGATAGTTCATATTTGAACTTCTGCCCTGCATTAAGCAACCTATTTGCTTCTATGTTCAATAAATGAATGCCCGCTTTAGACCGGTTCCACTGTATATAAGACGTTTAAAAACAGTGTAGACTCAGGTCAAACGGCTTCTGCATGGGTGAAGCTTTTAACCATGGTATGTTCTGTTTGTAATACAAATCATTTCCTGTAGCGATACATTTTGGTACAATATATTCTGAAAATGGGTGATCCTTCGAAAGCAAAAGTAGAAATGCAAAAAGAGAAAATTGAGACTCGGTTTTATTGAGTCTGTTCATGGGTAGTAATTAAAAGTGCAACACTACTCACGCCGCTAGTACCGACTTAAGCAGTATTCAATTTTCAAAACATATAACAAAAAAACTAATTATCCCGAAGGACCAGAAAATATAACAACACTGAGAATGAAGTACGGGGCGACTTTTGACGGCCGCCACACAAGCACTTAACACCTGCTGTTTTGAAGTACAGATATTCTGAAAATGGATGATCCTTTGAAAGCAAAAGTAGAAATGCAAAAAGAGAAAATTGCAGACTCGGTTTTATTAGTCTTTTCATGAGTAGTAATTAAAAGTGCAACAGGTGGCGGTGGTCTAGTGGTAACGCGCTTGACTATCAGTCCGGAGGTCCGGGGTTCAAATCCCGGTCCCAACCGAAAATTTCAGAGACGTTTTTCCGTGTCTCTCACCCGCACATCCTCTCCACCCAGGGGTTAAAATGGGTAACTGTTAGGGACATTCGCCGGTACTGCGGCTGCACGATTGCGCCATATGTTAGCAGTGCTCAATATTGTAGGCCAATGACTCAATGACCAGGGGAGTAAATGTACAGTCGGCTGAGCGGTCATTCGGAATGAAAGTAGACTATAACTAGGTACTTTACTTTTTTATTCACGTCCCCTAGCACCGGCTTAAACAGTATTCAATTTTCAAAACTAATAACATGAAATCTAATAATCCCGAAGGACCAGAAAATATAACAACACTGAGAATGAAGGTTTTTTGTTAATAAATCAATGACACCGTGAATATTTGTGACTTAAGTTTCATAATGTTTATTTTGTATAAACAAAAGATGTTATGGTCATGGAATAAAGGATTAACCCTTCTCTTGCTGACGTCATATACAACGTATGACGTCATATTAACCATTCTCTTGCTGAATTTTAAAACACATTTCTCCTTCTTTACCCATGCCCTGTTGTATAATTACCTATATCTTCACATTGTACAAGTATTTCGCTGTGCAATCACTGTAGTGGAGTGCACTGGTTGCACAATCGACGTGTAAATAGTGCAGACCCTGATGAGACAGCTCATGCAGGAGCTGTCTCATCTGGGTCTTCACTATTTACAGGAACGTATATTGACGTGAATTGCAAGCGAAGGGTTAAGAATTTCACTTCTTTTCGATAGGAGTGTTTAATAGCGGTTTACTGTACCATGTCATTATGGAAATATAATAATGTACGATATTTGCATGTTACCTGACACTCGTCGGCTGCAAATCTTGTATGTTCTGCACGCTTTATCCCGATTTTAATTAGAGGAATAAACAGTTTGGATCTCGATGGAACGACGGCTATCTTATCAGAATCCAAACTGTTTTCATAGTTTATCAGGGTTTTTTCTCGTCGGCGTGAACAAGAGTAAACAGACAGCAAGTTTGTAGATAAGATGCCATACACGTGTTGCAAAAATTCAATGCATGCGTGTCCCAAACTCTAAGGGTTGGGATCAACATAAACTAGTTATACCCGTTGTGACAAACTTCTAAAGAATCAATGAATCTTTTCACCAGGCCATCATTGCTAAATTGTCGTCTGCAAGTTTTATCGTCTGCTACAAGTGTCACTGTATTTCCTTTACTTTTATAGGTTTTAGCAATGGCTGAAACTATATATTCTTTCAAAAGCAAATGAAGCATAGCGCCTACAGGAGTTGGTCTGGGTCCACTCTGTTTGTAAAGGTGTGAAAATGCGTCTTTATGGAGTAAAGGCTTAACGTGCAAAAATATAGCTAGCAATGAACTTTTATAATTTGAGAAGCCATTCATGGTTTGTGTGGTACAATGCCCTATCAACCCTTACTCTGAAAATAAACTGTCTGCTCGAATTTTGATCTGTCGCAATATTGACTTCTTCCGAGTCGAGCATACGGTTGCATAAAAGGGGACATATGAAATAGTTTAGTTTAAGATATCTATTATTTGCACACGCTCGTGAGAAACTAATTTAGACTGACGATCTTTTCAACAGGTCATTAAATTGTATAGTAAAGAAATCTTAACTCTTTTGTTTAATCAAATATGTCATGTGCAAGTTTTATCGTCTACTACAAGTTTCACTGTACAGTGAAACCCCGCTAATGCGACCACTTAATAAACAGCCACTGATGTCGTCTAAAGCAGGCGGTTGCTTAATGCAGGACGAAAGTTATGCAGAAAGCTCCTATAGGAGCTTTCTGCATAACTTTCGTCCTGCATTAAGCTAATACCTGCATTACATTAAACTGTATTGTGAAACATATGGTGTACAGTAAAACCTCTCTACAACGGCCACTAAATTGTATTAATTAATTGGTATTAAGGGCAGGTGGCTGCTTAAAGCAATGTGAAAGTAAAACAGAACGCTCCTACAGTAGCGTTCTGTTTTACTTTCTCCTTGTTTTAAGCAGCCATCTGCATTTAACACAAAATATTTTATGTAATTTAGTGGTCGTTATAGAGAGGTTTTACTGTACATGGTACTAATTTCTTTATTAATCACAATGGCGTCGATTAAGGTATGTGTGAGAATGGTTAAGCGACCATGTCTTTTAATTAAAGGTATATGTGAGAATGGTTAAGCGACCATGTCTTTTAATTAAAGGTATATGTGAGAATGGTTAAGCGACCATGTCTTTTAAACAAGAGGTAGATTAGTACAAGTAGAAGTAATGCAGACGGCTCCGTTGGAAGCTCTCTGTTAAGCTCCTTTGGGAGCTCTCTGCATAACGTTTTCCCTGCATAAAGTGATCATATGTTCAATAATTCATAAAATGGTCTCTTTAGTCTTTCCTTCATATAAATGCATTTTCACGCCTTTGGAAACCGAGAACACTCAGATCAGACGACTCCTGTAGGGGCCGACTGATCATGGTCTGCTCTGTTTGCTATGGGAGTGTACAGAATTGAATCAACAGTTTCAGACATGTTCGAATTTTCATGTGATCAGTTGTCATTTTAAAAATACATCTTATTAATTCTGTAAGTAGGAGATCCATCGAAAGCAAAACCAGCAATGCAAAAAAGACGTGCAGACTTAGTTTTATTGAGTCTGTAATTAATATTCATGTTATAATCATTCTTAACTCTTTCGCTGCCAATGTCGGATCTGTGATTACATATGCAAACAGTTTGGATCCAGATGAGACGCTGAGTAACTCAGCGTCTCATCAGGATCCAAACTGTTTGTTACTGTTACTATGTTTTTGAAACAAAAATGAAGAAAATCAAAAGAATGAAAATTTGTAGTAGACGACAAAGTTAGCAGACGACAGAGTTTGGTAGCGAAAGGGTTAATGGATATTCATCAGGTAAAATGTAAATGACTTAGGTATTAGTAAATATTCTACAATCCCTGTTAACGTTTAATCAGCAGTAAGGTCATTAGTGTTTAACTCTTCGCTTGCTATTCCCGTCAATATACCTATCTGTAAATAGTGAAGACCCAGATGAAACAGCTCCTGCAGGAGCTGTCTCATCAGGGTCTTCACTATTTACAAGTTGATTGTGTAACCAGTGCACCCCACAGCAGTGATTGCACAGCGAAATACTTGTACACAGTGAAGATATATGACATAATAATACAACAGGGCATGGGTAAAGAAGGAGAAAGGTATTTTAAAATTCAGCAAGAGAAGGGTTAATCAGTGTATCATCATACTCAATATCACCATCACTAAAATCATCAAAGGTTTATATCCTACACGTTGTTATCCTTGTTAACGTTTAATCAGCAATAAGGTCATCAGTGTTTAATCAGTGTATCATCATACTCAACATCACCATCACTATTATCATCATCGTTATCGCATAATAACAAACTTAATAATCGTTATCGTATAAAGATACATTCAATATTAGAAAAGCTATCAATAAAGGGGCGATCACAAATACTAAATTCGTCAATTCGCCACCACATCCTACATGTATATCTTAACCACACTTTAGAATTGTCTCTTCGAGACGATTCGAAAGAGGGGTTGTAAACAGTATAGGGTTTGGTTGAGAAATAAATGAGTCATTGTTGAAAATGTTTTCATAAATACTTGAAATTGCTCTGATCTAATATTTCGACCACTATGGGCCTTTTTCAAAGATTATCATGTCACATTTTGACATAATCTTTGAAAAAGGCCCTTAGTGGTCGACATATTAGACCAGAGCAATTCAAGTATTTATGTACCGGGTATTATATTAATTCCCTATTTCGGAATATTTTCTTAATTTGTGAAAACGGTTTCATTTACGCATTTTATCTGGACCTCTAATTTGAGTATGATTACAACCATCATCTTCATTTGCGTCTGCGATGAATGCAGGGGACGAGGATTTCCAAGATGTCTGGTAGTTGCTTCGTGTAGGATGAACGTAATGTAGAAAGCTCCTAGAGGAGTTTTCTACACTTCACAGTAAACAAATTTCTTCATCCATTTTATGCTACTGTCCTAAATCCATACTTAGAATTAGTTTCAGGTGGTCGCTTCATCCTTAGCACCATGTGACAATGTATGTACATGTACGTACCTGTATATGTGCACGTGCATGTACATGTGCACATGCCCGCCTTTATGTGTTATGTGCGTGCATGCCTGTATATGTATGCACTTGTCTGTATTTTATGCATATTTCTGTATGCTTGTCTGCGTCTGTCTGTATTTATGTAACCAAAACTCTATTCTAGCGCTAATGTTTGTATGTGGTTGCGCATGCCTGTATATATGTACATGCCTGTATGTGTGTGGCTATGCTTGTATTTTTGTACCATCCAGTAATCACCGTTGTTCAGTATGCAGCCGCATATATTCCGTGCCAGAATAGGACTGGTCAGCCTTCTTCGTACACACAACAATCCAAATACAGGGCATGCTACTACTAGGAGATGAGGATGGTCTTCTTCGAGATCGAAGGACGAACAACAACAACATTTGTGTGTGTATGACTACGTGTGTGCGTCGGTATGTGTGTGCATCCCTGTATGTGGTGTGCATACAGTAGAACCTGTGTTAAGTGGCCATCAAAAGAAGGTCTAATTAAGGCAGTTGGTAACTTTATGCATTTTAAAAGTAATGCAGAAAAATCCTACAGGAACTTTCTGCATTACTTTTGCCCTGTATTAAGCAACTACCTGGTTTGTAAGACTCCTATGTTCTGAAGACAGGTTCTACTGTATGCGGGTATTTTATGTGCACGCCTGCACGAGTATATGCGCCTGCGCATGACTGCACATGTGCGCTTGTGTAAGTGTCCCTAACAATGGGTGGTTAGGTGATCCTGTTTGTGCGTACGAGCGTATATGTTCAATTGCATGCTTGTGCACTTAAGTGGATAAAAAATAAAGTTTTTATCAGCTATACGCTGTTTTTGTTTTTTATCTGTTTTTTTGTGATTGACCAATTACACACCACGAGCAAGTCTTAACACTTAACGTGTTCAATAATCATGCAAGAAGTAATGTTTTTCAATGGAACCTTTTATCGAAATTGTAGAATCATATCTACATCACGCCATATACAAACTGAGTAATGCCTGATCAGATGACTGCTACAGGATAATAGCAAACAGAACAGACCCTACAGGGGCATTCTGCCTCGGGTCTACTATGTTTTCAAAGGCGTGGAAATGTGTATTTACGGGGTAAAGACTTAACGAGTCAAATGTACCGTTAACATAAGACTTCTGTAATTTGAGAGGACAGTCAAGGTCTTTGTTGTACAAAACTGAGAGGCCAGTCAATGGCTTTGTTGTACAAAATTTTATCAACACTTGCTCTTCTGTGAAAACATAATATCTGCTCGAATTTGGATCTGGTTCACTTCCGACTATTTCCGATTCGATCAAGCTTTTGAAAAACTGTTGACCGAGTGTCAAACAGCATGGATCCTGAAGAGACGCCGAGTTACTCGACGTCTGATCCAATCTATAAATGCAAGGATGCAAATGCGAGTGATGTTGCGCAAAGAGTGGTGAGGATTAATCCTTAATGTGCCAGAACAGAGTAAAGTAGAAACTAGATTCAGACATATAAAGTCATAAGCAAACAGTACAGACCCTGATTGGCTCTACTCTGTTTACAGTGGCGTATTTATCTAGTAAAGGAACAGGCTATCAGATGAAAAGTTAGTTAATGTAAGAGACTTACGATTTGATGTTTATGTTAATATATTATTAATGGGTTAGTTCAATTAAAAGGCGTCGATAATAAACTAATACATAGCTAAATATTTATTGTTGTCTGATTTTGTGGAAGACGAGGAAATCCTCATGTTATTTGTATCATTATGTCTCCCCCATATTTATATGGGGGAGACATATTGTTTTCGTGAGAGTTGTCTGTCTGTCTGTCTGTCCGTCCGTCCGTCCGTCTGTCCGTCTGTCCGTCACACTTTTTGTCCGGACGATAATTTCAATATGCCTGATGCCAGTTGATTGAAACTTCATATATGGAAAGAGCATAATGAGAGGAAGTGTCATGCACAAGGTCCATAACTATGGCTTCACTAATATAGGAGTTATTGCCCCTTATAAAAAATCACACTTTTTTGTCAGGACGATAACTTCAATATGCCTGATGCCAGGTGATTGAAACTTCATATATGGAAAGAGCATAAAGAGAGGCAGTGTCATGCACAAGGTCCATAACTCTGGCTTCACTAATATAGGAGTTATTGCCCCTTGTAAAAAAGTGCACACTTTTTTGTCCGGACGATATCTCCTATATGGCACATGCTATTGGATTGAAACTTCATATATGGAAAGATCATGATGAGAGAAAGTGTCATACACAAGGTCCATAACTCTGGCTTCATTAATAATGGAGTTATTGCCCTATGTAAAAAAACACACAATTTTTTGTCAGGATGATAACTCCTATATGGCACATGCCATTGGAGTGAAACTTCATATATGGATTGATCATAATAAGAGAAAGTGTCATGCATAAGGTCCATAACTCTGGCTTTAATAAATTGTGTTATTGCCCCTTGTACATTTGTTTAGCGCTTTCTTGTCCGGACGATAACTCCTACATGGCTCTTGCCATTGTATTGAAACTTTATACATGGAAAGAGCATGATGAAAGAAAGTGTCATGAACAAAGGCCATAACTCTGGCTTCAATACTTTTGGAGTTATTGCCCTTTGTTACATTTTTTGTCCGATCAATAACTCCTGTTCGACTGATGCTATTGGAATAACATTTCATTTATGGAAAGAGCATGATGAAAGTAAGCGTCATGCACATGTGGTGTGGAAAGCGTATAATGAGGGGAAGTATCAATCATCAAGTCCATAACAGTTTTAGTGATTTCCCTTTACATATTGGTTTTATTAGAGGGGAAACATCCGTTTTTGTGACAAAAACCTCTAGTTAAAACTGGATCTATCCCATATTCACATTTAGTCTGTTGTGGCAGATCCATGATTACATATTTAACAAGTTGTGACCCAGATGAAACCCCGGTTAACTCGACGTCTGTGTGATGTTCAGGTCATGGGTAACTCGACATCTGTGATGCTAAGGTCGTGGGTAACTCGACGTATGTGTGATGCTAAGGTCATGGGTAACTCGACGTCTGTGTGATGCTCAGGTCGTGGGTAACTCGATGTATGTGATCCTCAGATCGTGGGTAACTTGACGTCTGTGTGATGTTCAGGTCATGGGTGACTCGATGTATGTGTGATTCTCAGGTCGTGGGTAACTTGATGTCTGTGTGATGTTCAGGTCATGGGTAACTCGACGTCTTCGTGATTCTCAGGTCGTGGGTAACTCGACGTCTGTGTGATTCTCAGATCGTGGGTAACTCGACGTCTGTGTGATGCTCAGGTCGTGGGTAACTCGACGTCTGTGGGATGCTCAGGTCGTGGGTAACTCGACGTCTGTGTGATGCTCAGGTCGTGGTTTGAAAAGTAATGCAGTAAATACTCGCTAATACAACCACTCAAAAGAAGTCTAATTCTGTTTTTGTAAAACTGGTGGTAGCTTAATGCAGGACAAAGGTGCTACAGAAAGCTCATATAGGAGTTTTCTGTATTAAGTTCGATCTGCATTAAGTAATCGCATGTTTTAAGTTTTTGATGTTAATAATTTGCATGGTCAATTAGCGAGACTATACTGCACAATGGTAAGTAATTCTGAAAACATGGGGAGATGATATAACGTTTGTCCTGTATTAAAAATTCTGAAGAGAGGTGATAGCCACCAATTGATTTTACATTTTCATGTGTTAATAAATCATATGGTCGTGTTAGCGAGTTTCTACTGTACAAGGTAAAGTGATTCTGAAAACGGACAGATATAGTTTACTACTCCAAAATAAAGATTATTATTATTATTATTATTATTATTATTAACCGGATTCAAGCTGTTTACCACTGGACCAACAGTTCCTGAGACAACTAAACCAACTGGACATTTTTTAAATGATTGCATTGAAATTTTCAGCTGACATAATTTTTGACAGTATGAGAATGGTTATAGGTCTACTCTAAATTTCCCCATCATCACAATATGGACGACCCTTTGTAACTTAGACATATGTAACTGTAACATGCAATCCCCAGACCAAGAATTAGGCCTCTGTTTCTCGTGGTATGCGAGACTTTTCTTCAGGGTCCAAGCTGGTTCAAATAGTTTATCGTGAAGCGTTGCGTATTATAGCAAGCGACACTGTTGAAAATTGCTTTATACAAATGATACTACAGTTAAACACCGTTACGTTGAATGTTTAGTAAAGAAGAAATGAGAACTATTTAGGCAGATGACTTCATACTGCTGGGTAAAAGGCATGCACGAATCCCCTAGGGAAGCTTTCTGCATGACTTTCACCCTGTATTAAGCTTCAACCTGTCTTGATGGCCAGTAGTAATACTTGTTTGAGAGTTGAGGTTATCGAGCAAAGGTAAATATAAAAGTTCGAAGCGACAAACTATCAAGTAACACATGCTGTGTTCATTTGCTCGACTGTAAACAATGATCATCTGCATTTTATCGTCGACATGTTCTCAAGCTTCATAACCCATATAATCATATTTTCTAATATATTGTATTCATTAATAGCGTAATGAAATATAAAGCAAGGTGTGTAGACCCACTGGTAAGGAACAAAGGCCAAAATTTCGTTAACCCTTTTGCTGCCAAACTCTTTCTGCTAACTTTGTCGTCTTCTACAAATTTTCATTCTTTTGATTTTCTTCATTTTTTTCTCAAAAACATAGTAACAGTAACAAACAGTTTGGATCCAGATGAGACGCCGAGTTACTGTTTGCATAGGTAATCACAGATCCGGCATTGGTAGCGAAAGGGTTAAACCTATTTTCAACACATTCATGTGTACCCGACGTCTCTACAAAATGCATCGAGGACATCAGTCGATTTGGATCCAGATGAGACACCACGTTACTTGGATCCAGATGTTACGCCACGTTACTTGGATCCAGATGTTACGCCACGTTACTTGGATCCAGTTGTTACGCCACGTTACATGGATCCAGATCAGACGCTTCGTTACTTGGATCCGGATGAGACACCACGTTACTCGGATCCAGATATTACGCCACGTTCGGATCCAGATGTTACGTCATGTTACTTGGATCCAGATGTTACTTGGATCCAGAAGAGACGCCACGTTACTTGGATCCAGATAATACGCCACGTTACTTGGATCCAGAAGAACCAGATCAGACGGCTCCTATAGAAAAGGTCTGATCCGGATATGCTCTGTTTATATTGGTTCTTTAACCCTTTCCTTCATATTGACACATTTTAACTTTTAAAAAGTGGATCGGTCCCAAAGCAAGGTTCGGATGGGCTTCCTTAAATAATATGGAGATAAGTCTGTTAATCAGCTAATTTTTTATAATGACACCTAAACACAGGAATAATTTGATATGGCAAGCACTGTAGATTCAGAACAGATTGGATAAGCTAACAGAGCAGATGACTCTTACAGGAGTCTTCTGATCTGGGTCTACTCTGTTTGCAAAGACGTAAAAAGAAATAAAGGGTTAATATGCATTCATCTCGATCGATGGTCTCCAGGCTAAGCACTTTGCAGTGTGTTTGTTAGATCGTACCTTAAAGAGGTACTTATTCAAACAGAGTAAACCTAGATCAGATTTTTCAAACTCATCACAGTGATCTCCCTTGTCACTACTTGCGGTCATCATCTCTTCAGCGTAGTGAATAAGGGAGATTACTGCGTTGGAGGTTGCAGATTTCTACTGTAGATGCCTACTGATCAAGATCTGATCCGCTTGAAGTAGGTCTGAATGTGCAGTTTCCGTCAAGCCTAAATTTTGTGTGTTCGTATGCTATTAAAATACAAGGAATATTCAATATAATTATATTCGTACAATTATATTCATTAGTCAAGGTGTTAAACCCTTCCCTGTTTTATATTTATTTCAAATGTCAAAATGTCAATAACCCTAAAAAAGCCCCACCTTATAACTTATTATACAAACTTATTGTTATATAACCAACCTTGTTACAGTCGGATCTGTTACAATCGGTTTTATTATAGCTGGTTGTATTACTGAAGCAGTTGTGTGGTTGTAGTTTTAAGTGAATAAAATCTATCCGTTCTTTAAAGGACTCCGTGTAGTTTCGGAAAATACTGGTACCCGGTTGTGTTAAATACAAAAACACCAACGGGACTGGAACCGGACACAAGCATTTCTATTGAAACGAGTGACATTGACCCTAAAACGCATAGTACATACAGTAAAGCTTATCTCTATACATCTGCCATCCAACACAAGTCAAATTATTGACAGAATGGCATTTCTTTTAGCTTGACGGTTATCCTTAAAGCTATCATAAGAACTTTCTAAATTACTTTCGTTTTGCATTTAGTCATTGTTTTTTATCATTAAAATGTAAATCTAGAGAGTCGCTACAGTACATTGATCCTGTTGGAGCATGTTTAAGTGAACAGGTTGATACCGGACAAGGAAGTTTTGGTGTATTGCTGGTTATTTTATATATAAACTAAAATCGGGACTACTCTTATTATCAGGGTATGTTAACTATATATTTACACGGTTGGCTCGTTTCATATATTGTCAGACATATAAACCAGTGACGAATAAGAGCTACATTCAAAACACCCAAGGTTTGATATTTTGACAAGTTCTATTCAAAATGGCGGAAGGAGGAGGGGGTAAACCATTGATAGCTGAAGACATTACAAGTATCTGCTCCGGGTCTGAGTTTACATTTGACTTTTTCTGTGAACTGTGTAAGGATGACGGTAAACAAGTAGAAGCGGAAGGTTTCTGTGTGGACTGTGGAGAATATCTATGCGACCTGTGTTACAGTAGCCATAAAAGAAATCGGTATACACGTCATCACGAGCTACTCTACAAGGAGCAAATGCCCAAGGACACGCCCCTCTCTGTAGATCGGGTGAGTAAGGATATTTACACAAAGTGCACCGTTCATGCTGGCGAATTGATCAAATTTTACTGTAAAACGCATGATGTTCTGGGATGCAGCACGTGTTTCGTGACAGGCCACAGAAGTTGTGGTGATATTGATTCAATTCTTGAGAAATCAGAAAGTATTTTGGATAGCCAAGAATATGCCGAATTTATCCAGACACTGAAGTTCCTGGAACAAAAATCCAATGACCTGATTGAGAAGTCACGTGCCAACATAACACTTACTAAAAATTGTCATTCAGAAGTAATCAAAGCAGTTAAACAATTCAAAGATAAAATTACCGAGAACCTAGATAAACTTGAACGAGAGCTTACCGCGGAAGCCGATACATTCTTGACAGATGCAGAACAGAAAATGACGTCCATTGCGGAGGACTGTACCAAGACAAAACAAAAGATACAGACCATTACTGAAGATTTTGAAACTTTACAGTCGTCTAGACGTGTGTGTCAGGTGTATATATCAATGAAGGAAAACAACGAACAAATCAAACAGCTGAAGCAAAAACTTCACTCGGCTGGAGAAAATCTCTTCGTGAAGAAATTTAAGTTTGAATGCAACAAAACATTACATAAATTTATAACAAGTAAGCATGCACTTGGGGAGATATTAAGTGAAGTTAACACAGCCCCTGTAAGACAGCAAACGACTGAGAAAGTAACTGTACCCGTTCCTGTGACAAATATTCCAATACCAAAGTTCGTACATGTGACGGACATTGACCTGGGATATAAAGGACGGATACATATGGTAAGTGGGTCTGCCGTAGTATCTAAAAACAGGCTGGTTATTGCAGACCATACCAACAATAGAGTTTTGTTGTGGGATACCCAAACAAATAGGATAATTACTAATTTAAATGTAAGGTATAACCCATGGGATGTCACTGTAATAAACAAAAATCTTGTTGCAGTATCACAGTGGAATGATTAAACACTCCGACTCCTGAGTGTGTCGGATTCACTGACGCAGGTCAGGGAGATAACCGTGCGTCGTACTTGTACAGGTGTAGCCTACACCAAGGGTAAACTGATTGTTACCTACATAGAACCTCCAAGGCTCGAGATAACGGATCTACACGGTAACATTGTGAAGACTATAGAGAAAGATGGTGATGGAAAACAACTGCTCACACGGCCTCTATACGTATGTGTCAGTAAGGATGAAGAGTGTTTATATGTATCAGACTATAGCAGTAACAAGGTGATCAGTCTTACTATGGACGGTGTAGTAAAGTCGGTATATAGTGACAATGAACTGAAAGGTCCAATGAAAGTATGTGTTGATCCCCATGGCAATGTGTATGTTTCTGGTGCTGCCAGTTTAAATGTACACATGCTAACTGCTAAAATCACCAAGATCCAGATCATCCTGACTCAGGCAGACGGACTAGGTAATTGGGTTTACTCTGTGAGCCATTGTCATGAGACAAACAGGTTGTATGTAGGAATATGGAACAACCACGAAATCAAAGTGTTTCAGTTGTCATAAACCTCCTTATTCATGCATGTTTAAAGAGTTGGAAATAGGAAGACAAAGAAATTACAATCACTCTTAATCACAAACTGATTTATACTTGGGTCCAGATCAGACACTCCTTATTTCGACGTTTGATAAGAATCAAAGTTGTTTCAACTCGGTTAATCGAACCTTAATTTCTGTACTGCTAGATCTACGTTCGAAAAGTTTCGGGACAAGTGCTGTATTTTTTTTATTTGTTAATATTTTTATATGAAATTTTCATAAATGATTGCTGTGACTGTATCCTATTGATTTATTGCCAGAATTAAACTTAGATGCGTGCAAGAGCCAATACATTGTCACCATAGCAACGTCACATCGACGTGAGCGGGGCACCTTTGTATATTCAATAACGCTTTGTCTTTATATAGGTCTGAAACACTCAAATTTTCTCGAAATATTCCCCAGCATACTTTATACACTTCTGATGCCTATTTAACCAAGAAGAAAAACATTTTTTGATTTTTTCTGATGAAATGTTTCGAATGCACTCTCTGACAACAATTGTCAGGTCATTGACGTCGTCGAAACGTCAGCCTCGCAAGTCACACTTGATTGTCAGGAATAACCAAAAATCGCACGGTGCAAGGTCTGGGGAGTATGGTATGTGCGCAATTATGTCAATTCCTCTCTCACAAGTACTATCAATATCTATGCAACAATGAAATATTTTCATTATATATATCAAACAGTAATTTTTATTCCATGTACAGTAAGAAATATTTTAAATTCAAATTATTAAAAAGACTTAACACCCTACCTTTGAGTAATACTGTCTTTGCATTGTGACGTCAAAGTGCCCCGCTCACGTCGACGTGACGTTGCTATGGTGACAATATATCGCGAGTTGCTTGCGCAAATATTTGAACATGGAAATAAATCAATAGGATACAGTAGCAGCTATCATTTATAAAACAAATCATAGACAAATATTAACAAATTAAAAAGTTACAGCACTTGTTCCGAAACTTTTCGAACAGCCCTCGTATCTTTCAATTATATTCATTCACTGTTGAATATTCATGTCAGAAACAATGACGTCATGCATATTTATTAGCTGGATTTTTATAATTGCACACACAATACTTTTGATATTGGTTGAAACTGTAGTCAGATCAATTATAATGTCATAAATAAACATAGCAGATCCTGATCAGGCGGTTCCTTTTGGAGCCCCTGATTTGGGTCTACATGTACTATGTTTGAAACTGCGTGAAAATGCGTTTATTTGAGGAAAGGGTTCAACCGGACCCCTGGCTCTTATAAAACATAATGAAGGTGTTCACATTGCTTGGACCCCTGGCTCTTATATAGCATAATGAATGTGTCCACATTGCTTGCTGGACCCATGACTCTGTTATAACATAATGAAGGTGTCCACATTGATTAGACCCCTGGCTCTTATATAACATAATGAAAGTGTCCACATTGCTTGGACCCCTGGCTCTTATAAAACATAATGAAGGTGTCCACATTGATTAGACCCCTGGCTCTTATAAAACATAATGAAAGTGTCCACATTTCTTGGACCCCTGGCTCTTATATAGCATAATGAAGGTGTCCACATTGCTTGCTGGACCCATGACTCTGTTATAACATAATGAATGTGTCCACATTGCTTGAACCCCTGGCTCTTATATAGCATAATGAAGGTGTGTCCATATTGCTTGGACCACTGACTCTTATATAACATAATGAAGGTGTGTCCACATTGCTTGCTGGAAAGTAGTACCGGTATTAGAAACTTCAATATGTATAGGATAAACAGAATAATGAACTTAATTATGTTGATATTAAAACATGTCACGAAATAGGGCTGTTATAGGTTTTAAAAATGAGTTTAAATATTTTGAAAACTCGGTTTTTAAAAGAGAAGAGCTCATTCTCGTTGCATCATTTTAATAATATCAACCAAAATAAGTTGATGATCCACTATTAATGTATCATTTATGTGTATGTCTGTATGTGTAGGTAGGTGTGCCTCTATGTTTGCATGTCTATATGTGCATCTCCGTAGTTGCATGGATGCCTATATGTATGTACACATTACAGCTTTTGTTTGAATGCGTGTATCTGTGAACATGCATTTATGTTTGCGCATGCCTGTATGTGTGTATGCAAATGCATGTAGTTTTGCGAGCATGCCTGTATGTGTAGTTTTTACGCATGTTTGTGTTTGCGCACGCATGCCTGCATGTGTGTGCGTATGACAGTATGTGTCTGCATGCCGGTACATGTGCACTAGGTAAGTACCTCTAACCCTGTGTGGATGCATGTCCGTGTTTGTGCGTATATGTTCAACGGCGTGCTTGTGTGTCGATGTTTTTTTTGTTAATTCAAGTGCATAGAAATAAAGGTTTTTCAACCATATGCTTTTTCTTTTTGTTACTGACCTATTACACACTACATGTACTTGTTAAATGTGTAAAGTTTTACTGTAATAAACAAAACATGCTATGGTCATAGCAGAAACTAGAAAATCAGATCAGTAAAACCTCTCTATAACGGATACTAAATTACATCAAGTATTTCGTGTTAAAGGCAGGTGACTGTTTAAAGCAAGGTGAAAGTAAACAGAACACTCCTATAGGAGCGTTCTGCTTTACTTTTACCTTGCTTTAAGCAGCCACCTGCCCTAAATATCAACTAGTTAACACAATTTAGTGGTCGTTATAGAGAGGCTTTACTATAATAAACAAAACATTTTATGGTCATGGCAGAAACTATGAAATCAGATCAGTAAAACCTCTCTATAACGGACACTAAATTACTTCAAGTATTGTGTGTTAAAGGCAGGTTGCTGCTTAAAGCAAGGTGAAAGTAAAACAGAACGCTCCTATGGCAGAAACTATGAAATCATATCTGTATCATAGCATAAGCAAACAGGGCAGACCTCGGTCAGTCTAGACCTACAGGAGCTTCTGATCTTAGGGTGCTGCTTTTGAAAAAGCATGAAAAGTCGAATTTGAGCCACCGACAACACATGCAATGTTACCGAATGACTTCATGATGTATACACGTGTATAAAATCGTACTGGATCCATTTCAACTGGCAACCAATGTTTGCTTAATGCGGAGTAGAAGTCGTGCAGAAAGTTACAAGAGGATGACATTCACACTGGTTTAAGCGGTTACCTGTCTTAACCATTTCCTCCATAAATACGCCTTTCTACGCCTCTATAAAAGTCACCTGTTGGAACCATTGTGATAAATAGAGCATTTGCTCCTATAGGAGCAAATGACCTATTTATCACAATGGTTTCAAATTACAAAATTCTAAAACTTTCCCTTTCTCTAGTTAATGCTCCTTTTCGGTAGATTTGTTCAAAGCGGTTTGATCTAAAAATAGCCTATGAAGGAATGGGTTAAAGACTGATAGTGATACGTGCAACACTACTCATGCCCCTAGCACCGGCTTAACTGCATAAGTTAATTCGATACAATTTCACAGTACATGTACAAGGGAAATAACTGTATATACGATTATTACATTTACAAAACTGCATTACTGCCCCTTATCAATAAAGTTTATTTTTCAATCTTACTATATGAATTGTATTTTCCTATTTACCCTCTCGGCGGCAAATTTCTAATTGTCGTCTGCAATCCGATTTTGTTAATAAGGAAAAAAATGAATAAATGCAAATTTCAAAGCAATAAAGCACATATATAGAAATAGAGTTTGAGACAAAAAGTGAAGTTCCCAAATCAGGGACAATGGGACTGTCGTGGTGCATTTTTTGCGACATTGGCGGTGAAATGGTTTACATACTATTGTTCGGCACATGCATTCAAATGTTGAGTAAGTGATGAATCGCTAGTGAAGGAGAGACAAGCGTGAGGGAGACACAAAAAGAGAGAACGATAGATAGGCGAGACAGGGTAGAAAGAGAGATACAGAGATAGAGAAAAACACACAGAGAGGGGCTGGAAGAAGGGATAGATAGGAGAAATAGGCAAAAGAACATTATGATAACGGGATAGAGGGAGACTTTCGACGACTTAGGAGACTGGAAAAGAAAGGGTGAATGTGATGAAGATGCAACGGAAAGAAGACAAAACAAAGGGAAAGACATGAGTAAGGATGGGGAGACAGGGGAGTTAATGAAGGAAGAGGGAACGAAGGTAAAGACAAAGAAGTACAGGAGAGACAATCGGTGTAATATGATACAGATTGGAGAAAGAGGTAGCAATGAAATAAAACAATGTGGTAGGAAAAGGAAAGTGGAGAAAAAGCGACAGAAGGGAAAGGCATATATAAGTCATATATAAAGAATTTAGGAGATGGAGCAGAGGAAGGTTGAAGAAAGAATGAAGGCATTGACAACAGAGGGGACAGATCATGAACCAGGTAGATAGTTAGACAGAACGGAGTAGAAAAGACGACAGAGGGGACAGATGGGAGGAAGAGACAGAGCAGGAGAAACACCCATTTCTGCCTTTAATCCTACCCCACTGTAAAAGTGAAGAGAGATACAGAGAGATAGAGAGATAAAGATAGAGAGAGACAGAGAGACACCCACAAAGACAGAGAGACAGAGAGAAGAGCGAAAGACAGACAGGCAGGCAGGTAGGCAGGTGTCGTCGGGCTTTCCCCAGCTGTGTCGACAAGTATGGATGAGTCCGTTTGACGACGAAATAATAAGACCGTCAACTGTTAAAGCCGTCGAATTGCATATGATTCTTATATAGGTTCTGAAAGTAATAAAGGAATCATAACTATATGTTCTAACATATATTAGGCCTATAATATGAAACAACACATTACGTGTAAATGAAGCGTAGCTTCCAGAACACTATATCTCCCATTCTAAATATCTTACAAAATAGCTTACAACAAACGAATAAACATGTTACAACTATAGAATTATTATTATGATAATGGCAAAAAGTGATAAAAGATTAATGAAAATGAATTTACCTGACTGTATTGTAGACATACAATCAATATATCAAAATAGCAGGAGTCACGTCCAACCATAAAGGATGACAACGGTGATATGAAAGTGCACGTGCAAATGCGGTTAACAAACAGTCAGAGTTAAACCCCCTTGGATTTCAAATACTTGTAGAGGTCACTGTCAAATATGCCAAATGGGAAATATTAAAAATAAACAACATACCATCCAAAATGGTATTTTTATTATAAAGACCATGTACACCCTGTGACAGAAAGGACCGATAGACAAATAGTAGAAGAGTATGATGATAAGGCACAGAAGATAAAAGAGAAGAATAAACGAAAACAAATGAAGAAAAAAACAAAATAGAAGTGCAGTTTTATAATTCAAATTTAGTATGTCCTTACGCCATCTGCGGGTATTTTTGACACTTAACCCTTTCTCCTCCAATGTCGTAAAAATGCACCACGACAAATAGTGCAGCCGCTTTTTCAAGGCGGTGTCTGATCAGGGACTTCACTTTTTGTCTCAAACTTTATTTCTATACCTGTGCTTTACTCCTTTGAACTTTGCATTTATTTATCTCATTTCCTTATTTTATTGAATGATTTAACAAAATTGGACTGCAGACGACAATTAGAAAGTTGTCGCCGAAAGGGAAGGAGGGCGGTAACCGAGTACATAAGATCTTGCAAACGGTATATATCCAGATCAAAGGGCCTCTGTGGGAACACTTTGATCAGGGTCTACACTGTTATAAACATAATATTCTTCAGTGATACATTTTGATGCTTTTATTTAACCTTTTCTCTCATATTAACGGGTTTTCAGGAATTTGCAAACAGAGTAGACCCAGATCAGACAAATAGGAGCCGTCTGATCAGGGTATCCTTTGTTTGCTTTTGAGATTTGATACCGGTTTCTTTACCTTCTAAAATGGTTAAAAAGTTACGCCATCCATGTTCATTATAACTGGTTTGTCCATGGATGTTCAGTAGGTATTGAAATTTGGAATAAACGTTGAACAGCGAAAGTGGTTAATCAGAATTTAGAAAGGGCAGGGTCATTTTTTAACCTTTGGCTATGGGCGGATGAGTGATTAACTATGCAAACAGTTTGGATCCAGATGAGAAGCCGAGTAACTCGGCGTCTCATCAGGATCCATACTATTTGACATCCTATTTTGGTAGACTATGACTATAACTTGAATTTTTAAATTGTAGTACAGTTTACCGCTCTATAACGGCCACTAAATTGTGTTAATTAGTTGGTATTTAGGGCATGTGGCTGTTTAAAGCAAGGTGAAAGTAAAACAGAACGCTCATATAGGAGCGTTCTGTTTTACTTTCACCTTGCTTAAAGCAGCCACCTGCTTTTAACACATAATAGTTGATGTAACTTAATGGTCGTTATAGACAGGTTTTACTGTAGGTGAAAAAGTTTGTAAAATAATTTGCTCAGCAGGCTAAAGGTAAACTACTCAGCAGGTTGCGGGTTAGTGTTTTGCACAGAGATGCTCCAAGAGCAGCCTCCTGTCTCGTATTTGCAAACAACTCTACATCTCATTAGGGTTTTACTAAAAATATCCCCTTTCTACACCTGCATAGTAGACCCAGATCAGATGGTTCCCCTAGGAGCCGTCTTATCAGGATCAGCTTTATTTGCTTATGTAGTAATGCAAGGCCTGACTCTATAGGTTTTGCTTTGGAAATAGCCTCATGTGTTAATATGTCAATTTAAGAATTAATCTAATTAATATTCATGAATCATGATGGCATCATTTCTTACATGAATATTCATGGAGTAAAGTGTTCTCTGATCTGTGTCTACATTGATTTCTTATGTCCTTTTTAGTAATACAAGTATCTGTTTATAAATGCTAGGATATGGGAGAGGGTCGGGATTCGAATACCCCATTTCCTTAAAATATTAAATGCCATTTCACTCATCAGCAGTCTGCTCTGTTTGCTTATGAAGTTATGATATACTATAGATTATGATTGTATAATTTCCATCATAATGTGCCATCAATGTGCTACAATAAAAAAGTAATCTAATTAATATTCATGAAGTTATTATATTTTACATGAATATTCATGGAGAAAAGGGTTAAATGAATATTCATCAGGTCCAGGGTTAATGAACGTGAACTGACACACTGAGATTATATCCTATACCCGGTCATAGGAATCCTTAACTTCATATAAACGGCTTTCATGCAGTTGCAAACAGGGTAGATCCGGATCTGACGGTTCCAATAGGAGGTTTGACAAGGGTCTGCTCTGTCTGCCTATGAAATAATATAGACATAATTCCACGGTTTCTGTCATGGCAAAATATTCCCTTGGTCAAAATGTCGTGATAAAATATCAGATATTTGATATTCACGATGTCATAAATTGTTGTAACTTCGTACTACAGGAATTATAATAAATGCTAACATTTTCTAGCGTGCGAGAATTTATTTTAATATTGACTTCCAGTTGCGATCATCGTATACATATATTAGTCGTTCCCTGTTGAATATTCATGTATGAAACATTGACATGATGATGCATACCTATTAGCTGGACATTTATAATGGCAAGCAGGAGGGTTTTGGGTATCGGTTGAAATAGTAGTCAGATCACTTATAATTTCATAAGCAGACCCTGATCAGACGGTTTCTTTAGGAGTCTCTGATCTAGGTATACTCTGTTTGAAAATGCGTGAAAATGCCTTTATATTAGGAAAGGGCTCAGTCGGACTCCTGGCCCTTATATGACACAATGAATTTGTCCACATTGCTAGCTGGAAAGTAGTCGTAAAATGTGTTTAAAGCAGCTTGATCTCATGACCTCGTAGGTAGAGCATTTTTTCGTTATTGGTTTTATCTTAACTTTTTCGGCGCCAGATTTCTAATTGTCGTCTGCAATTCAATTTTGTTAAATCATTCGGTGAAATAAGGAAGTGGAATAAATAAATACAGAATTCAGAGGAACAAAACACAGATCGAGAACTAGGCGGCGTCTGATCTGGGACTGCACTATTTGTCGTGGTGCATTTTGGCGACATTGGCGGTGAAAGGGTTAAACTACAGCAGAACCTGATTATAGCGACCTATATATTTAAGGTTTTTTCTAAAAGATCTGTAAAGTTTTTAATGTTGGGCGAATGTAATGCAAAATCCTCATTCCTTCAGATTTTTCTTCGTACATTTATCTACATTCTATTTTAAATTCCAGAATTAGAATTTCTGTCGAATGGCCGATGAAGACAGGTTAAACTGTACGCCGTGTCAAGATTTCCTCAGCATTCATGCACTGTAAACGTGTATCGGTATACATGTACGTGCATGTATGGGTGCCCATGTCTGTATGCATGTGTTCATGCATTAACACATGATTATATGTGTGTTCACACGTGCATAATTGTATTTTTGAGCGCACGCCTTATTTTTTGTGTACATGCATGTATTGTTTTTCGTGTGTATGTGTGTGTGTTAGCGCGCATTCCCATGTGAGTGCGTCGTGTATGCGTCCTTGCGTGCGTGCCTGTGTGCGTGTGTCTGCACATACATGTGTATATGTGCGCATGCCTATATTTTTGTGCACATGCATATGTGCATGCCTGTATATGTAGGTATACCCCTATGTGTGCATGTGTGTAAGGCAGTATGTGTCTGCATGCCGGTATATGTACACTAGGGTAAGTATCTCCAACACTGTGTGGATGCGTGGCAGTGTTTGTGCCTATATGTTCAACGGCGTGCTTGTGTGTTTTCATGTTAATCCAAGTGCATAGAAAATAAAGTTTATCAACTATATGCTTTTTCTTTTGTTATTGACCTATTACACACCACTTGCAAAATGTGTAAACATTTTGGATTCAGAAGAGATACTAAGAACCTTGGTGTCTTATCAGAATCCAAACTGTTTGGCATATTTAGTATGCTTTTGAAATGAAATAGAAGAAAGTATGTCCTCCAATTTGAACTGGTAAACACTGTTGTTGTCGATGAATACTTATTTGATGTAGGATAATCATGGTCCTTTTAATAGCAACTCAAACTAATATTCTGGGCATTTCAAAAAGGTGATAGCTAAACGCAGTATGAATCTAATGCACATGAACCCTATAAAAAACTATCTTTATTGCTTTCGTTCTGCATATAGCGGCCGCTTGAATTTAACACTTCATTGCACGAATATTATCTTTTACCATAGCAGAAACAGTACAAGATCTATATTACTTTATAATAAGCCAACGAAACAAACTTCCACAAAACAGGTGTTCGATTCATCTGATCTGACTCCACTCTGTTTGCAAAGGCGTCAAAATCTATATATAAGGATGAAAATTTAAAGAAATTTAGTTGTCGTTGTAGAAAAGACACAATAAAGCTCTCTAAACTGGACGTTCAATTTAGCATAAATATTGGTCTGCGGTACATGTGCTTCCTGCGTAACTTTCACCCTGCAATAAGCAATCACACTGTCAACCGCTCGGCCAGAATTTATTTTAAAACAAAATCACCTTTAGAAATAGGTAAAAAGCAGTACACACTATTTAGAACAAATAACAATTTGCATAGCATGTTGATAAGCTTAACGTGCAAAATGAAAAACTACAGTAAAACCTCTCTTAACCGGGCATTAAATTTAGTATAAATATGGGTCTTGGAGACATGTGGAAGTCATGCAGAAAGCTCCCAGAGGAGCTTTCTGCATGACTTTCACCCTGCATTAAGCAGTCACCTGCCTAAAATATCTCAATTCTTCTCTTCTAGATTCCAGTTAAGAGAGGTTTTACTGTAATATTATATGGGACCCATTGAAAAATGAGAGGCCTGTCAAGAAAATACTTCTACAAAACGCTATCATACCTTCCTCTGCTGTGAAATCAAAATGTCTGCTTCAGAGCTTGATCTGTAGAGATCAAAAGGCTCCTGGCGGAGTATTTTAATCAGAATCTGCTCTGTTGGTTTGAATAACTTAATCTGATTTTGAAAAAAGGAACATACATTGTGGATGTTAAATCCTCTATCTCATGAATACTCACATAGGATATAATAATGTCGACGGTAATGAAAAGGGTTATATTTACTATAGTTCGATTTCGTGACTACTCTTTTCTATTTATGGATAAATGGCCAATGGCTGTTGTCACAAGAAGCTCGTAGTAATCGTGCAGTATTAGTACATACAGTAAAACCTCTCTATAACGGCCACTAAATTATGTCAAGTATTTTGTGTTCAAGGCAGATGGCTGCTTAAAGCAAGGTGAAAGTAAAACAGAACGCTCCTATAGGAGCGTTCTGTTTTACTTTCACCTTGCCTTAAACAGCCACCTGCCCTAAATACCAATAATTAACACAATTTAGTGACCGTTATAGAGAGGTTTTATTGTATATGCTTATTACTTATTTGTATCACCACAGGTAACTCCGGAACAAATACATGGTTTGTGACGTGTTTTATCTCTACGGTTGGACTGGTCCTAAAGGTCACAGCTCACGGGTCAAAATCGAACTATAGCATATGAATACAAGAATGTTTAGCCGTGACGGACACTGTAGAATCAGATCAGTATTAATTCATTTTCAAACAGAACAGACCCATGATAAGATGACTCTTACAGTTTTTTGTCTGATCTGTGCCTACGGTAAAACCTCCCTATAACGGCCACTAAATTACATCGACTATTTTGAGTTAAAGGCATGTGACTGCTTAAAGCAGGCTGCTTTAAACAAGGTGAACGGAAAACAGAACGCTCCTATTGGAGCGTTCTGTTTTACTTTCACCTTGCTTTAAGCAGCCACCTGCTATAATTACCAACTAATTAACACAATTTAGTGGCCGTTATAGAGTGGTTTTACTGCACTCAGAGTAGACGTTGATCAGACTAGATCTGCAGGAGCCATCTGATCTTGGTCTACTGTATTTACAAAATTATGAAGAAAAGGCGAATGTAACAAGTAAGGTGTTACGAAAACGGGAATACATTAAACCCTATCTTGAGCGGCCATTAAAATTGTGAGACTGAATGGCAGGTGATAGCTTAATGCATTATGAGTTTTCTGCATCACTTTTCCACTTTTTTAAGTGACCACCTGCCTTTTAAGACTTCTATGACCTATAAATGAATGACTGTTTAGGATAGGTTCTACTGTATATATTTGGGTTTTGTGTATAGGAGATAAGGGCTTAAGAATGTAGACTGCATTTTGACAAGTCTGTATGAAATAGACTACACATAGCGTTAGTGAAGCCAGTCTATCTTAGGAAGACTTATCAATGACAGTCTAACCTACAATATGATGGAATGGCTTGAGCTGGTTTTGAAAACCCAGGATATTAGCACCCTGGAATGTATATTATTGACAGCCATGCTTTATCTCATGGACAGGTTCTACTGTATATATTTCAAAAGCAGGAGTTTTGTGTATAGGAGATAAGGGCTTAAGAATGTAGACTATCGGATAGACTGCATTTTGACAAGTCTGCATGAAATAGACTAAGCGTAGCATTAACTAAGCCAGTCTATCTCAGGAAGACTTATCAATGACAGTCTAACCGAAAATACGAGGGAATGGCTTGAGATGGTTTTAAAAAACCAGAATATTAGCACCCTGGAATGTATGTTATTGACAGCCATGCTTTATCTCATGGATATTCATTCAGGATATAACAATACTATGAATAATAAAAAAGATGATTAAAAAACAACAATAATGTTTGGCCGTAACTGGAACTGTAGAATAAGATCTTCATTAATTCATATTCATACAGAGCTCACCCCATGGTCAGATGTCTCTTACAGAATTTGTCTGACTTGGTCTACGCTGTTTCCCAAAGTTTTAAAAAATCAGGATTAACAGACTATGGAGACCTTTGTCAGATGTTACATATTTTGAGTGACTTGTCTGTATTTACACCTAAAAACCCTTAAAGGCACCTTCTACTCTGTTAATATTCATGTAAGAAATAACATCATGAATATTTATTAACTGCAATTTTTAATGGCACTATGAACAAGGTAATATTTATGTCGTAAGCAAATAAAACCAATCCTGATCAGACGGGCCACACAGGAGCCATCTGATGATTGTTTTAAAAAGGATGAAAACAATAATGTTTGGCCTTGACATAGATCATCTGTCGCGGGTTGTCTCTTAAGATCAAATGTTCCTCATAAGCGAGCATAAAAATGTTATTAAGAGAGCCTTTGCCGAGCTTAATAACATTTTCTTGGCGAGTCTATCTTAAAAGACAACGGGCAGATATGTTTTCTCACAAAAACAGTGTATTTTCGCCATTTTAATAACATGTTAACATTGGTTTCCAAAGTTGACGTCATATATATTCTAAAAGTGTTATTACACGTCGTATTATTGCTCACGGAATTTTAACCTGCTGTTCTAACATGGAGATAAGGGAAGTCATTTTAGAAAGAAACTTAGAATCAGATCAAGAGCAGACCCCTGATCAGATAACTCGTACGGTATTTGATTGATCTGGATCTACTCTTTTCCCAATATTTTAAAAAATATAGTATTAATAAACTATGGAGACATTTCTCAGATGCTATATCTATTGACTGGTCTGTATTAACACATTTCAGCAAACCCATAAAGGTACATTATACTCTATGAATATTAATGTCAGAAATAATGACATCATGAATATCAATTAACTACGCTTTTCTAATGGCACTAATGGCACGCGAATATTTAGGTATAAAGAGGGCTGCTCTTAATTCTACTCTTTATTTAGTCACAGAGGCAGAACTATGGAGATGACTCAGCTGTAATACAATAAATACATGTACCCAGATTTACCACTGGAACGTGTCAATAACACGTCTCTCTCACCCACCATCTTTTCTCTCCTTCTCTCTCTCACTCCCCGTTTTCTCTCTCCCTCACTCTTTACCTCTCCTCCCCTGTCTATTCCTATATATATCTGTGTCTCTCTCGTTGGGTCTGTGTGTCTATCCCTCTGCAAAGCAATAACGCAATTATCAAAGTTCAATCCGTTTCATCAAAAGTGTAATGCCAGGATAATTGACTAAATAAACAATCTCGTTCCAACTCTTTCTCTCTCCCTTCCCTCTCTCCTCTCTCTCTCTCTCTTTCTCTCTCATATCCTCTCTGTTTCTCCGTATCTCATTGTCTCTCTCTCTTTCTCTCTCTCTCCTCAAAGCAATAACGCAATTACTCAATTTCAATCCGTTTGTTCGAAAGTATAAATGCCACGTCGAATGCTTACCGAAGGTCGCATCGATATAAGAATGAGATAAAACGATATTACACCACGAGCTGCATTTTAAAAACTTCACTTGACTAAATCCTCAATATCCCCCCAGCTCTCTCTCTTTCTTTCTCACACACACAGCCGACATGGAATTAGATGGAATGGTATTAACCCACGAGCTGCATTACATAATTACCAAATTCAACTAACTTAATACTATAGATCAAAGCGGCTTGCATAGCGAGGTATAGATAAAAAAGCTCATATACACATTTAATTACGTCATTGCTCTGTCTGCTACACTTAAATCATATTTAACGTTCTTATGTTTTAGTTTTGATCTATATATGATGACATTTGTATACCCTGATCATTTCATCGATTATTTACTAGATCGTGTTATATACATGTATAAACCGTTATGTGTAGTTTGTGTATGTTTTGTAATGCATAAACAATTATGTGCATATTTCTGCATGATAGATTTACGTGGTGTGTAAATATTTGTGCAAATTACGTAGTGTGTAAACAGTTTTATGTATTATGCAATGCGTTGTATATGGTTTTTAACATTAAGCATTCGTATGTTAAGTGCAAAATGACCGGTATCTGTAAACAACATAGATCCAGATATGACGTAGAGTAAATCTGCATCTCATCAGGATACACACTGTTTGACGCTCATTTAATAATTTCTCCAAAACTTAACCTACAAAATTACACCAGCTCCAAAAGTGAGCAGACGTTATATTTTACTACCAAATTTCATGCGAACGTTGAATCGTATGTAATGGTTACTATTTTCAGTGGATGTAATCACCTAAGATGTACCAAACAAATTAAAATTTACGTTGTCAACAAAAATGTAGTTCAAATGATTGATACATTAACAGCATAGCTGTATGTGTAAGCAACTAGTGGACTACAGTGTATAAATTGACCATGGAAGAGGAACCATTGGTGGAGAAAAGCTTGGATAGACCAGGGACAGACAGGTTCAGTCTCGTGTACACGCTTATTGTACCGCCTGTCATGATGTATTACATCTCCTTTGGTCTAACATTTTACGCAACAAATGAGTGGATTCAGCATTCTGTGAAATCTCAAGTCTTGACAAACATAACATTGAATTCGTCTTCAGTGTGTGCCAGTAGAAACGAAAGTCACTATGAAAAGGTTCTCTACGAACGCGTGGAGTCGGACACTGCCAGGTGGCAAATGCTGGCAAGTATTGGCATGTATATCCCCGGGACTTTCGCCTCGGCCATTTTGCCTGCTTACTCAGACTGCTTTGGACGTCGCTTTGTTCTTATTTGTGGTGTGACGGGAAGTGTAATTAAAAGTGTCATATGCACCGCTACTATATGCTTTAACCTCAGTCCGATATATATTGTTGTTGGATCAGTGATTGACGGTATAGGCGGATCATATTTGTCTATATATTCAGGATATTGTTCATACGCTGCAGACATTACCAGAATCGGAAGGCGTCGGTCATTTGCAATGGCTATAATGGATGGAATAATTATGATAAGCATAACATTGTCAGGACTCGGAGCAGGATATTTTATTCAGTTGGTCGGGTTTTTAATTCCTGTAGTCACAAGTTTTGGCCTTCTCGCCTTGACAACCATTCTTTTAGTATTCATTGTACCAGAATCATACCCAAAGCATGCTAGATCCAAACGACTTTCTGTATGCGCTATAATTAAACGAACATTCGATTTCTACCTCACAGCTACGTTCAAGGAAAAGAGGACCGCATACCTGATCCTAATAACTGCATACATTTTTGAAAACTTGGCGAATCAATCACGACCTTCGGTCGAAATGCTTTATCAGCTAGGAAAGCCATTTTGCTGGTCTGCGGAGAAGATTGGAATATTTTCAGCCCTTCGTCACATAGCACAAGGGTTTGCAGGCATTGTTCTCATAAAACCGTTACAAACACACCTTTCAGATCTAAATCTAGCCATCGGAAGCTTAGCCTTTGGAGTAGGATCGTTTGTTTTGGAAGGGTTGGCGAGTACAAACCTAATGTTGTATATGGGTATGTATCGTTTTCCTATGTGTTAAAATTAGGGAATCCATTCCAAATTATACATTCATTCTAAATGTAATGTATTAACTAAATGGATATACTAAGTAAAGTTAAAGTCTCAGTGGTCTCACATTTTCTGGATCTTCGGGATCATTGGTTTCAATGCGTTTTGTTATGAAGTAGGTGCTAGGGGCATGAGTAGTATTGCATTTTATAAACTGAAACAATTCAATAAGACCGAGATTGCAATTGTTTCCTTTAACATTGCTTCCCTTTGCTTTCGAAGAATCTTCTTTCAGAATTTAACCTCGTGCAAAATAAGAGACATTATCGATGGATAGTAATTTACAAAATAAAATGCAGAGAAAAGACGAGCCAGTTATTGCAAGTTGTTCACCTGTGAGGTGACACACCTCATGAATTATTTATAACAATTAATACTTAAGTCGAATTGTATGCATTTCAAATAGAGCACAGCACAACAAGGATCTACTCTGTTTACTTTCTGAATAATATCGATCTGATTCTGTCGCTCTCATAAGACCATGCATGCATCCTGTATTCATATTATCATTCATAGGTAAAGGCATAAATAGAAAGACTACAATGAAAGTATCGAAGAATGTTAGCGCACTAATCTGTGTATGTGTAATATTGGTTTTCAGTGCCCGTGCTTGCAACGTTTAGCTTTTTATGTGAAGCTATGATCAAAAGCCTGATGTCAACAATGACGCCCCCAGATAAACAAGGTGAACTGTCTACAATTTGTTCTCGTACTGCATAACTAAATGATCATACAGTAAACCTCTCGTTATAACGATCACTCAAAATATGCCTACTGCTATGTTTTAAGACTAGTCTAAATTTAATGTAAGCCATGTAGGCCCCTAAGAAGGCTTTTGCACATCACTATTGTCCGCTCAATAACTTGATAGGTATAAGGTGAGCTTTTTTATACTTACTAGGAAGGTTGGTCATGGCTAGTAGATGACTCCTATTGATTTTGAGGTCCGTGAGGGTCAAAGTCAGTCAAGGTTACAGTGACTTTCAACTCAAAAATATTGTCTGCTCAATTACTTGATAAGTATTAGGTGTGCTTTCTTCATACTTAGTAGGACGGTTGGTCATGACTGGTATATGACCCCTATTGCGTTTGAGGTCGGTTGGGTCAACGGTCAAGTTCTCAGTGACTTTAAACTGAAATTAATATAGTGCATGTTACGACAGCGCAGACCTCGGGCGTATAATGCTTCGACACACGGGGTTTGTTCAATATCGCTGCCACACAATGTCATCTGCAATCTTTATTGACTACTTCAGATTATTTTCTGAATATTTTCGTCCTATATGGCTAAACCTTGTCACAGTCTCGAACAGTTTGCACCCTGTTAAGATGCCGAGTTAATCAGCGTCTCATCTGTATTTAAACTATTTGCAAATGAAATAATACTTCCGCCTAATGGAAAGCAACAGTTGACCCTTTATCTGGAAGAGACGCCTTTTCACGCTTTTGCAAACAGAGTAGACCCATATCAAACGGCTGATGTAAAAGCTGTCTGATCAAGATCTGCTCGGTTTGATTATTAAATGATACACAGCTAATGCTACAGTGTCTGCAATGGCCGAACAATTCATTGTTTCTCATTTAAGTAACAGAAATATATCAGAACTGAAGAACCATAGCACATCAACAAGAGGAGCTTTTCTTCGATACTAAGAAATTTCTACGAATTATACTTGTACAATGCTTGATGACAAACGTATATGTAAATGTATATTAGGGACTTTATTGGAAGACATATTACCTAAATCTACTCTATTGTCAAATTTCTCATTTTAAGACGTTTTGCAAATACATGTATACTTTACTGAAAATAAACCTTTTTGTTTTATAAACGATTCTGGTTATCATTGTAATTTAGCGAAGACGTCTGTCATATTACTTCTGTTATTAGGTTCTGTTCATATGGTTTTCATTCATTATTGTATTATGCTACTTGGCTATACAGTAGCACCCCCTCCAAAGCTGACGTTCAATCGGTTATTTATCGGACTTGGAGGCAGGCGGAAGCTTAATGCAGGGTCAAAATCATCTTCAAGAAGCTTTCTGCATGCCTATATTAACCAGGCACTTGCCTAAAAGCAACCAAATTTCTCTGTTCTAGAATTCCGATTCAGAGTGGTTTTACTGTATACAGCATGCCTTTCTGATCTGACTTTTCAGTTATATTTATAGTCATATTTATGCAATATTTGTAAGGCAAAGACTTTGCTATTCATATGTACATTTGATGTTTCAATCTTCCTATTTAATACTGTTTTACAGGTTCTCTGTTTGCCAGTATTGTTCTGACTCAGAGTGTCTGTGCGATATGTGCCAACTTTCTGTATAACACAGTTTATGCAAACACAGTCTCGCTTATGAGCGGCTTTGTGTTCTTTGTCATGGCAGGATTCACATCTTTCTCTATGGTAGCATTGATGTAAGTGTTTTTCATGTTTCATTTTTTAATTATTATTTTGCGTTACTGATCGTCTACCTTCTGAAGACGATAAATATCTTCTATATAATTATTAATTACATAGTTACCTTTTCACATACATTTCCGAATTCAAAAGACATTTTACTCATTTTACAAAACCTGCTGACCATGTAACAGATAGCTTCGATCCTGGTGAGACACCGAGTTAATTGCGGTGATAAAGTGAAACCGGGGTGAACGAACGTTTGTCAATGACTAAAAATACACGTGAAATTTTGAGAAAATCATTGTTGGATTTATACTTGTTCATACGTTACCGTTATAAGATTATATTCATTTGACAGTAAAATATATTGGCTTTCAATAGCCGAAAGAATTACGAAACTATCATTTAAAGTGTAAGAGTTACATTCATATTTGTACTCGTGGTACACGGATAACCGTTCTGCTAGTTGGAACCCTTGTTATATACCCATGAAGCGGTCCAGACCCTTGTGGTTATAATTCGGTATATCGTGTATTTGGTATAGGAGACTGCACATTGGAACACAGTTTATATAAAATATATAAACATACAATCCGGTCTGAGTGTCCCCTTTCCGCACACTAACCAAAGTTAAAACAATAATGGCATTTATTATCAACGATGTTAACTCTTCGTCGATCGAGAGGCAAATGCGCCATGCAATAGAAAATCACTGTTTATATACACTTATGAATGGTACCCTGTTAATTCTTGGTACCACGCTTAACGCTTATTCGGCCCATGTGTTCTCGTTCTTGAATTACATAGCTGGCCATTCAATTACCTTTTATAAATCAATAATTCCTAAACTGTAAATAGCAAATTATGATGTTATTAATCACTTTACTGTGTAGTTTCTATCCATGTATATATGTGCCGCTTCCTCAGGGCACTGCAGAAGGAAGAAACACATACACTCAAACATACTCAATAACCCAAATAAACAAAAGTTGAGGAACGTGTAAAACTATCAAAAAGGGGTCAATTGTCACACTATCATTAACGACAGTGACCGCGATTGTACACATCTTTTATTTCTTTCTTTCAGAATATATGCGGTCTCACAAAGAAATAACATGACAACAGAAGTTATAGTCAACGAACAGTGCGAATGAGCATCACGTGTATTCTTAACATGATGGTATGTTCTTAAACCATTTGTTTTGGTAGACTGAAGGGAAACTCTAGTGACATCAAGAATATCCTTTCTGTGTGTGTGTGTTATATACATGCAGTTATAGTATTATTATGAACTTCCAAGGGAGAGTAATACATGGCATACTCATTTCAAACTCGCATGTTTTTGCACAGTTTTGTTTGTGTGTACATGATTAACTGCGGTCCTGTGTTACTATAATTGTCGACTGCTACAGATATTTGTTTTCGTTATCTTGTCTATTTTAAAATTTACGAAACTTATGATTTTGTTTTCAATATTTATGACGTACCCATTTATTACTGTTTAATCTCCGCATGATGCTTTTGTATTTTAAATTCGTATTCACATGTTTATGAAAACGTTCTCCATTAATAGAAAGGAGATAATTACACAAATAAATGCCATTAATGAAAAGGAATGCAAACTGTTTATAAGAATTAAAACCAAATATTGTATTGTAAAATTGCGATAATATATTTCATGAAATATCTTTTTTATTGTGCTTTTCTTGATTTCAGTAATTTCAATGTATTACTGACACAAACATTTGAGCCCTTTCTAATTTGCCCGTCGTTTGGATTTCCCAAATGCTAGTGACATAGGTGTAATTGATACATGCACACAGCAAAAATCCTCGTGGTGCATGGGTGACGCATAGGCTTAAGAAACTCGAGTACGCGGGTTCAAACCTTTGTAGAAACCTATTTTTCTTTTCGTATGTCATTTTTATTTCTTTTTATTTCTTATTTTGATCTTAACATGCTTTTGTTTTAACTTTATTTTACATTATCATCCAGACATATTAAATCCACATATCGTCCCATGTGTACTCCACACTTAAACATATGGCACTTTAAACTCTAGTTTGCTGATGAAATGGAGTCAACAAGTTGGTTATACAGTAAACCCCCCCCCCCCCTCAAAAGCTGATTAACCACCAGCTCAATTCGGTAACTAGTTGAATACAAACGTTTCATTCAAAGTAACTTTGAAACATATAAATGCAAACACAACAAAACCTCTCAGACACGACAAAGTCATTCAGATATTTTGGCCGATGTGATGACGAATTTGTACTCACGTAGAATTTGTACTGTAAATGGAATAGTAGTAAAGTCAAGCAGGCAAAGCCACATGCAAGACGCAACCACCACCAAAACACCGATAGACAGCATGACACACACGTACACACACGTACACACACGTACACACCCAAACGCACACACACACACACACACACACACACACACACACACACACACACACACACACACACACACACACACACACACACACACACACACACACACACACACACACACACACACACACACACACACACACACACACACACACACACACACACACACACACACACACACACACACACACACACACACACACACACGAAATGAACACAGAAAACACCAAAAGAAACACAATAACCAGGGACAAACACCACTGGGGGTTTAAACTGGTTTACGGACGTCCTAACCTCACACTTCTCTCAAAGTCACCCTAGCTTTACAAATATTGTAAATAAAGGTATCCCCGCTGGACTTACCCACAACATAGACGACGGTGAACACAGGACAACATGTAAAACATAGCATAATAACTGTGACAATCCGTCAAATATGTACTCAATGACTTTGCTGAAGTCAGAGCACCTGCATGTAAGCCGTTAAGGGCACGACAGGGAAAAAGTAAAACATGAGTCTGGTAAGCTCCTCCTGTATCCTGTAAGTCTATATTCTATATAGAAAAGGTACTCCCTGGTCCATATTCTACGTAGAATATGGACTTCCCTCCCGTAGAATATGGACTACTGCCATAGAATATGTACTACCCTGGGGAGTACGTTTTCTACAATGCATTTTTTTCTATGTAATGCAAGTTGCTAATTAATCACAGTGATATTTTGACCAGCAGTGGCATTTGTCACTGACCGTTTCAAGGCGGTACTTTCATATTTCTCCTAGCATGTTTTGCGTGCCTGTGTGTGCGTTCGTATGCGCGGGCGAGGGGGTTGGGGTGGGGGTGGGGGCTGGTGTGCATGCGAGTGTATGTGCATGTGTATGTGTGCATGCGTGTGTGTGAAATACTTCGGTGTTATAGGTCTTTCATTTCAAGCAGCAGTGGAGTTACACTTCGCTCTATGTATTGCCGCCAATGTCGACGTCTGTCATCGTCGTGCAAAAAACTAAATACTCATTCTAATGAAACGTAACACACTTATTCACCGTCATAAGGGCTACAAAATGATAAATGGCCATTACTCTGTAGAGCTTTTTTAAACATAATTAGTCCCCTTTACGGACATAGAAAATAACCAAAACAAACCGAACGTCTTTAAATTTCAAGATAATCTGATGAAACTGCACGTACCTGTTAACCGTTGCAAGGGCTGTTATATGAGCAAGGATCATAACCCTTTTTACATAATTATTACCCTTTATGCACTTAGGAAATATCTGACGAGGGCTGGATTTCGTATACGAGGCTCTTGTTTTCAGTGTGCTTGTATGCTCATTTCTTCTATTGTTAGAGTGTGCTGTTGGAGGGTTGTCTAATATGTATGTTGTCCCTCTTACATAATCTATATCTCTACTTTTGAATACATCTGTTTAGTATTTGTATGATTGTACTGAAAATTTATGTTTCTATAATTCCGATTAAAGCGAAGTTTTTTTCAAATGAATGATGGTCTTGTTTGATTTGGATCCTCCTTAAATGTTTTGTCATCTTAATGAAACTTGATTAAGCAATATCTGATTATCTGATTCAGTTGTATTTCTTAACTATTAAGCGAATTGGAATTTCAAGTAGTGATCTTTGCAATCAGTTTGTATCAGATGAGACGTCGAGTAACTGCATGCTTGATGACACTCTGATAATTGATATGAAATTAATAGAAAATCCAGAAATGCGCACTCTAAAACCTATATTTGGTTGCTCTTCAAGTCAAAGTTTGTCAGCTTGTCGGTCTTTCAGGTTTGTTTTAATATTTAACCAACTCTTTCGCCGATTTTGGCAGGTCATTGCAGACTAGGATTCAACGGTTCTGTTACTTTAGTTGTCCACCGATGGACTTAAGTCAGTCATTCACTACATACTGACACTGACGAACCAGTATATCCATGTAATTCGGAACGCCAAGGAGGGATGCAATTTCTAGCTTCAGCATCGCAACTCCTAGGCCTTGATTGCCGATGGTTTACATGTTCAAACAGCCTGTATCTCGACAAGGTGCCGAGTAAACCCGGTGTCTCATCCGGATTGAAGCTGTTTTATACACATACAGCATTTCTATGAGAAATCAAACCAGTTTGAAAGCTTTAAACATGAAGCAAATGAGAGTGTGCATGCGCAGATTTTTATGGAATGCTACGTGTAACCTAGAGCGATCAACCACATTGATATAAAATAAAGCCCTTTTACATGTCAGCAACAATGCATATCGGATCAAAGGACCATAACTCTGCAATTACCATTCAGATCCATTACAAATGAACAACCTGCACCAGTTTACTCGATAGTGACTATGTGTATGAAGTTTTCATTCAAATATCTTTAAAACTGTATTAAAAAGCTCGCTGCACACTGTTTGTCCTTCTCTAAGGGATATAACTCTGCAATGACAAATCTGACGGGGGCAAACGTATGTCTTGCACAGGAACATTTAAATATTGTAATGTGAATACAGGTTCATTCAAATACATTAACATACTTTAAAACTATAAGTAGTTCACGCAACAACATTATACGGACAGACATACTATTCGACCAACCGACCGACCAACCGACTGACCTACCAATCAACTGTTAAGTTTTAGACTCATTGGTTCACTAAATGAATGGCCGTTGAAGACAGGTTCTACTGTATGCTTGTACTTTATGCGCACGCCTGCAAGTGTGTGTGTGTGTGTGTGTGTGTGTGCGTCTGTGCATGACTATAGGCTAATAGCAAACAGACCGAATCAGGCGACCCCTACAGGATAATAGCAAACATAGCGAATCAGGCGACTTCTACCTACAGGATTATGGCAAACAGAACAGACCCCACAGAGGCCGTCTGCTTTGGGTCTACTCTGTATTCTAAGGCGAAAAAATGTTTATTTACGGAGTAAAGGTTTAACGAGTTAAATGTATAGCTAACATAGGACTTCTGTTATCTGAGAGGTCAGTCAAGGTCTTTGTTAAACACTATAATCCTGCAGAAACGCCGAGTTACTCGACGTCTGATCAGGATCCAAGCTGTAAATACAAGGATGCAAATGCGACTGTTATTGCGGATAGAGTGATGAGGATTAATCCCTAATGTGTCGGAACCGAGTACAGTAGAAAATGTCTTAAACGGTCATACATGTGTGGGGCAGGCAGGAGGTAATGTAAACCGTGTACAGTAGAACTTGTATTAAGGGGACATACATGTGTAGGGCTGGTGATAGCTTACACCCAGTACAGTAGAAAATGTCTGAAGCGGCCATTAATGCAGGCAGGAGATAATGTAAACCGAGTACAGTAGAGCTTGTATTAAGCGGCCATACATGTGTAGGACAGGCAGGAGGTAATGTAAACCGTGTATTAAGCGGCCATACATGTGTAGAGCAGATGGTAGCTTAAACCTAGTACAGTAGAACTTGTATTAAGCGGTCATACATATGTAGGACAGGTGGTAGCTTTAACCGAGTACAGTAGAACTTGTATTAAGTGGTCATAGATGTATATGACAGATGGTAGCTTAAACCGAGTACAGCAGAACTTGTATTAAGTGGTCATACATGTATATGACAGATGGTAGCTTAAACCGAGTACAGCAGAACTTGTATTAAGGGGTCATACATGTATATGACAGATGGTAGCTTAAACCGAGTATAGTAGAACTTGTATTAAGTGGTCATACATGTATATGACAGATGGTAGCTTAAACCGAGTATAGCAGAACTTGTATTAAGTGGTCATACATGTATAGGGCAGATGGTAGCTTCAACCGAGTACAGCAGAACTTGTATTAAGTGGTCATACATGTATATGACAGATGGTAGCTTAAACCGAGTACAGCAGAACTTGTATTAAGGGGTCATACATGTGTAGGGCTGGTGGTAGCTTAAACCGAGTACAGCAGAACTTGTATTAAGTGGTCATACATGTATATGACAGATGGTAGCTTAAACCGAGTACAACAGAACTTGTATTAAGGGGTCATACATGTGTAGGGCAGGTGGTAGCTTAAACCGAGTACAGCAGAACTTGTATTAAGTGGTCATACATGTATATGACAGATGGTAGCTTAAACCGAGTATAGCAGAACTTGTATTAAGCGGTCATACATGTATATGACAGATGGTAGCTTAAACCGAGTATAGCAGAACTTGTATTAAGTGGTCATACATGTATAGGGCAGATGGTAGCTTCAACCGAGTACAGCAGAACTTGTATTAAGTGGTCATACATGTATAGGACAGATGGTAGCTTCAACCGAGTACAGCAGAACTTGTATTAAGCGGTCATACATGTATAGGACAGATGGTAGCTTTAACCGAGTACAGCAGAACTTGTATTAAGTGGTCATACATGTATAGGACAGATGGTAGCTTCAACCGAGTACAGCAGAACTTGTATTAAGCGGTCATACATGTGTAGGACAGATGGTAGCTTCAACCGAGTACAGCAGAACTTGTATTAAGCGGTCATACATGTATATGACAGCTGGTAGCTTAAACCGAGTATAGCAGAACTTATATTAAGTGGTCATACATGTATAGGGCAGATGGTACCTTCAACCGAGTACAGCAGAACTTGTATTAAGCAGTCATACATGTATAGGGCAGATGGTAGCTTCAACCGAGTACAGCAGAACTTGTATTAAGTGGTCATACATGTATAGGGCAGATGGTACCTTCAACCGAGTACAGCAGAACTTGTATTAAGCAGTCATACATGTATAGGGCAGATGGTAGCTTTAACCGAGTACAGCAGAACTTGTATTAAGTGGTCATACATGTATATGACAGCTGGTAGCTTAAACCGAGTACAGCAGAACTTGTATTAAGCGGTCATACATGTATAGGACAGATGGTAGCTTCAACCGAGTACAGCAGAACTTGTATTAAGCGGTCATACATGTATAGGACAGGTGGTTAGAGCAGAACTTGTCTAAACCCTTTGCTCCCTAAATACGCCTTTCTACGCCTCTGTAAAAGTCACCTGTTTAAATCATTTTGATAACAAGAGCATTTGCTCCTATAGGAGCAAATGCTCTTTTTATCACAATGGTTTCAAACTACAAAATTCAAAACTTTTCATTTTCTCTAGTTAATGCTTCTGTTCGATAGATTTATTCAAAGTGATTGGACCTCAAATAGCATGTGAGGCAATGGGTTAAACGGCCATATATGTGTAAGGCAGGTGGTAGCTTAATGCGGGTCAAAAGTAATGCTGATAGTTCATATATGAGCTTTCTGTGTGACGTTTGTCCTGTATTAAGCAACCTATTGCTTCAATGTTCAGTAAATGGATGACCGCTTAATATAAGTTTCGCTGTATATAAGACAGTTGTAGACAGTGTAGACCAAGATCAAGGGGGACCGGGAAAGTCTTGTCAACATGGAATACAAACTATTTCCAAAGTTCTGGTGCATTGATTTGTTTAAGTAATATTCTGAAAGGGAGGAGTAAGTTTTATTCAGCAAAGGAAGGGATCCTTCTACGGGCTAGTTTTTATGCAAACATGAATATTCATGAAGTAAAGGGTTAATTAATATTCAGAATGGAATGAGCCAGTTCAAAGTGTTCAGCACTTAAGGGATAGCATCCTTCTAAGGGCTATTAGTTATGAAAACATGAATATTCATGGAGTAAAGGGTTAATTAATATCTAAAATGGGATGAACCAGTTTAAATATTTGAGAAGATGAATTGTTAACTTCCTTCTACGGGCTAGTTGTTATGACAAGATCTGCAAACAGCTTGGAGATAAGTTTTACACTGAGTAACTTGCAGTCTCTTCCGGGTAACCTAGTAACTTGCAGTCTCTTCCGGGTTCCAGCCATTAGCCAGTTACCTAGTGAATATTCATACAATAAATTCATCCCATCATGGATATGTGTGACCTGAGTTTTATAATGGTGTGCATGTATATATAAAACATGTTATGCTCATGACAGAAACTAAGGAATCAGATCTGTATAATTCCAGAAGCAAACAGAGCAGACCCTGACCATACTAGACCTGCATGGGCTGTCTGATATTTGTGTACTGTACGTGCAAAGACGTGAATAGTCCCATTTCAGAAACCGACACCACACGCAGTGTTATCGCAGTGTTATCGAAAACACTTCTTAATGTATACACGTGTATAGAATCGTACTGGACTCTGCTCAACTGGCAACAGATCCATGTATGCTAAATACTGTAGAACCTCGATAATTTAGTATGGAAGGATTATAGATTATTTAAGGCAGGTGACTGATTGCTTAATGCAGAGTAGAAGTCATGCTGAAAGTTCCCAGGGGAGCTTTCAGCATGACTTTTCACACTGCATTAACCATTTCCCTTATGAAAGCCTATTTTGACGCATCTGCAAACTGAGTAAACCCAGATCAGACGGCTCCTATAGGAGCCGTCTTATCAGGGTCTGCTCTGTTTGCTTATGGTGTAATAAAGATCTGTTTTTACGGCATCTGCTTGAGCCTAAATGTCCTATGTTCATATGCCATTATAACAAATTTATTTCATGACGTCATTATGTCCTACATGAATATTCATCAGAGAAAGGGTTAAGCTGCCACATGTCTTACAGATCGACAGTGAGACGTATTTGAGTGTTCGGTTTCTTGAGGGTTTACTGTATATAGAAATACAGAGGTTACAGTAAATGGATCGGCTTTTCAGTAGAGCTCTAATGTGAAAGTTTTCAGTTCGACAGAGTCCAGTGTGATTTTAAGTACATGTATATCCCATGAGTCTGTAATACTTTCTACTGTCAGCTGGTCTAAATAAGAACCCACTCATTTGACATATTCAGGGCTGGGGGCATCGCAGACAAAGTATATAGCGGTATAAACTATTGACATGTATTGAACAGGCAAACAGTGTTGATCCTGATCAGAGAGCTCATCTAGGAAGCCTCTACCATGGGTCAAATCTGTTTGCTTATGTCCCATATATGGGACAGCGGGGTATAAAAGCGATGTATGTATATACAAGACATATTCTAAAAGTAGGAGATCCTTCGAATCCGAAAAGAGAACATTTCAGACTCGCTTTTACTGAGTATATTCATGGACAGTTATTTAATGTGCAACACTCCTCATGTCCATTGCATCGACTTAACTATATTAGTCAGTTCTAAACAATCACCTGTATACATTTTATAGTACATGGGAAATAACTCTGTATGATTAATACATTTACAAAACTGCATTATTGCGCTTCATTAATAAAGAGGGTTTCGCCATTATTCGAAAAACGAAATCTTTTTTCACTATTGTTACATATAACAAGGGGACAAAGAAATGGACATGAATCCCACCAGTCGCATTCGATAATATACATTGTACTTTCCTTTTAAAGACTATATTGTATGGGTTCAAGCGTTGATGAGTCGCTGACAAAGGGAAGGACAAACATGATGGAGACACATATAGAGAGATCGATAGACAAGAGAGACAAACTTACAGAAAGGGAGATACAGATAGACAGACAGAGACAGGGAATGACACACAGAGGGAAAGAAAGAAGGAATATGTTGGAGAAATAGAGAGGCAAAGGAACAATATATATATATATATATATATATATATATATATATATATAGAGAGAGAGAGAGAGAGAGAGAGAGAGAGAGAGAGAGAGAGAGAGAGAGAGAGAGAGAGAGAGAGAGAGAGAGAGAGAGAGAGAGAGAGAATTCTTACTCAAGGAACACTACACGAGTTTCTTATTATTACACATTATCATCATATAATCCTCATATTATCTTCATATAAATCACCTTATGGGTTATTTACGTTGGGTCCCAAATGTAACATGGTGAAAAACTTGTGACTCGACTGGGACTCGAACCAAGGGCCTCTGGCTTACCATGCCAACACTCTACCGACTGAGCTACCAAGCCACACAGTAAAGCCTATCAACTTATTTCACCATAATCTCTACGCGGCTACATAAATGTACAAGTACGTAGGAATAATGAGTGGGAAAAGGGAAAGGAAACGGGATAGAGGGAGACTATAGACGACTTGAGAGACATAGAAAGGAAAAATGAATGTCAGGGAGACACAACTTAAACAAAGATACAAAAAAGAAGGAATACGTGAGAAAGGATGGGGAACGAGAGTAAAGACAAAAGAGTACAGGAAAGACAATGCATGTAATGTGAGACAGATTGGTGAAAGAGACAGCAATTATGAAGAACAGGTTGGTGAGTAAAAGACAGTGAGGAAGTGAGACAGAAGGAAGTGCCAGTCATAGAGAGAGTGTTCATAAAGACTTTGTACATTGAGAATAGCGTTACAGACTGTGTTAGCCAAAACCTTTCGATTGAACATTTTATTTTACGAATGTTCATACAAGATCCATTATTAATATTAATCCATTTTTTAAATTAGAATAAAATTCAAATGACGTGAATTGCAATCAAGTAAAGAAGAGAATTAACTGTAGCATGTGTGTAAAGGGGGCAGATCCTGATCAGACAGCTTATATAGGCACAATCTGCGAATCTGGTATATTTCACATAATATTTCTCTTTTATTTTGTTGCAAATGCAGTAAATCATAAGAGAATCATCAAACTGTAACATAAAAGCCTAGGCCCTGAATTATGCCTCTTTTTCTTGGTCGTTTTGTGGTGTTTTGCTGTAATGAATAGAAGTATAATAACATCATGTATTTTACTCTTTGCATGCTAAGAGATTGTCGCCTTACAAAATCGTCGTCTGCTAAAACGTTTAAAGGTAAACTTTCTCCAGTTGTTAATCAGAGTGTCAAACAGTTTGGATCCCTATTAGACGCCGACTATTTTTAAAGGACCCCGTTGTGACCTCGACTGTTTGTTAAGGATGAAAATGAGACAACGACTGTTTCTTGAAGATCCCGATGAAACACCGAATGTTCCTATTGATACACTGACTGTTTCTTCAGGGTCTCATTGATATACTGACTGTTTCTTCAGGGTCTCATTGATACATTGACTGTTTCTTCAGGGTCTCATTGATACACTGACTGTTTCTTCAGGGTCTCATTGATACACTGACTGTTTCTTCAGGGTCTCATTGATACATTGACTGTTTCTTCAGGGTCCCGTTGATCCACTGACTGTTTCTTCAGGGTCTCATTGATACACTGACTGTTTCTTCAGGGTCTCATTGATATACTGACTGTTTCTTCAAGGTCCCGTTGATACGCTGACTGTTTCTTCAGGATCCCAATGATACATTGACTGTTTCTTCAGGGTCCATTTGATACACTGACTGTTTCTTCAGGATCCCAATGATACATTGACTTTTTCTTCAGAATCCAAATGATACATTGACTGTTTCTTCAGGATCCAAATGATACATTGACTGTTTCTACAGGATCCAAGTTACTTCAGAGAGAAAGTTGAGAATTAAAGCAAGTGACACGTATTTAAAGTTTATATTTTGCAGACGACCCTACTGTAAAACCTCGTTAACTCGAATTTTATGTAAAGAGAAATGACAGCTTTTTTAACAGGTGACGTCTTAATGCTATGTTAAGGTCATGTAGAAATATCCTAGAGGAACTTTCTTTTTACCACCTTTACCCTGCAGTTAGCTTACATATGTCTTAAAGACCAGTAATTATACGTATTTGAGAGTTATAGATTTCGCTTGTAACTCGTTAATATAAATCTTCGTAGCGACAAGCTGTTAAGTAACCCATGCTGTGTTTATTAGCTCGACTGTAAGCAATTGTCGTCTGCATTTTATCGCCAACATATTTCCTCCAGCTTCATAAACCATATTTTGATAGAATATAAATTGCATTAGTAGCTTCTATTTCTAAATTATTTACTGTATGAGTAATATGAAAATGGTATGCAGAGACCCTGAAGAAACAGTCAGTGTATCAAATGGAAGAAACTGCCGATTTGATATTTCACCATCTGTGTCATTAACCCTTTCCTTCATATTGACACTTTTACTCCTGGTCAGGATATATGACATCTTATTAGATCTGATTCTATAGTTTCTGTCATGTCAAAATATCATTTCTTGCCATGTTCATGTCAAAGCTTCCTGTGTTCATATACCGTTATAAATAGTTATTTATATCATTTTTTTTATTTATGGATACTGGTTAAATTGTATCAAACGGTATATCACGCGTGATTAGAAGATTTGTTCTGTTCTTAACCCGTAACTTCATGAACAAATGGCATCATGCATATCAACCATTTAGTTCCCAATGTCTCTTAAAGCAGATGTAGGCAAACAGTATCAAATTTCTCAGAAGGCTTATTCCAGCAAACATTTTGGTTGCTCTGCAGACTTCGCATGAAGAATGGATGGGTCCCGAAGTAAGATCCGGATGGGTTTCCATAAATAATATAGGCATAAAAAGGAGTAAGGGTTAACCCTTCTCTTGCTGAATTTTAAAATACATTTCTCCTTCTTTACCCATTCCCTGTTGTATAATTACATATATCTTCACTGTGTACAGGTATTTCGCTGTGCAATCACTGCTGTGGAGTGCGCTGGTTGCACAATCAATTTGTAAATAGTGCAGACCCTGATGAGACAGCTCCTGCAGGAGCTGTCTCATCTGGGTCTGCACTATTTACAGGTAGGTATATTGACGTGAATAGCAAGCGAAGGGTTAATATTACATCTCGCTTGAAGTTCTTAGCCTATACTCTTTGCAGTGTATATGTAAGCTCTTACATATATAAGAGGTACTTATTCAAACAATGAACCCAGATCAGATTTCTTCTGTAGGTGCCGACTGATCAGGGTCTGCTGTGTTTGCTTATGAAGTAATATACATCTGAATGTGCAGTGTCTGCTACGCTCAACCCTGTGCTCAAATGCTATTATAATACAAATAATATTTAATACATATTCATAGAGTCAGAATCCGTACAATACTATTCACTAGTAAAGGCGTTAAACCCTTTCCCTGTTTTATGTTCATTCCAAGTTTCAATTCCTTCTTAATATTCATGGACAAAAATGTATTAATGAAATATTGAAGGTGGAATGTTGTAGTCATTTTAGAAAGTAAAGAAACAGCTCTTTCAAATTCTATTAACATACAGTGCAGACCCTGGTCATTCAGCTCCTAGAGGAGCCATCTGTTCTGGGTCTACCCTGTTTGCAAACTGTGAAAACACGTATATACGGGGGAAATTGTTAAATTCATCGCCTGACACGTTTAGCTGGTTGGTATTACTCTGTGAATAATATTATAAATATGCGCTCGTTAATCAGATACTGAAAACGATATAGACCTACCTTATAACTTATTATACAAACTTATTGTTGTAACACCAGCCTTGTTACAGTCGGTTCTGTTACAATCGGTAGTATTATATTTCGTTGTATTACAGAATAAGCCATGTGGTTGCAGTCTTAACCCTCCGCTTGCTGAATTTTAAAATACATGTCTCCTTCTTTACCCATGCCCTGTTGCATAAGTACATATATATTCACTGTGTACACGTATGTCGCTGTGAAATCACTGCTGTGGAGTGCACTGGTTGCACAATCAACTTGTAAATAGTGCATACCCAGATGAGACAGCTCCTTCAGGAGCTGTCTCATCTGGGTCTTCACTATTTACAGGTAGGTATATTGACGTGAATGGCAAGCGAAGAGTTAAGTGTATAAACTCTACCTATTATCTAAAGGACGTAGTTTTGGAAAATACTGGTACCCGATTGTGCCAAATACAGACATACCAACGGGACATAAACCGGACACAAGCGCGCTTGTTATTACACGACACGTTGACCCAAAAGACGCATAGTGCATATACAGTAAAGCCTTTCTCTATATATATCTGTCACACAACACAAGTCCAATTATGTGACATTCAGGCAGATAGCAATTTTATAGAGCTTGAATGTTATCCTTAAAGCTGTCATAAGTACATTCTACACTACTTTCGTTTTGCATTAAACAGAGCTTCAAGTATTTAAAACCATTGCTTAATGATTAAAATGTAAATCTCGAGAGTCGCTATTGTATATTGATCCTGCTGGAGCATGTTTGAGTGAACCGGGCAACATGTTGTCTTTACAGGACTGGGACGTTTTAGTGTATTGCTTGTTATTTTCGGAAAATACTGGTACCCGGATGTGTTAAATACAGGCACACCAACGGGACTGAAACCGGACACAAGCATTTCTATTGAAACAAGTGACATTGACCAAAAACGTTAGTACGTACAGTAAAGCTTATCTCTATACATCTGCCATCCAACACAAGTCAAATTCTGTGACATTCAGGCAGATGACAGTTTGTTTAGCTTGAGAGTTATCCTTAAAGCTATCATAATAACTTTCTACATTACTTTCGTTTTGCATTTAGTCATTGTTTTTTATCATTAAAATGTAAATCTAGAGAGTCGCTACAGTACATGGATCCTGCTGGAGCATGTTTAAGTGAGCAGGTTGACTTTAAAAACCGGACAAGGAAGTTTTGGTGTATTGCTGGTTATTTTATATATAAACTAAAATCGGGACTACTCTTATTATCAGGGTATGTTAACTATATAATTACACGGTTAGCTCGTTTCATATATTGTTAGACATAAACCAGTGACGAATAAGAGCTACATTCAAAACACCCAAGGTTTGATATTTTGACAAGTTCTATTCAAAATGGCGGAAGGGGGAGGGGATAAACTATTGATAGCTGAAGACATAACAAGTATCTGCTCCGGGTCTGAGTTTACATTTGACTTTTTCTGTGAACCGTGTAAGGATGATGGTAAACAGGTAGAAGCGGAAGGTTTCTGTGTGGACTGTGGAGAATATCTATGCGATCTGTGTTACAGTGGCCATAAAAGAAATCGGTATACACGTCATCACGAGCTACTCGACAAGGGGCAAATGCCAAAGGACACGCCCCTCTCTGTAGATCGGGTGAGTAAGGATATTTATACAAAGTGTACCATTCATGCTGGCAAAATGGTCGAATTTTATTGTAAATCGCACAATGTACTTGGATGCAGCACGTGTTTCGTGACAGGCCACAGAAGTTGTGCTGACATTGATTCAATTCTGGAGAAATCGGAAAGTATTTTGGATAGCCAAGAATATGCCGAAATTATCCGGACACTGACGTCCCTGGAACAAAAATCAAATGACCTGATTGAGAAGTCACGTGCCAACATAACACTTACTAAAAACTGTCATTCAGAAGTAATCAAAGCAGTTAAACAATTCAAAGATAAAATTACCGAGAACCTAGATAAACTTGAACGAGAGTTAACTGCGGAAGCCGATACGTTCTTGACAAATGCAGAAAAGAAAATGACATCCATTGCTGAGGACTGTACAAAGACAAAACAAAGGATACAGACGATTGTTGCAGATTTTGAGAATCTTCAGTCGTCTAGACGTGTGTGTCAGGTGTATATATCAATGAAGGAAAACAACGAACAAATCAAACAGCTGCAGCAAAAACTTCACTCGGCTGGAGAAAATATCTTCGTGAAAAAATATAAGTTTGAATTCAACAAAACATTACATACACTTATAACAAGTACGCATGCACTAGGAGAGATATCAAGTGAAGTTAAGACATCCCCTGTAAGACAGCAAACGACTGAGAAAGTAATTGTACCAGTTCCTAAGACAAACATTTCCGTACAAAAGTTAGTACATGTGATGGACATTGACCTGGGATGTATAACTGCAGTAACTGGGTCTGCCGTAGTGTCTAAAAACAGGCTGGTGATTGTAGACCATAACTTCAATAGAGTTAGGTTGTGGAATACTCAAACAAATAGGATGATTAGTAATTTAAATGTAATGTATATCCCATGGGATGTCGCTGTAATAAACAAAAATCTTGTTGCAGTATCACAGTGCAATGGTCAAACACTCCAACTCATGAATGTGTCGGATTCACTCACGCTGTTCAGGGAGATAACCGTGCGTCGTAATTGTGCAGGTTTAGCCTACAACAAGGATAAACTGATTGTTACCTACAAAGAACCTGCAAGGCTTGAGATAATGGATCTACAAGGTAACATTGTGAAGACAATAGACAAGGACGGTAATAGAAAACGACTGTTCTCACAGCCTCGATACGTATGTGTCAGTAAGGATGAAGAGTGTTTATATGTATCAAACGATGGAAGTAACAAGGTGATCAGCCTTACTATGGACGGTGTAGTAAAGTCTGTATATAGTGACAATGAACTGATAAGGCCAATGAAAGTATGTGTTGACCACCATGGTAATGTGTATGTTTGTGGTTTATACAGTAGTAATGTACACATGCTAACTGCTAACCTAACCAAGATTCAGATCATCCTGACTCAGGCAGACGGACTAAATATTTGGGTTTACTCTGTGAGCCATTGTCATGAGACAAACAGGTTGTATGTAGGAATGCAGAACAAACGCAAAATTAAAGTGTTTCAGTTGTCATAAACCTCCTTATTCATGCATGTTTAAAGAGTTGGAAATAAGAAGACAAAGAAATTACAATCACTCTTAATCACAAACTTATTTATACTTAGGTCCAGATCAGACACTCCTTATTTCGACGATTGATAAGAATCAAAGTTAATCGAACCTTAATTTCTGTACTGCTACGTTCGAAAAGTTTCGGGACAAGTGCTGTAATTTTTTTATTTGTTAATATTTTTATATGAAATTTTCATAAATGATTGCCGTGACTGTATCCTATTGATTTATTGCCAGAATTAAACTTAGGTGCGTGCAAGACGCAATACATTGTCACTATAGCAACGTCACATCGACGTGAGCGGGCACCTTGGTATATTCAATAACGGTTTGTCTTTATATAGGTCTGAAACACTCATTTTTTCTCGAAATATTCCCCAGCATACTTTATACACTTCTGATGCCTATTTAACCAAGAAGAAAAACAATTTTTGATTTTTTACTGATGAAATGTTTCGAATGCACTCTCTGACAACAATTGGCAGGTCATTGACGTCGTCGAAACGTCAGCCTCGCAAGTCACACTTGATTGTCAGGAATAACCAAAAATCGCACGATGCAAGGTCTGGGGAGTATGGTATGTGCGCAATATGTCAATTCCTCTCTCAGCTAGTACTATCAATATCTATGCAACAATGAAATATTTTCATTATATTTATCAAACAGTATTTTTTATTCCATGTACAGTTAGAAATATTTTAAATACAAATTATTAAAAAGACTTAACACCCTACCTTTGAGTAATACTTTCTTTGCATTGTGACGTCAAAGTGCCCCGCTCACGTCGACTTGACGTTGCTATGGCGACAATATATCGCGAGTTGCTTGTGCAAATATTTGAATATGGCAATAAATCAATAGGATACAGTAGCAGCTATCATTTATAAAAAATCATAGACAAATATTTACAAACTTTTCGAGCAACCCTCGTATCTTTCATTTATATTCCATTCAGTGTTGAATATTTATGTCAGAAACAATGACATCATGCATATTATTATTTATTAGCTTGATTTTTATAATTGAACACACAATACTTTTGATATTGGTTGAAACTGTAGTCATATCAATTATAATTTCATAAGTAAACATAGCAGACCCTGATCAGACGGTTCCTTTTGGAGCCCCTGATTTGGGTCTACATGTACTATGTTTGAAACTGTGTGAAAATGCGTTTATTTGAGGAAAGGGTTCAACCGGACCCCTGGCTCTTATATAACATAATGAAGGTGTCCACATTGCTTGGACCCCTGGCTCTTATAAAACATAATGAAAGTGTCCACATTGCTTGGACCCCTGGCTCTTATATAGCAGAATGAAGGTGTCCACGTTGCTTGCTGGTCCCATGACTCTGTTATAATGAATGTGTCCACATTGCTTGGACCCCTGGCTCTTATATAGCATAATGAAGGTGTGTCCATATTGCTTGGACCACTGACTCTTATATAACATAATGAAGGTGTGTCCACATTGCTTGCTGGAAAGTAGTACCGGTATTAGAAACATCAATATGTATAGGATAAACAGAATAATGAACTTATTTATGTTGATATTGAAAATATGTCACGAAATAGGGCTGTTATAGGTTTTAAAAATGAATTTAAAGATTTTGAAAACTCGGTTTTTAAAAGTGAAGAGCTCATTTTCGTTGTATAAGTTTAATATCAACCAAAGTAAGTTGATGGTCCACTATTAGTGTATGTACTTATCTTTCGATGTCACTGTTTATGTATTTAAATTGGTATCATAAAACAATCTGGTATTTCAAGCTTTATATATAGCTTATATAATACAAAAGAACATACACATTATCAACGGTTTATTATACATGTACCTTGGTCTAACTCAATATACACATATTTAACTTCATGATCAAGAGCTCAATGCAGTAAAACTTGCCTTAAGCGATAATGTCTTTAGGCAAACTGTAGCTTAATACATGTTTACGCAAATACCTATGATAACACATGTGTTATTATAGGTCTTTGGTCTAAGTACGCAGAAAGTTCTTAGGGTGTCAAAGAAGACAATTGAAACTAGTTTTGATGGTATACATTTTGAACATTAAATACTGCTTAAGACGGTTCTAGGAGGCGTGAGTAGTGTTGCACTTTTAATGACTACTCCTGAACAGGCTCAATAAAAACCGAGTCTGCAATTTCTCCTTTGGCATTGCTACTTTTGGTTTCGAAGTATCAACCACTTTCAGAATATTTGAAATATATAGTATAAGATTTGTATGTATTGAATATGGTATCACAAAACATGTGTGTATACCTGTATGTGTAGGTAGGTATGCCTCTATGTGTGCATGTCTATATGTGCATGTCCGTAGTTGCATGGATGCCTATATGTATGTACACATGACAGCCTTTGTTTGAATACGTGTATCTGTGAACATGCATTTATGTTTGCGCTTGCCTGTATGTGTGTGTGCAAATGTATGTATATTTTTGCTAGCATGTATGTGTAGTTTTTACGCGTGTTTGTGTTTGTGCACGCATGCCTGCATGTGTGTGCGTATGACAGTATGTGTCTGCATGCCGGTACATTTGCACTAGGTAAGTGCCTCTAACCCTGTGTAGATGCATAACCGTGTTTGTGCGTATATGTTCAACGGCGTGCTTGTGTGTTGTTGTTTTGTTTTGTTAAGTCTTGTGCATAGAAATAAAGGTTTATCAACCATATGCTTTTTCTTTTTGTTACTGACCTATTGCACACCACTTGTTAAATGTGTAAAGCTTTACTGTCATAAACAAAACATGCTATGGTCATAGCAGAAACTAGAAAATCAGATCAGTAAAACCTCTCTATAACGGACACTAAATTACATCAGGTATTTCGTGTTAAAGGCAGGTGACTGTTTAAAGCAAGGTGAAAGTAAAACAGAACACTCCTATAGGAGCGTTCTGTTTTACTTTTACATTGCTTTAAGCAGCCACCTGCCCTAAATATCAACTAGTTAACACAATTTAGTGGTCGTTATAGAGAGGCTTTACTATAATAAACAAAACATTTTATGGTCATGGCAGAAACTATGAAATCAGATCAGTAAAACCTCTCTATAACGGACACTAAATTACTTCAAGTATTGTGTGTTAAAGGCAGGTTGCTGCTTAAACCAAGGTGAAAGTAAAACAGAACGCTCCTATGGCAGAAACTATGAAATCATATCTGTATCATAGCATAAGCAAACAGGGCAGACCTTGATCAGTCTAGACCTACAGGAGCTTCTGATCTTAGGGTGCTGCTTTTGAAAAAGCATGAAAAGTCGAATTTGAGCCACCGACAACACATGCAATGTTACCGAATGACTTCGTGATGTATACACGTGTATAAAATCGTACTGGATCCATTTCAACTGGCAACCAATGTTTGCTTAATGCGGAGTAGAAGTCGTGCAGAAAGTTACAAGAGGATGACATTCACACTGGTTTAAGCGGTTACCTGTCCTAACCATTTCCTCCATAAATACGCCTTTCTACGCCTCTATAAAAGTCACCTGTTGGAACCATTGTGATAAATAGAGCATTTGCTCCTATAGGAGCAAATGACCTATTTATCACAATGGTTTCAAATTACAAAATTCTAAAATTTTCCCTTTCTCTAGTTAATGCTCCTTTTCGGTAGATTTGTTCCAAGCGGTTTGATCTAAAAATAGCATATGAAGGAATGGGTTAAAGACTGATAGTGATACGTGCAACACTACTCATGCCCCTAGCACCGGCTTAACTGCATAAGTTAATTCGATACAATTTCACAGTACATGTACAAGGGAAATAACTGTATATACGATTATTATATTTACAAAACTGCATTACTGCCCCTTATCAATAAAGTTTATTTTTCAATCTTTACTATATGAATTGTATTTTCCTATTTACCCTTTCGGCGGCAAATTTCTAATTGTCGTCTGCAATCCGATTTTGTTAATAAGGAAAAAAAATGAATGAATGCAAATTTCAAAGCAATAAAGCACATATATAGAAATAGAGTTTGAGACAAAAAGTGAAGTTCCAAAATCAGGGACAATGGGACTGCACTATTTGTCGTGGTGCATTTTTTGCGACATTGGCGGTGAAATGGTTTACATACTATTGTTCGGCACATGCATTTAAATGTTGAGTAAGTGATGAATCGCTAGTGAAGGAGAGACAAGCGTGAGGGAGACACAAAAAGAGAGAACGATAGATAGGCGAGACAGGGTAGAAAGAGAGATACAGAGGTAGAGAAAGACACACAGAGAGGGGCTGGAAGAAGGGATAGATAGGAGAAATAGGCAAAAGAACATTATGATAACGGGATAGAGGGAGACTTTGGACGACTTAGGAGACTGAAAAAGGGTGAATGTGATGAAGATGCAACGGAAAGAAGACAAAACAAAGGGAAAGACATGAGTAAGGATGGGGAGACAGTGGAGTTAATGAAGGAAGAGGGAACGAAGGTAAAGACAAAGAAGTACAGGAGAGACAATCGGTGTAATATGATACAGATTGGAGAAAGAGGCAGCAATGAAATAAAACAATGTGGTAGGAAAAGGATAGTGGAGAAAAAACGACAGAAGGGAAAGGCATATATAAGTCATATATAAAGAATTTAGGAGATGGAGCAGAGGAAGGTTGAAGAAAGAATGAAGGCATTGACAACAGAGGGGACAGATGATGAACCAGGTAGATAGTTAGACAGAGCGGAGGAGAAAAGACGACAGAGGGGACAATTGGGAGGAAGAGACAGAGCAGGAGAAACACCCATTTCTGCCTTTAATCCTACCCCACTGTAAAAGTGAAGAGAGATACAGAGAGATAGAGAGATAAAGATAGAGAGAGACAGAGAGACACTCACAAAGACAGAGAGACAGAGAGAAGAGCGAAAGACAGACAGACAGACAGGTAGGCAGGTGTCGTCGGGCTTTCCCCAGCTGTGTCGACAAGTATGGATGAGTCCGTTTGACGACGAAATAATAAGACCGTCAACTGTTAAAGCCGTCGAATTGCATATGATTCTTATATAGGTTCTGAAAGTAATAAAGGAATCATAACTATATGTTCTAACATATATTAGGCCTATAATATGAAACAACACATTACGTGTAAATGAAGCGTAGCTTCCAGAACACTATATCTCCCATTCTAAATATCTTACAAAATAGCTTACAACAAAAGAATAAACATGTTACAACTATAGAATGATTATTATGATAATGGCAAAAAGTGATAAAAGATGAATGAAAATGCATTTACCTGACTGTATTGTAGACATACAATAAATATATCAAAATAGCAGGAGTCACGTCCAACCATAAAGGATAACAACGGTGATATGAAAGTGCACGTGCAAATGCGGTTAACAAACAGTCAGAGTTAAACCCCCCTTGGATTTCAAATACTTGTAGAGGTCACTGTCAAATATGCCAAATGGGAAATATTAAAAATAAACAACATACCATCCAAAATGGTATTTTTATTATAATGACCATGTACACCCTGTGACACAGGCAGACGGAGACAGAGACAGACGCAAACAGATATAGGAGAGATATAAACAGAAATGTAGGCAAATTTGAAGCACGTGTCAATGGGATGGATTGACAGAATTAATCGACAGACAGTGGAGAAGGACCAGGTAGAGACAGTGTTGAATATCAGAGAAGTGACAGAGAGGAAAAAGACAGGGATGTGTGACATATTGTGAAAAGAAGGCGAGGCAAATATAGGGAGAAACGGGATGGAGAGAGAGGCATAAAATACGGAAATATAGAAAAGAAAACGATATGCTTACTGGAGAGAAATAACTGCGACACAAGATCGGGAGAGAAAGTATACTGGGAAATATAACACTAATGCAGGAAAGGAAAAAAAGATTAATCCCTTCCGTGCCACAATGACGGGTTTATGATATCACATGCAAACAGTTTGGATCCAGATGAGACGCCGAGTAACTCGGCGTCTCATCAGGATCCAAACTGTTTGACACCCTGTTTACTGTTTTATAAAGAAAATGGAAAATGCACACACTTACACTAAAAATAAACGAAACTATGCCCAGCAGACGACAAAGCTGGCACCGAAAGGGTTAAGAGAACGGGGGGGTGGATGAGAGAGAGGGGAAATAGGAAGAGACAGAAAGGACCGATAGACAAATAGTAGAACAGTATGATGATAAGGCACAGAAGAGAAAAGAGAAGGAGAATAAACGAAAACAAAGAAGGAAAAAATAAAAATAGAAATGCAGTTTTATAATTCAAATTCAGTGTCCGGTATTTTTTACACTTAACCCTTTCTCCGCCAATGTCGTAAAAATGCACCACGACAAATAGTGCAGCCGCTTTTTCAAGGCGGTGTCTGATCAGGGACTTCACTTTTTGTCTCAAACTTTATTTCTATACCTGTGCTTTACTCCTTTGAAATTTGCATTTATTTATCTCATTTCCTTATTTTATTGAGTGATCTAACAAAATTGGGCTGCAGACGACAATTAGAAATTCGTTGCCGAAAGGATTAGAGGGCCGTAACCGAGTACATAAGATCTTGCAAACGGTATATATCCAGATCAAAGGGCTTCTGTGGGAACGCTTTGATCAGGGTCTACACTGTTTGTCTTCAGTGATACATGTTGATGCTTTTATTTAACCCTTGCCCTCATATAAACGGGTTTGCACGAATTTGCAAACAGAGTAGACCCAGATCAGACGGCTCCTATAGGAGGCGTCTGATCAGGGTCTGCTCTGTTTGCTTTTGGAATTTGATACCGGTTTCTTTACCTTCTAAAATGGTTACAACGTTACACCATTCATGTTTCATTATAACTGTTTTGTCCATGGATATTCAGTAGGTATTGAAATTTGGAATAAACGTTGAACAGCGAACGTGGTTAATCAGTATTTAGAAAGGGCGGGGTCATTTTTTAACCTTTAGTCTGCTACGGGCGGATGAGTGATTAACTATGCAAACAGTTTGGATCCAGATGAGACGCCGAGTAACTCGGCGTCTCATCAGGATCCATACTATTTGACACCCTAATTGCATTTTGGTAGACATTGACTATAACTTGAATTTTTAAAATGTAGTAGGTGTAGGTGAAAAGGTTTGTACAAATAATTTGCTCAGCAGGTTAAAGGTTAACTACTCAGCAGGTTGCGGGTTACTACCAAAGCATTAAAACATCAAAAAAGAAGACCCTATTTAGTTATTAGACAAGTGAATGCTAAATGCAGGACAAATGTAATGTAGAACGCTCCCTCGAGGCGTTCTCAACTACCTTTGTCTGTATTAAGCAGCCACCTGTCTATAGAGATCTCATTGTTTTGCCGTTGAATGGCTATTGTACAACGATTCACTGTTAAACATTATATATGGTCATTCCTGTCTTTTATGTATCTGGTCTCTCGTCAAGACCCTAAAATCATAAAATATGATAAAATTACCAGCTGTGTGTTAGAGCTAACCCTTTCCTCCATAGTTTGTTTCAGTATTGAAGACAGACGGTTGCTTAAAGCAGACTTTAGGAGCATTCTGCTTTAATTTCAGCCTGCTTAAAGCTACCGTCAGCTAGAATATAGGAAATATTTCTTACGATGCCTACTCATGACGGTATAAAGTGAAACTAATTTCTTGAGTGGAAGAATAATTAAAGACGTTAAAATAAGTACCCATTGCGTAAAGGGTTAAATAGCGAGTTTACCTAATTCGGGTTTTAACAACGTTTGTGTCTGCACATTTAACAACTGTGTTAGACAGCTATCTTGAAATGCATCGTCCGTAAAAAAATAACGTCATGGTGCCCAAGAAGGTCGAACGTCGGCTTCATTTCTGCCATCTTTCTGAACGACTGAAACATTTGTTCAACACACGGTCTCGGCTGTTGCCCCTAGCAACGCACGCGACCAATTCCACCTTCACTCCGCCCACTTTTAATCCTGTCCAAAAACTAGGCTAAACACTATATCAGTTAGTGTCTATTAAGTGCGAATTTAATGACTTTAAATGCCTTGCTCGCTCGCTAACGCTCGCTGCGCTTCGGCATTTAAAATCATTAAATCCACACTTAATAGACACTAACTAATACTTAGGGTTTTACTAAATAATACCCCTTTTCTACACCTGCATAGTTGACCCAGATCAGAACCGTCTGATCAGGATCTGCTCTGTTTGCTTATGTAGTAACGTAAAACCTGACTCTATAGGTTTTGCTTTGGAAATAACCTCATGTGTTAATATGTCAATTTAAGAATTAATCTAATTAATATTCATGATGTAATTATTTCTTACATGAATATTCATAGAGTAAAGGGTTAAGGTCACTTGCCCAAATAGAAAATACATATGTATGTATTAATTAATCAATTTATGTTTCATTTAACAATGTGTATCTAATTTTCTGAATGTATAATTTGTGGAACATTCGTTCTCTAATCGGTGTCTACATTGATTTCTTATGTCCTTTTTAGTAATACAAGCGTCCGTTTATAAATGCTAGGATAGGGAAGAGGATCGGGATTCGAATATCCCCTTTCCTCAAAATAAACGCCATTTCACTCACCAGCAAACAGAGTAGACCAAGATCAGACGGCTCCTATAAGAGCCGTCTGATCAGGGTCTGCTGTGTTTGCTAATTGAATTTGATAGATTTGTTTCTTTAGTTTCTAAAATGGCTGTAATTTTACACCTTTCATGTTTCATTATTACTATTTTGTCCATGAATATTCAGTAGGTATTGAAATTTGAAATACAGTAAAACCTCTCTATAACGACCACTAAGTTGTGTTAATTAGTATTTTGGGCAGGTGGTTGCTTGAAGTATTGTGAAAGTAAAACAGAACGCTCCTATAGGAGCGTTCTGTTTTACTTTCACATTGCTTTAAGCACCCACCTGCCTTTAACATAAAATACTTAATGTAATTTAATAGTCGTTATAGAGAGGTTTTACTGTAAACATCGAACAGGGAGCGGGTTAACTGTAGCCAAATTGGTGTTGAGTGTGTTTTTTTTAATCCTTCACAAGAAAGAGACACATTTTGACCCATTCGAAATTGAGCAGACCCAGACCATACGACACTGTATGATCAGCGCCTGCTATGTTTGATTATGGAATTATATGATCCAACTACAATTTCTGCATTATTATTATTTCTTAAACCTTTACTCCATAAATACGCATTTCTATGCCATTGCAAACAGAGAATACCCAGATCAGACGGCTCCTATAGGAGCCGTCTGATCAAGGTCCGCTCTGTTTGCTTATGATATAATATAAATAGGAATTTATTGTTTCCATCATGGCCAGACATTCCTGTGTCTTTGTGTAATAATATGAAAATAATCTAATTAATATTCATGACGTTATTATATTTTACATGAATATTCATGTAGAAAAGGGTTAAATGAATATTCATCAGGTCCAGGGTTAATGAACGTGAACTGACACACTGAGATTATATCAAATACCCGGTCATAGGAACCCTTAACTTCATATAAACAGCTTTTTTCATGCATTTGCAAACATGGTAGATCTTGATCAGACAGTTCCTATAGGAGGTTTGGTAAGTGTCTGCTCTGTCTGCCTATGAAACAATATAGAAATGATTTCACGGTTTCTGTCATGGCAAAATGTTCCCTTGGTCAAAATGTCGTAATAAAATATCAGATATTTGATATTCACGATGTCAATATAGATATTTCCAACCAAATGTTCATGAGGCAAAGGTTTGACTTACTACAGGGTCAGCCCTTCCTTGCACCACTATCATTAATCTGATCGTGCAGGAAGAGACTGGAGGATCGAACATGCTACCTCCAGTGTCGAAAGCGAGCATTTAGGTTACACATTGTTTAAAATTAAATCGAATACAGATACATTTTCGTACTGAAACACAAAACCCATCATTTCTCCACCAAACTCGATGATGTGACAATTTTTTAAAATATCCCCGAAGAGACGATTCTAAGGATTGGACACAACTTAGGCTTTGGTGGAGAAAAGAAGAATTTATTCAAGAAAAACAATTTGAAGAAAATGTCAAACACTTGAAGTATACATATATTACACAATTTGTGGACGACTATGTGAAGCAGAGACATACCTCAAACACTCTAGCATAAATTGTTTTAACTTTGTACGACAGAAATTATAGTAAATTCTAACATTTTCTAGCATGCAAGAATGTTTTTTAATATTAGCTTCCAGTTGCGATCATCGTATACATATATTAGAAACAGTGACATCATGCATACCATATATAAGTCTGTCTCTGTTGAATATTCATGTCAGAAACATGGACATGATGCATACCTATTAGCTGGATATTTATAATGGCACACGGGAGGGTTTTGGTATCGGTTGAAACAGTAGTCAGGTCACGTATACTTTCATAAGCAAACATATCAGACACTAATCAGACGGTTTCTTTAGGAGTCTCTGGTCTTGGTATACTTTGTTTGAAAATACGTGAAAGTGTGTTTATATTAGGGAAGTCTTCAACCGGACTCCCGGGTACCGTTTTACTAACGAACTTACGCCAACGTAAGTCTACGATCGAAGGAATTTTGACGTGAGTTACGAAAACAGCGTTTTACTAACATTTGCGTAAAACATAATGAAGTGTCCACATTGCTAGCTGGAACGTAGTCGAAGAATTGTTTAAAGCACCTTGATCTCATTACCTCATTGATAGTAAATTCTATCAATGTTTAGCATGCGAGAATTTATTTTAATATTAGCTTCCAATTGAGATCATCGCATACATGTATTAGAAACATTGACATGATGCATACCTATTAGCTGGACATTTATAATGGCACACAGGAGGTTTTTTGGTATCGGTTGAAACAGTAGTCAGATCACTTATAATTTCATAAGCAAACAGACCAGACCCTAATCAGACGGTTTCTCTAGGAGCGTCTGATCTTGGTATACCTTGTTTGAAAATACGTGAAAGTGCGTTTATACTAGGAAAGGGTTCGACCGGACTCCTGGCCCTTATAAAACACAATGAAGGTGTCTACATTGCTAGCTGGAAAGTAATCGTAAAATGTGTTTAAAGCACCTTTATCTCATGACCTCGTAGGCAGAGCATCTGTTATCTGGTCGTGGGTTAGAATCTCAGCGTATGCCTATACATGTATCTGCTGTATTATATGTAATACGTCGGATAATAAAGGCACATGTGCCTGATAAACATTGGGCAAATTGATCTTACTCACTTGACTTAATTAATAGCGTATGGTTACTTAATACAGAACCACACTGCGACTGGATGATCTCACATACTAGTAATAGACTACATTACCTTCTGCCTGCATTGAGCTACGACTTGTCTTATAGATCAGATTGATGTTAATTTTGATAGGCCGACAGAGAGAGGATAATTTGTACTGAAATATGTATGCTTGTTTATAATGTACACATGTATTAATTTTTCTATCAGTCACAGGGTCCTCGATAAGGGAGCGTAATTCAAATCCTATAATCTCCAATGGCCTGTACATTGTTTAGTACCGTTTCTTAGGAACGATTCTTATATATTATCATAATACAGTGTTTTATGGTAAAGTAAAGACATGCTTCTACATAGAGATTATATATACTGATCAATGACTTACAGAGATTTCTCAGATAAATGTAATATTTGATATTGTCAGTAGTAATGATACATCTGCCGGTGATAATGTGGTTGTATTGCTTTTGAATTTAACATTTTCACTTGTAATTCATCAATATGTTTATGATAAACGGAATAATGAACTTTTGTATGTTGATATTAAACAAATGTCACGAGAATGGACTGTTATTGGTTTAAGAACGAGTTTAAAGATTTCGAGAACTCGTTTTAACAAGGACGAGCCCGTTCTCCTTGCATAAGTTTAATGTCAACCAAAATAAGTTGATGATCCCCTATATATGTATTTATCTTTTTATGTCATTGTGTTTGTATTTTTATTGAAGATGGTATCATAAAACAACCTCGTAGATCTTGAGAACAACTCAAATATACCCATTTTCTCACTTTGTTCATCAAATATGTTAAACAATTCATTAAAAAGGGATATGATCCTGTAGTACTACAACATACTGCATGTTTGGTTGTCAATCCTTTTACAGTTGTCAAGCACGCTGGCCTCCTTGCATGTACGCCGAAAAGAAAGTTTTAGTACTCTATGAAGGCGACCTCTGAAATCCAGAAACGGAAGGAGAACGTCGGATATCTGTACTATTTCGTTTCTGTCGTACCCTTTATTACTTTTCTAAAGTTACTCTATTTGCAGCTCACTTATTGAGTACACTAGCGATAGGTGGATACAGTTTGTTCACTTAATGTTTTCGTTATGCATGCACTTTACCACTGTATTTGCCATCGCGGTTGTTGTAGATTAGTTGGAGAGGCCCTCTCGCGCTAGGCTTCGCCATTGGCGCAATTTGCGCAAAATTAGACAAAATGGCGACAAAAAAAATAAAATTTGCGAAAATGATTGGCGCCAACTTTTTTTCGTCGATTTTCTAGGTATAAGTTAAAGTGGATAAAATGTTGGATGTATCTGTTTCTATATGACTGGTAAGAAACAACAACCACAAGTTATTCTGTACAGTGTTCTCCCCAGGCATGCCAGGTCCTTACGCTTGTCGTGTGTGATATGCTTTGATTTCCGGAGGCCAATATGCCACCTGCCATAATTTCAACAATACCATTTAATCCCCACTGCGACAGGCCTAATAAAGATCTACACTGCACTCAACAAATACACACTAGCTGCCGAAAACTAAAGCGACAACGTGTTACATACATTTGGTGTGTTAATCAATCAGGGAATACACGTTTTGTTGAGTCATGTTGACCCAGTATACAATCTTAGTCTGGTTCCGTATTCTGCTTCACCAGTACCTGTAATCGAAAATGCTTATTCGGGAACCAATCGTGTCAAAAATACCAACATGGCTGCATTGTTTATAAGTTTTAAAGTGGGGAATTTCGATACCGTATAATCAGCTTATGACACGTGTATTACTTAAACCAGGGGATTGGCATTTAAAGATAAGCGACAATGAGTTTAAAGAGCGACAAACAAGGCAATTAGTTGGACAATCCTTGTGATTATAACGCGTTAATTGGACCAGATTGGTATTTTTTATCCAAGGTAAGAAACTGCTCCTCCTATAGACTGTGTTTCTTTCTCAGATTGATAATTGGATCATGAATGAGTCCATGGTTTGACAAGTGTCCTGTAATGATTATGTCACTTGCTTTTTACATAAACTTATATCTCTGATAAAAATAAATGCATTTATCAAGCAAATTTATCAATTTTCTCTTCATAAGTTTAATATTGTATTGCTACATTATAAATACACGTTCAAACGTATTTGAGTTATAAATTTGGATGACAATTTAGTTTAACATTTTTCATTAGCTGATTTTTTTTCTCTTCTCTTCTTTCGTTAATCAATAGTGTCAAACAAGTGTTCTTCATTAAAAAAAAGAAAAATATATTTGTTTGAAGTGGCACTTTAGTAATAGTCAGAAATTAGCCATACAGTATTAAAAATAGGTTTTGGCTCCAATGTCTCAAATTTGGCTCCAATGTCTCACATTTGGCTTCAGTTTTTTTTCAAACGGCGAAAGTAATGGCGACAACTAATTTATGCCTAGAGCCAGCCTCTCAGGGAATGCGTTTATTTACACTATTTGTCTTTTAGGGTGGGGATGGAATAAGTTTGAGGTTTGGCGCCCATTAACCGGTTTAACCCCCCCGGTGACTTTTGTCACCGACTGTTCCAAGGCGGTACTTCCATCTTCCCCCTATTGTATGTTTGTTTTGTCTTTGTGCGTCTCTTGATGTTTTTATAGTTATGTACATTTGCTGTTTCCTTGTGTTGCTGTTCGGGCGACTGTTTGTTCTGTATGTGGTGTTTCTTGCATGACTCATTTTTGTACTTTTAATTCTTAGAATTAGGGGGCAACTCAAGCTTGATGTATAGGTTATTTAATTTAACAATACATATATATTATCAACGGTTTATTATACATGTATTTTGGTCTTATTCAATTTACACAGATTTAACTACATGGTTGAGAGAAACTGTAGAATCATATGTATATTATATTATAAGCATACAAACCAACGTTAGAAGAAACAAAGCGAACCCGCATCCAACTGTTTGTCTCGCAAAAAAATAGTAGATTAAAAAACAATATATACCATACATAATAAGGTAATAATGACCACAAAACAAACCCATTATAGAAAAGCAAAGACTTAAGTGTACCAGCATCAAATTCCCTTTTTTCTCGTCGAACAATAATACAATGTACATGTAGATAACAACAACAATGTTAATCACAGAGCCTAATGTAATTCAATTCTGGAATGGTCCGTCATTATTGGAATTCATAAAATGCGCAGGGCAATACTAGAATTGTTCGTATTAAAATATTGCGCAGAAAATATACACATGCAGCTTTTGTTTGAATGCTTGTATCTGTGAGCATGCCTTTATGTTTGCGCATGCCTGTATGTGTGTGTGTGTGTGCAAATGCATGTATATTTTGCGCGCATGTCTGTATGTGTAGTTTTTACGCATGCTTGTGTTTGTGCGCACATGCCTGAATGTATGTGCACATGGCAGTATGTGTCTGCATGCCGGTACATGTGCACTAGGTAAATGCCTCTAACCCTGTGTGGATGCGTGGCCGTGTTTGTGCGTATAGTTAGCTATGTTAAATGGCGTGCGTACGTGCGTGCGTGCGTGCATGCGTGTGTATGCATATGGCAGTATGTGTATGCATGACGGTACATGTGTGTGTATGGCAGTATGTGTTTGCATTCCGGTACATATGCACTAGGTAAATGCCTCTAACCCTGTGTGGATATGTGGCCGTGTGCGTATATGTTCAATGGCGTGTTTGTGTGTTGTTGTGTTTTTGGTTAATTCAAGTGGATAGAAAATAAAGTGTATCAACCATATGCTTTTTCTTTTTGTTACTGACCTATTATACGCCACTTGCTAAATGTGTAAACTTGTTGGGTTCATAAGAAATGGCGAAAACCTTGTAGTCTTATCAGGATCCAAACTGTTTGCCATATTTAGTATGCTTTTGCAATGACATAGAACTGATAAACACTGTTTTTTGTAATCGATGAGTACTTATTTGATGTAGGATCATCATCATGGTCCTTTTAAAGGAAAATAAAAAATATATTCTGGGCATTTCAAATAGGTGATAGCTAAACGCAGGATGAATCTAATGCGCATAAACCCTATCAAAACTCTCTGCACTGCTTTCGTTCTGCATATAACGGTCGCATGAATTTAACACTTCATTGCATGAATATCTTGTTTTACCATAGCAGGACTAGTACAATCAGATCTATATTACTTCATAATAAGCCAACAAAGCAGACTTTCACAAAGCAGATGTTGGGTTCATCTGATCTGACTCCACTCTGTTTGCAAAGGCGTCAAAATCTATATATAAGGATGAAAATTTAAAAAAATTTAGTTGTCGTTGTAGAAAAGATACAGTAAAGCTCTCTAAACTGGACGTTCAATTTAGCATAACTATTGGTCTGCGGTACAGGTGCTTTCTGCGTAACTTTCACCCTGCAATAAGCAATCACACTGTCAACCGATCGGCCAGAATTTATTTTAAAACAAAATCACCTTTAGAAATAGGTAAAAAGCAGTACATAATATTTAGAACAAATAACTATTTGCATAGCATGTTGATAAGCTTAACGTGCAAAATGAAAAACTACAGTAAAATCTCTCTTAACCGGGCATTAAATTTAGTATAAATATCGGTCTTGGAGACAGGTGGAAGTCATGCAGAAAGCTCCTAGAGGAGCTTTCTGCATGACTTTCACCCTGCATTAAGCAGTCACCTGCCTAAGATATCTAAATTCTTCTCTGCTAGAATTCCGGTTAAGAGAGGTTTTAACTGTAGTATTATATGGGACCCATTGAAAAATGAGAGGCCTGTCAAGAAAATTCTTCTACAAAACGCTATCAATCCTTCCTCTGCTGTGAAATCAAAATGTCTGCTTCAGAGCTTGATCTGTAGAGATCAAAAGGCTCCTGGTGGAGTATTTTAATCAGAATCTGCTCTGTTGGTTTGAATAACTTAATCTGATTTTGAAAAAAGGAACATACATTGTGGATGTTAAATCTCATGAATACTCACATAGGATATAATAATGTCGACAGTAATGAAAAGGGTTATGTTTACTATAGTTCGATTTCGTGACTACTCTTTTCTATTTATAGAAGTTGCAACCATTCTAATTTATGGATAAATGGCCAATGGCTGTTGTCACAAGAAGCTCGTAGTAAGTGTGCAGTATTAGTACATACAGTAAAACCTCTCTATAACGGCCACTAAATTATGTCAAGTATTTTGTGTTCAAGGCAGGTGGCTGCTTAAAGCAAGGTGAAAGTAAAACAGAACGCTCCTATACAGCCACCTGCCCTAAATACCAATAATTTACACACTTTAGTGACCGTTATAGAGAGTTTTTATTGTATATGATTATTACTTGTTTGTATTAGCACAGGTAACTCCGGAACAAATACATGGTTTGTGACGTGTTTTACTTCTGCGGGTGGACTGGTCCTAAAGGTCATAGCTCACGGGTCAAAATCGAACTAAAGCTTATGAATACAGGAATGTTTAGCCATGACGGACACTGTAGAATCAGATCAGTATTGATTCATTTTCAAACAGAACAGACCCATGATAAGATGACTCTTACAGTTTTTTTTGACTGATCTGCGCCTACGGTAAAACCTCCCTATAACGGCCACTAAATTGCATCAACTATTTTGTGTTAAAGACAGGTGACTGCTTAAAGCAGGCTACTTAAAACAAGATGAAAGTAAAATATAACGCTCCTATGGGAGCGTTCTGTTTTATTTTCACCTTGCTTTAAGCAGCCACCTGCCCTAATTACAAACTAATTAACACAATTCAGTGGCTGTTATAGAGAGGTTTTACTGTACTCAGAGTAGACCCAGATCAGACTAGAAATGCAGGAGCCATCTGATCGTGGTCTACTGTATTTGCAAAAACATGAAAAGGCGTATGTAACAAAATAAGGCGTTATGGAAATGCGAATACATTAAACCTTTTCTTGAGCATCCATTAAAAATTGTGAGACTGAATGGCAGGTGGTAGCTTAATGCATAAGGAGTTTTCTGCATCACTTTTCCCCTGTATTAAGTGCCCACCTGCCTTTTAAGACGTCTATGACCAATAAATGAATGGCTGCTTAGGACAGGTTCTACTGTATGTATTTCAAAAGCAGGAGTTTTGTGTATAGGAGATAAGGGCTTAAGAATGTTGACTATCGGATAGACTGCATTGTGACAAGTCTGCATGAAATAGACTACGTTTAGCATTAACGAAGTCAGTCTATCTCAGGAAGACTTACCAATGACAGTCTAACCGAAAATACGAGGGAATGGCTTGAGAATATTAGCACCCTAGAATGTATATTATTGACAGCCATGCTTTATCTCATGGATATTCATTGAGGATACTATGAATAATAAAAAAGATGATTAAAAAACAACAGTAATGTTTGGCCGTAACTGGAACTGTAGAATAAGATCTTTATTAATTCATATTCATACAGAGCTCACCCCATGGTCAGATGGCTCTTACAGAATATGTCTGACTTGGTCTACGCTGTTTCCCAAAGTTTTAAAAATTCAGGATTAACAGACTATAGAGACCTTTGTCAGATGTTACATATTTTGAGTGACGTGTCTGTATTTACACCTAAAAACCCTTAAAGGCACCTTCTACTCTGTTAATATTCATGTAAGAAATAACACCATGAATATTTATTAACTGCAATTTTTAATGGCACTATGAACAAGGTTTTATTTATGTCGTAAGCAAAAAGAACCAATCCTGATCAGACGGGCCACACAGGGGCCCTCTGATGATTTTTTTTTTAAAAAGGATGAACACAATAATGTTTGACCGTGACATAGATAATCTGTCGCGGGTTGTCTCTTAAGATCAAATGTTCCTCATAAGCGAGCCTAAAAATGTTATTAAGAGAGCCTTTGCCGAGCTTAATAACATTTTCTTGGCGAGTCTATCTTAAAAGACAACGGGCAGATATTTTGTCTCACAAAAACAGTGTATTTTCGCCATTTTAATAACATGTTAACATTAGTTTCCGAAGTTGACGTCATATATATTCTAAAAGTGTTATTACACGTCGTGTTATTGCTCACGGAATTTTAACCTGCTGCTCTAACATAGAGATAAGTGAAGTCATTTTAGAAAGAAACTGTAGAATCAGATCCAGAGCAGACCCCTGATCAGATGACTCGTATGGTATTTGCCTGATCTGGATCTACTCTTTTCCCAATATTTTAAAAATAAAGTATTAACAAACTATGGAGACATTTCTCAGATGCCATATCTATATACTGGTCTGTATTAACACATTTAAGCAAACCCATAAAGGTACATTATACTCTATGAATATTTATGTGAGAAATAATGACATCATGAATATCAATTAACTACGTTTTTCTAATAGAACTATTGACACGCTAATATTTATGTATAAAGAGGGCTGCTCTTAACCCTTTCGCTGCCAAATTCTGTCGTCTGCAAACTTTGTCGTCACACACACACAGCCGACACGGAATTAGATGGAATGGTATTAAACCACGAGCTGCATTACATAATTACCAAATTCAACTAACTTAATACCATAGATCAAAGCGACTTGCATAGCGAGGTATAGATAAAAAACTCACATACACATTTAATTACGTCATTGCTCTGTCTGCTACACTTAAATCATATTTAACTTTCTTATGTTTTAGTTTTGATCTATATATAATTACATTTGTATACTATATTCATTTCATCGATTATTTACTAGATCGTTTTATATACATGTATAAACAGTTATGTGTAGTTTGTGTATGTTTGTAATGCATAAACAATTATGTGCATATTTGTGCATGATAGATTTACCTAGTGTGTACACACCAGTGGGTATATTTGTACGAATTACGTAGTGTGTGAACAGTTTTATGTATTATGCAATGCGTTGTATATATTAATCATTCGCATGTTAAGTGCAAAATGACCGGTATCTGTAAACAATATAGATCCAGATATGACGTAGAGTAAATCTGCATCTCATCAGGATACAGACTGGATATATTTGTGCAAATTACGTAGTATGTAAACAGTTTTATGTATTATGCAATGCGCTTTATATGGTTTTTAACATTAATCTTTCGCATGTTAAGTGCAAAATGACCGGTATCTGTAAACAACATAGATCCAGATATGACGTAGAGTAAATCTGCATCTCATCAGGATACACACTGTTTGACACTCATTTAATAATTTCTCCAAAACTTAACCGACAAAATTGCACCAGATCCAAAAGTGAACAGACATTATCATTTACTACCAAATTTAATGCGAACGGTGAATCTTATATAATGGTCACTATTTTCAATGGATGTAATCACCTAGGATGTACCCAACACATCAACATTTACGTTGTCAACAAAAATGTACAAGGCAGTTCAAATGATTGATACATTAACAGCATAATTGTATGTGTAAGCAACTAGTGGACTACAGTGTATAAATTGACCATGGAAGAGGAACCATTGGTGGAGAAAAGCTTGGATAGACCAGGGACAGACAGGTTCAGTCTCGGGTACACGCTTATTGTACCGCCTGTCATGATGTATTACATCTCCTTTGGTCTAACATTTTACGCAACAAATGAGTGGATTCAGCATTCTGTGAAATCTCAAGTCTTGACAAACATAACATTGAATTCGTCTTCAGTGTGTGCCAGTAGAAACGAAAGTCACTATGAAAAGGTTCTCTACGAACGCGTGGAGTCGGACACTGCCAGGTGGCAAATGCTGGCAAATATTGGCATGTATATCCCCGGGACCTTCGCCTCGGCCATTTTGCCGGCTTACTCAGACTGCTTTGGACGTCGCTTTGTTCTTATTTGTGGTGTGACGGGAAGTGTAATTAAAAGTGTCATATGCACCGCTACTATATACTTTAACCTCAGCCCGATATATATTGTTGTTGGATCAGTGATTGACGGTATAGGCGGATCATATTTGTCTATATATTCAGGGTATTGTTCATACGCTGCAGACATTACCAGAATCGGAAGGCGTCGGTCAATTGCAATGGCATTAATGGATGGAATAATTATGATAAGCATAACATTGTCAGGACTCGGAGCAGGATATTTTATTCAGTTGGTCGGGTTTTTAATTCCTGTAGTCACAAGTGTTGGTCTTCTCGCCTTGACAACCCTTCTTTTAGTATTCATTGTACCAGAATCATACCCAAAGCATGCTAGATCCAAACGGCTTTCTGTATGCGCTATAATTAAACGAACATTCGAATTCTACCTCACAGCTACGTTCAAGGAAAAGAGGACCGCATACCTGATCCTAATAACTGCATACATTTTTGAAAACTTGGCGAATCAATCACGACCTTCGGTCGAAATGCTTTATCAGCTAGGAAGGCCATTTTGCTGGTCTGCGGAGAAGATTGGAATATTTTCAGCCCTTCGTCACATAGCACAAGGATTTGCAGGCATTGTTCTCATAAAACCGTTACAAACACACCTCTCAGATCTCAATATAGCCATCGGAAGCTTAGCCTTTGGGGTAGGATCGTTTGTTTTGGAAGGATTGGCCATTACAAACCTAATGTTGTATATGGGTATGTATCGTTTTCCTATTTGTTAAAATTAGGGAATCCATTCCAAATTATGTTCCCCATTTACACATTATTATACATGTACATTCATTCTAAATGTAATGTATTAATTAAATGGATATACTAAGAAAAGTAAAAGTCTCAGTGGTCTTACATTTTCTGGTTCTTCGGGATCATTGGTTTCAATGCGTTTAGTTATGAATCAAGTGCTAGGGGCATGAGTAGTATTACATTTTATAAACTGAAACAATTCAATAAAACCGAGATTGCAATTGTTTCCTTTGACATTGCTACCCTTTGCTATCGAAGAATCTTCTTTCAGAATTTAACCTCGTGCAAAATAAGAGACATTATTGATGAATAGGAATTTACAAAATAAAATGCAGAGAATAGACGAGCCATTTATTGCAAGTTGTTCACCGGTGAGGTGACACACCTCATGAATTATTTACAACAGTTAACACTAAAGTCGAATTGTACGCATTTCAAACAGAGTGGACCAAGATCAGCAACACCAGGACCTACTCTGTTTACTTACTGAATAATATCGATCTGATTCTGTCGTTCTCATAAGACCATGCATGCATCCTGTATTCATATTATCATTCATAGGTAAAGGCATAAATAGAAAGACTACAATGAAATTATCGAAGAATGTTAGCACACTAATCTGTGTATGTGTAATATTGGTTTTCAGTGCCCGTGCTTGCAACGTTTAGCTTTTTATGTGAAGCTATGATCAAAAGCCTGATGTCAACAATGACGCCCCCAGATAAACAAGGTGAACTGTCTACAATTTGTTCTCGTACTGCATAACTAAATGATCATACAGTAAACCTCTCGTTATAACGATCACTCAAAATATGCCTACTGATATGTTTTAAGACTAGTCTAAATTTAATGTAAGCCATGTAGGTCCCTAAGAAGGCTTTTGCACATCACTATTGTCCGCTCAATAACTTGATAGGTATTAGGTGAGCTTTTTTATACTTACTAGGAAGGTTGGTCATGGCTAGTAGATGTATCCTATTGATTTTGAGGTCGGTGAGGGTCAAAGTCAGTCAAGGTTACAGTGACTTTCAACTCAAAAATATTGTCTGCTCAATTACTTGATAAGTATTAGGTGTGCTTTCTTCATACTTAGTAGGACGGTTGGTCATGACTGGTAGATTACCCCTATTGCGTTTGAGGTCGGTTGGGTCAACGGTCAAGTTCTCAGTGACTTTAAACTCAAATTAATATAGTGCATGTTACGACAGCGCAGACTTCGGGCGTATAATGCTTCGACACACGGGGCTTTGTTCCATATCGCTGCCACACAATGTCATCTGCAATTTTTATTGACTACTTCAGATTATTTTCTGAATATTTTGTCCTATATGGCTAAACTTGACCACCGTCTCAAACAGTTTGCACCCTGTTAAGATGCCGAGTTAATCAGCGTCTCATCTGTATTTAAACTATTTGCAAATGCAATAATACTTCCGCCTATTGGAAAACAACAGTTGACCCTTGATCTCGAAGAGACGCCTTTTCACGCTTTTGCAACCAGAGTATACCCATATCAGACGGCTGATGTAAAAGCTGTCTGATCAAGATCTGCTCGGTTTGATTATTAAATGATACACAGCTAATGCTACAGTGTCTGCAATGGTCAAACAATTCATTGTTTCTCATTTGAATAACAGGAATATATCAGATCTGAAGAACCATAGCACATCAACAAAAGGAGGTTTTCTTCGAGACCAATTATACTTGTACAATGGTTGATGGCAAACGTATATGTAAATGTATATTAAGGACTTTATTGGAAGACATATTACCTACTTCTACTCTATTGCCAAATTTCTCATTTTGAGACGTTTTGCAAATACATGTATACTTTACTGAAAATAAACCCTTTGTTTTTAAACGATTCTGGTTACCATTGTAATTTAGCGAAGACGTTTGTCATATTATTTCTGTTATTTAGGTTCTGTTCATATGGTTTCCATTCATTATTGTATTATGCTACTTGGCTATACAGTAGCCCCATCCCCTCCAAAGCTGATGTTCAATTGGTAACATATCGGCCTTGGAGGCAGGTGGAAGCTTAATGCAGCGTCAAAATCATCTTCAAGATAGCTTTATGCATGCCTATATTAACCAGTTACTTGCCTAAAAGCATCCAAATTTCTCTGTTCTAGAATTCCGATTCAGAGTGGTTTTACTGTATACAGCATGACTTTCTGGTCTGACTTTTCAGTTATATTTATAGTTATATTTATGCAATATTTGTAAGGCAAAGACTTTGCTATTCATATGTACATTTGATGTTTCAATCTTCCTATTTAATATTGTTTTTCAGGTTCTCTATTTGCCAGTATTGTTCTGACTCAGAGTGTCTGTGCGATATGTGCCAACTTTCTGTATAACACAGTTTATGCAAAAACAGTTTCGTTTATGAGCGGCTTTGTGTTCTTTGTCATGGCAGGATTCACATCTTTCTCTATGGTAGCATTGATGTAAGTGGACTTCATGTTTCATTTTTTTTTTATTATTTTGCGTAACTGATCGTCTACCTTCTTAAGACGATAAATATCTTCTATATTGTTATTAATTACATAGTTACCTTTTCACATACATTTCCGAATTCAAAACAATGTTTGACTCATTTTACAAAACCTGCTGACCATGTAACAGATAGCTTCGATCCATGTGAGACACCGAGTTAATTGCTGTGATAAAGTGAAACCGGGGTGAAGGAACGTTTGTCAATTACTAAAAATACACGTGAAAGTTTGAGAACATCATTGTTGGATTGATACTTGTTCATAAGTTACCGTTATAAGCTTATATTCATTTGACGGTAAAATATAGCCGAAAGAATTACGAAACTATCATTTAAATTGTAAGAATTACATTCATATTTGTACTCGTGGTACACGGATAACCGTTCTGCTGGTTGGAACCCTTGTTATATACCCATGAAGCGGTCCAGACCCCTGTGGTTATAATTCGGTATATCGTGTATTTGGTATAGGAGACTGTAAGTTGGAACACAGTTTATATAAAATATATAAAGATACAATCCGGTCTGAGTGTCCCCTTCCGCACACTAACCAAAGTTAAAACAATAATGGCATTTATTATCAACGATGTTAACTCTTCGTCGATCGAGAGGCAAATGCGCCATGCAATTGAAAATCACTGTTTATATACATTTATGGATGGTACCCTGTTAATTTTTGATACCATGCTTAGCGCTTATTCGGCCCCATATGTTCTCGTTCTTGAATTACGTAGCTGACCATTCAAATACCTTTTATTGCACAAACATACCAAAGCATCGTTTCAGTATTATAAACCAATAATTCCTAAACTGTAAATAGCAAATTATGATGTTATTCCTCACATTACTGTGTAGTTTCTATCCATGTATATATTTGCCGCTTCCTCAGGGCACTGCAGAAGGAAGAAACACATACACTCAAACATACTCAATAACCCAAATAAACAAAAGTTGAGGAACGTGTAAAACTATCAAAAAGGGGCCAATTGTCACACTATCATTAACGACAGTGACCGTGATTGTACACATCTTTTATTTCTTTCTTTCAGAATATATGCGGTTTCACAAAGAAATAACATGACAACAGAAGTTATAGTCAACGAACAGTGCGAATGAGCATCACGTGTATTCTTAACATGATGGTATGTTCTTAAACCATTTGTTTTGGTAGACTGAAGGGAAACTATAGTGACATCAAGAATATCATTTCTGTGTGTGTGTGTGTGTGTTATATACATGCAGTTATAGTATTATAATGAACTTCCAAGGGAGAGTAATACATGGCATACTTATTTCAAAACTCGCATGTTTTTGCACAGTTTTGTTTGTGTGTACATGATTAACTGCGGTCCTGTGTTTCTATAACTGTCGACTGCTACAGATATTTGTTTTTGTTATCTTGTCTGTTTTAAAATTTACGAAACTGATGATTTTGTTTTCAATATTTATGACGTACCCATTTATTACTGTTTAATCTCCTCATGATGCTTTTGTATTTTAAATTCGTATGCACATGTTTATGAAAGCGTTCTTTAAAAGCGTTTTCCATTAATAGAAAGGAGATAATTACACAAATAAATGCCTTTAATGAAAAGGAATGCAAACTGTTTATAAGAATTAAAACCAAATATTGTATTGTAAAATTGCGATAATGTATTTCATGAAATATCTTTTTTATTGTGCTTTTCTTGATTTCAGTAATTTCAGTGTATTACGGACACAAATATTTGAGCCCTTTCTATTTTGCCGGTCGTTGGGATTTCCCAAATGCTAGTGACATAGGTGTAATTGATACATGCACATAGCAAACATCCTCGTGGTGTATGGGTGACACGTAGGCTTAAGAAACTCGAGTACGCGGGTTCGAACCTTTGTAGAAACCTTTTTTTCTTTTCGTATGTCATTTTTATTTCTTTTTATTTCTTATTTTGATCTTAATATGCTTTTGTTTTAACTTTATTTTATATTATCATCCAGACATATTAAATCCACATATCGTCCCATGTGTACTCCACACTTAAACATATGGCACTTTAAACTCTAGTTTGCTGATGAAATGGAGTCAACAAGTTGGTTATACAGTAACCCCCTCCCCCACCCCCTCAGAAGCTGATTAACCAACATCTTAATTTGGTAACTAGTTGGATACAAACTTTTCATTCAAAGTAACTTTGAAACATATAAATGCAAACACAACAAAACCTCTCAGACACGACAAAGTCATTCAGATATTTTGGCCGATGTAATGACGAATTTGTACTCCCGTAGAATTTGTACTGTACAGTCTATATTCTATATAGAAACGGTACTCCCTGGTCCATATTCTACGTACATATTCATGGTAGGGGCTGGTGTGCATGCGAGTGTATGTGCATGTGTATGTGTGCATGTGTGTGTGTGAAATACTTTGGTGTTATAGGTCTTTCATTTCAAGCAGCAGTGGAGTTACACTTCGCTCTATGTATTGCGGCCAATGTCGACGTCTGTCATCGTCGTGCAAAAAACTAAATACTCATTCTAATGAAACGTAACACACTTATTCACCGTCATAAGGGCTAAAAAATGATAAATGGCCATTACTCTGTAGAGCTTTTTTGAACATAATTAGTCCCCTTTACGGACATAGAAAATAACCAAAACAAACCGAACGTCTTTAAATTTCAAGGTAATCTGATGAAACTGCACATACCTGTTAAACGTTGCAAGGGCTGCTATATGAGCAAGGATCATAGCCCTTTTTACATAATTATTACCCTTTATGCACTTAGGAAATAACTGACGAGGGCTGGATTTCGCATACGAGGCTCTTGTTAACGTTTTCAGTGTGCTTATATGCTCATTTCTTCTGTTGTTAGAGTGTGCTGTTGGAGGGTTGTCTAATGTGTATGTTGTCCCTCTTACATAATCTATATCTCTACTTTTGAATACATCTGTTTAGTATTTGTATAATTGTACTGAAAATATATGTTTCTAAAATTCCAATTCAAGCGAAGTTGTTTTCAAATGAATGATGGTCTTGTTTGATTTGGATCCTCCTTAAATGTTTTGTCATCTTAATGAAACTTGATTAAGCAATATCTGATTATCTGATTCAGTTGTATTTCTTAACTATTAAGCGAATTGGAATTTCAAGTAGTGATCTTTGCAATCAGTTTGTATCAGATGAGACGCCGAGTAACTGCATGCTTGATGACACTCTGATAACTGATATGAAATTAATAGAAAATCCAGAACTGCGCACTCTAAAACCTATATTTGGTTGCTCTTCAAGTCAAAGTTTGTCAGCTTGTCGGTCTTTCAGGTTTGTTTTAATATTTGACCAACTCTTTCGCCGATTTTGGCAGGTCATTGCAGACTAGGATTCAACGGTTCTGCTACTTTAGTTGTCCGCCAATGGACTTAAGCCAGTCATTCACTACATACTGACACTGACAAACCAGTATATCCATGTAATTCTGCACGCCAAGGAGGGAAGCCATTTCTAGCTTCAGCATCGCAACTCCCAGGCCTTGATTGCCGGTGGTTTACATGTTCAAACAGCCTTATCTCGACAAGGTGTCGAGTAAACTCTGTGTCTCATCCGGATTAAAGCTGTTTGATACACATACAGCATTTCTATGAGAAATCAAACCAGTTTGAAAGCTTTAAACATAAAACAAATGAAAGTGTGCATGCGCAGATTTTTATGGAATGATACGTGTAACCTAGGTCGATCAACCACATTGATATAAAATAAAGCCTTTTTACATGTCAGCAACAATGCATATCGGATCAAATGACCATAACTCTGCAATTACCATTCAGATCCATTAAAAATGAACAACCTGTACAAGTAAACTCGATAGTGACTATGTGTATGAAGTTTTCATTCAAATATCTTTAAAACTGTATTAAAAAGCTCGCTGCACACTGTTTGTCCTTCTCTTAGGGTTATAACTCTGCAATGACGAATCTGACGGGGGCAAACGTATGTCTTGCAGAGGAACATTTAAATATTGTAATGTGAATACAGGTTCATTGAAATACATTAACATACTTTAAAACTATAAGTATGTCACGCAACATTATACGGACAGACTAACTATTCGACCAATCGACCGACCAACCGGCTGACCTACCAACCGACCAACCAACTGTTAAGTTTTAGACTCATTGGTTCACTAAATGAATGGCCGTTGAAGACATGTTCTACTGTATGCTTGTACTTTATGCGCACGCCTGCACGTGTGTGTGTGTGTGTGTGTGTGTGTGTGTGTGTGTGTGTGTGTGTGTGTGTGTGTGTGTGTGTGTGTGTGTGTGCGTCTGTGCATGACTATAGGCTAAAAGCAAACAGACCGAATCAGGCGACCCCTACAGGATAATAGCAAACATAGCGAATCAGGCGACTCCTATCTACAGGCTTATGGCAAACAGAACAGACCCTACCTGAGCCGTCTGCTTTGGGTCTACTGTGTTTTATAAGGCGAGAAAATGTTTATTTACGAAGTAAAGGTTTAACGAGTTAAATGTATAGCTAACAAAGGACTTCTGTTATCTGAGAGGTCAGTCAAGGTCTTTGTTGAACAGCATAATCCTGAAGAAACGCTGAGTTACCCGACGTCTGATCAGGATCCAAGCTGTAAATACAAGGATGCGAATGCGACTGTTATTGCGGATAGAGTGATGAGGATTAATCCCTAATGTGTCGGAACCGAGTACAGTAGAAAATGTCTGAAGCGGCCATACACGTGTAGGACAGGCAGGAGGTCATGTAAACCGAGTACAGCAGAACTTGTATTAAGCGGTCATACATGTATATGACAGCTGGTAGCTTAAACCGAGTATAGCAGAACTTGTATTAAGTGGTCATACATGTATAGGGCAGATGGTAGCTTCAACCGAGTAATGTAGAACTTGTATTAAGCGGTCATACATGTGCAGAGCAGGTGGTATACAGCAGAACTTGTCTAAACTCTTTCCTCCCTAAATACGCCTTTCTACGCCTCTGTAAAAGTCACCTGTTGAAATCATTTTGATAACAAGAGCATTTGCTCCTATAGGAGCGAATGCTCTTTTTATCACAATGGTTTCAAATTACAAAATTCTAAACTTTTCATTTTCTCTAGTTAATGCTTCTGTTCGATAGATTTATTCAAAGTGATTGGACCTCAAATAGCATGTGAGGCAATGGGTTAAACGGCCATAGATGTGTAAGGCAGGTGATAGCTTAATGCGGGTCAAAAGTAATGCCGATAGTTCATATGTGAGCTTTCTGTGTGACGTTTGCTCTGTATGAAGCAACCTATTGCTTCAATGTTCAGTAAATGGATGGCAGCTTAAGATAAGTTCCTCTGTATATAAGACATTTGTAGACAGTGTAGACCAAGATCAAGGGGAACCGGGCAAGTTTTGTCAACATGGAATACAAACTATTTCCAAAGTTCTGATGCATTGATTTGTTTAAGTAATATTCTTAAAGGGAGGAGTAAGTTTTATTCAGCAAATTAAGGGAACATCAATTTACGGGCTAGTTGTTATGCAAACATGAATATTCATGGGGTAAAGGGTTAATTAATATTCAGAATGGGAGGAGCCAGTTCAAAGTGTGTTCAGCACTTAAGGGATAGCATCCTTCTAAGGATTAGTTGTTATGAAAACATGAATATTCATGGAGTAAAGGGTTAATTAATATTCAGAATGGGAGGAGCCAGTTCAAAGTGTGTTCAGCACTTAAGGGATAGCATCCTTCTAAGGATTAGTTGTTATGAAAACATGAATATTCATGGAGTAAAGGGTTAACTAATATTCAAAAAGGGATGAACCAGTTTAAATATTTGAGAAGATGAATTGTTAACTTCCTTCTACGGGCTAGTTGTTATGACAAGATCTGCAAACAGCTTGGATATAAGTTTTACACTGAGTAACGTGCAGTCTCTTCCGGGTTCCAGCCATTAGCTATTTACCTAGTGAATACTCATACAATAAATTCATCCCATCACGGATTTGTATGACCTGAGTTTTATAATGGTGTGCATGTATAAATAAAACATGTTATGCTCATGACAGAAACTAAGAAATAAGATATATATATAATTCCAGAAGCAAACAGAGCAGACCCTGACCATACTAGACCTGCAGGGGCTGTCTGATATTTGTGTACTGTATGTGCAAAGACATGAATAGTCCCATTTCAGAAATCGACACCACACGCAGTGTTATCGTAGTGTTATCGAAAACACTTCTTAATGTATACACGTGTATAGAATCGTACTGGACTCTGCTCAACTGGCAACAGATCCATGTATGTGTAGAGCGATTCACTAAATACTGTAGAACCTCGATAATTTAGTATGGAATGATTATAGGTTATTTAAGGCAGGTGACTGATTGCTTAATGCAGAGTAGAAGGTTCCCAGGGGAGCTTTCAGCGTGACTTTTCACACTGCATTAACCATTTCCCTTATGAAAGCACATTTTGACGCATCTGCAAACTGAGTAAACCCAGATCAGACGGCTCCTATAGGAGCCGTCTGATCAGGGTCTGCTCTGTTTGCTTATGGTGTAATAAAGATCTGTTTTTACGGCATCTGCTTGAGCCTAAATGTCCTATGTTCATATGCCATTATAACAAATTTATTTCATGACGTCATTATGTCCTACATGAATATTCATCAGGGAAAGGGTTAAGCTGCCACATGTCTTACAGATCGACAATGAGACGTATTTGAGTGTTCGGTTTCTTGAGGGTTTACTGTATATGGAAATACAGAGGTTACAGTAAATGGATCGGCTTTTCAGTAGAGCTCTAATGTGAAAGTTTTCAGTTCGACAGAGTCCAGTGTGATTTTAAGTACATGTATATCCCATGAGTCTGTAATACTTTCTACTGTCAGCTGGTCTAAATAAGAACCCACTCATTTGACATATTCAGGGCTGGGGGCATCGCAGACAAAGTATATAGCGGTATAAACTATTGACATGTATTGAACAGGCAAACAGTGTTGATCCTGATCAGAGAGCTCATCCAGGAAGCCTCTACCATGGGTCAAATCTGTTTGCTTATGTCCCATATATGGGACAGCGGGGTATAAAAGCGATGTATGTATATACAAGACATATTCTAAAAGTAGGAGATCCTTCGAATCCGAAAAGAGAACATTTCAGACTCGCTTTTACTGAGTATATTCATGGACAGTTATTTAATGTGCAACACTCCTCATGTCCATTGCATCGACTTAACTATATTAGTCAGTTCTAAACAATCACCTGTATACATTTTATAGTACATGGGAAATCACTCTGTATGATTAATACATTTACAAAACTGCATTATTGCGCTTCATTAATAAAGAGGGTTTCGCCATTATTCGAAAAACGAAATCTTTTTTCACTATTGTTACATATAACAAGGGGACAAAGAAATGGACATGAATCCCACCAGTCGCATTCGATAATATACATTGTACTTTCCTTTTAAAGACTATATTGTATGGGTTCAAGCGTTGATGAGTCGCTGACAAAGGGAAGGACAAACATGATGGAGACACATATAGAGAGATCGATAGACAAGAGAGACAAACTTACAGAAAGGGAGATACAGATAGACAGACAGAGACAGGGAATGACACACAGAGGGAAAGAAAGAAGGAATATGTTGGAGAAATAGAGAGGCAAAGGAACAATATATATATATATATATATATATATATATATAGAGAGAGAGAGAGAGAGAGAGAGAGAGAGAGAGAATTCTTACTCAAGGAACACTACACGAGTTTCTTATTATTACACATTATCATCATATAATCCTCATATTATCTTCATATAAATCACCTTATGGGTTATTTACGTTGGGTCCCAAATGTAACATGGTGAAAAACTTGTGACTCGACTGGGACTCGAACCAAGGGCCTCTGGCTTACCATGCCAACACTCTACCGACTGAGCTACCAAGCCACACAGTAAAGCCTATCAACTTATTTCACCGTAATCTCTACGCGGCTACATAAATGTACAAGTACGTAGGAATAATGAGTGGGAAAAGGGAAAGGAAACGGGATAGAGGGAGACTATAGACGACTTGAGATACATAGAAAGGAAAAATGAATGTCAGGGAGACACAACTTAAACAAAGATACAAAAAAGAAGGAATACGTGAGAAAGGATGGGGAACGAGAGTAAAGACAAAAGAGTACAGGAAAGACAATGCATGTAATGTGAGACAGATTGGTGAAAGAGACAGCAATTATGAAGAACAGGTTGGTGAGTAAAAGACAGTGAGGAAGTGAGACAGAAGGAAGTGCCAGTCATAGAGAGAGTGTTCATAAAGACTTTGTACATTGAGAATAGCGTTACAGACTGTGTTAGCCAAAACCTTTCGATTGAACATTTTATTTTACGAATGTTCATACAAGATCCATTATTAATATTAATCCATTTTTTAAATTAGAATAAAATTCAAATGACGTGAATTGCAATCAAGTAAAGAAGAGAATTAACTGTAGCATATGTGTAAAGGGGGCAGATCCTGATCAGACAGCTTATATAGGCACAATCTGCGAATCTGGTATATTTCACATAATATTTCTCTTTTATTTTGTTGCAAATGCAGTAAATCATAAGAGAATCATCAAACTGTAACATAAAAGCCTAGGCCCTGAATTATGCCTCTTTTTCTTGGTCGTTTTGTGGTGTTTTGCTGTAATGAATAGAAGTATAATAACATCATGTATTTTACTCTTTGCATGCTAAGAGATTGTCGCCTTACAAAATCGTCGTCTGCTAAAACGTTTAAAGGTAAACTTTCTCCAGTTGTTAATCAGAGTGTCAAACAGTTTGGATCCCTATTAGACGCCGACTATTTTTAAAGGACCCCGTTGTGACCTCGACTGTTTGTTAAGGATGAAAATGAGACAACGACTGTTTCTTGAAGATCCCGATGAAACACCGAATGTTCCTATTGATACACTGACTGTTTCTTCAGGGTCTCATTGATATACTGACTGTTTCTTCAGGGTCTCATTGATACATTGACTGTTTCTTCAGGGTCTCATTGATACACTGACTGTTTCTTCAGGGTCTCATTGATACACTGACTGTTTCTTCAGGGTCTCATTGATACATTGACTGTTTCTTCAGGGTCCCGTTGATCCACTGACTGTTTCTTCAGGGTCTCATTGATACACTGACTGTTTCTTCAGGGTCTCATTGATATACTGACTGTTTCTTCAAGGTCCCGTTGATACACTGACTGTTTCTTCAGGATCCCAATGATACATTGACTGTTTCTTCAGGGTCCATTTGATACACTGACTGTTTCTTCAGGATCCCAATGATACATTGACTTTTTCTTCAGAATCCAAATGATACATTGACTGTTTCTTCAGGATCCAAATGATACATTGACTGTTTCTACAGGATCCAAGTTACTTCAGAGAGAAAGTTGAGAATTAAAGCAAGTGACACGTATTTAAAGTTTATATTTTGCAGACGACCCTACTGTAAAACCTCGTTAACTCGAATTTTATGTAAAGAGAAATGACAGCTTTTTTAACAGGTGACGTCTTAATGCTATGTTAAGGTCATGTAGAAATATCCTAGAGGAACTTTCTTTTTACCACCTTTACCCTGCAGTTAGCTTACATATGTCTTAAAGACCAGTAATTATACGTATTTGAGAGTTATAGATTTCGCTTGTAACTCGTTAATATAAATCTTCGTAGCGACAAGCTGTTAAGTAACCCATGCTGTGTTTATTAGCTCGACTGTAAGCAATTGTCGTCTGCATTTTATCGCCAACATATTTCCTCCAGCTTCATAAACCATATTTTGATAGAATATAAATTGCATTAGTAGCTTCTATTTCTAAATTATTTACTGTATGAGTAATATGAAAATGGTATGCAGAGACCCTGAAGAAACAGTCAGTGTATCAAATGGAAGAAACTGCCGATTTGATATTTCACCATCTGTGTCATTAACCCTTTCCTTCATATTGACACTTTTACTCCTGGTCAGGATATATGACATCTTATTAGATCTGATTCTATAGTTTCTGTCATGTCAAAATATCATTTCTTGCCATGTTCATGTCAAAGCTTCCTGTGTTCATATACCGTTATAAATAGTTATTTATATCATTTTTTTTATTTATGGATACTGGTTAAATTGTATCAAACGGTATATCACGCGTGATTAGAAGATTTGTTCTGTTCTTAACCCGTAACTTCATGAACAAATGGCATCATGCATATCAACCATTTAGTTCCCAATGTCTCTTAAAGCAGATGTAGGCAAACAGTATCAAATTTCTCAGAAGGCTTATTCCAGCAAACATTTTGGTTGCTCTGCAGACTTCGCATGAAGAATGGATGGGTCCCGAAGTAAGATCCGGATGGGTTTCCATAAATAATATAGGCATAAAAAGGAGTAAGGGTTAACCCTTCTCTTGCTGAATTTTAAAATACATTTCTCCTTCTTTACCCATTCCCTGTTGTATAATTACATATATCTTCACTGTGTACAGGTATTTCGCTGTGCAATCACTGCTGTGGAGTGCGCTGGTTGCACAATCAATTTGTAAATAGTGCAGACCCTGATGAGACAGCTCCTGCAGGAGCTGTCTCATCTGGGTCTGCACTATTTACAGGTAGGTATATTGACGTGAATAGCAAGCGAAGGGTTAATATTACATCTCGCTTGAAGTTCTTAGCCTATACTCTTTGCAGTGTATATGTAAGCTCTTACATATATAAGAGGTACTTATTCAAACAATGAACCCAGATCAGATTTCTTCTGTAGGTGCCGACTGATCAGGGTCTGCTGTGTTTGCTTATGAAGTAATATACATCTGAATGTGCAGTGTCTGCTACGCTCAACCCTGTGCTCAAATGCTATTATAATACAAATAATATTTAATACATATTCATAGAGTCAGAATCCGTACAATACTATTCACTAGTAAAGGCTTAAAACACTTTCCCTATTTTATGTTCATTCCAAATTTCAATTCCTACAGGAGGAGCTTACCAGACTCATGTATTATTTTTTCCCTGTCGTGCCCTTAACGGCTTACCTGCAGGTGCTCTGACTTCAGCAAAGCCATTGAGTACATATTTGACGGATTGTCACAGTTATTATGCTATGTTTTACATGTTGTCCTGTGTTCACCGTCGTCTATGTTGTGGGTAAGTCCAGCGGGGATACCTTTATTTACAATATTTGTAAAGCTAGGGTGACTTTGAGAGAAGTGTGAGGTTAGGACGTCCGTAAACCGGTTTAAACCCCCAGTGGTGTTTTTGCTGCTGACCGTGCCAAGGCGGTACTCTCTTTGTCACCCTTCCTTTTGTTTGCCTTGCGTCTTTGTGCTTGTGGTTTGTTCATGTTGTGGAACGTTTGTCCCTGTTTCTTGTGTGTCTTTTGGTGTTTTCTGTGTTCATTTCGTATGTGTGTGTGCGTGTGCGTGTGCGTTTGGGTGTGTGGTTGTGTGTGTGTGTGTCATGCTGTCTATCGGTGTTTAGGTGGTGGTTGCGTCTTGCATGTGGCTTTGCCTGCTTGACTTTACTACTTTTCCATTAATATTCATGGTCAAAAAAGTATTAATGAAATATTGAAGGTGGAATGTTGTAGTCATTTTAGAAAGTAAAGAAACAGCTCTTTCAAATTCTATTAACATACAGTGCAGACCCTGATCATTCGCCTCCTAGAGGAGCCATCTGTTCTGGGTCTACCCTGTTTGCAAACTGTGAAAACACGTTCTATATACGAGGGGAATGGTTAAATTCATCGCCTGACACGTTTAGCTGGTTGTTATTACTCTGTGAATAATATTATAAACATGCGCTTGTTAACCAGATACCGAAAACTATATAGACCTACCTTATAACTTATTATACACACTTATTGTTGTAAAACCAGCCTTGTTACAGTCGGTTCTGTAGTATTATATCTCGTTATATTACAGAATAAGCCATGTGGTTGCAGTCTTAACCCTTCGCTTGCTGAATTTTAAAATACATGTCTCCTTCTTTACCCATGCCCTGTTGCATAAGTACATATATATTCACTGTGTACACGTATGTCGCTGTGAAATCACTGCTGTGGAGTGCACTGGTTGCACAATCAACTTGTAAATAGTGCAGACCCAGATGAGACAGCTCCTCCAGGAGCTGTCTCATCTGGGTCTTCACTATTTACAGGTAGGTATATGGACGTGAATAGCAAGCGAAGGGTTAAGTGTATAAAATCTACCCATTATCTAAAGGACTAGGTGTAGTTTCGGAAAATACTTGTACCCGATTGTGCCAAATACAGACATACCAACGGGACATCGTGCTTGTTATAACACGACACGTTGACCCAAAAGACGCACAGTGCATATACAGTAAAGCCTTTCTCTATATATATCTGCCACACAACACAAGTCCAATTATGTGACATTCAGGCAGATAACAGTTTTATAGAGCTTGAATGTTATCCCTAAATCTGTCATAAGTACATTCTACACTACTTTCGTTTTGCATTAAACAGCAGTCGCTTCAAGTATTTAAAACCATTGCTTAATGATTAAAATGTAAATCTCGAGAGTCGCTATTGTATATTGATCCTGCTGGAGCATGTTTGAGTGAACCGGGCGACATGTTTTCTTTACAGGACTGGGACGTTTTAGTGTATGGCTTGTTATTTTCGGAAAATACTGGTACCCGGATGTGTTAAATACAGGCACACCAACGGGACTGAAACCGGATACAAGCATTTCTATTGAAACAAGTGACATTGACCCAAAACGCATAGTACGTACAGTAAAGCTTATCTCTATACATCTGCCATCCAACACAAGTCTAATTCTGTGACATTCAGGCAGATGGCAGTTTGTTTAGCTTGAGGGTTATCCTTAAAGCTATCATAATAACTTTCTACATTACTTTCGTTTTGCATTTAGTCGTTGCTTTATCATTAAAATGTAAATCTAGAGAGTCGCTACAGTACATTGATCCTGCTGGAGCATGATTAAGTGAGCAGGTTGACTTTAAAAACCGGACAGGGAAGTTTTGGTGTATTGCTGGTTATTTTATAGATAAACTAAAATCGGGACTACTCTTATTATCAGGGTATGTTAACTATATATTTACACGGTTGGCTCGTTTCATATATTGTTAGACATTAACCAGTGACGAATAAGAGCTACATTCAAAACACCCAAGGTTTGATATTTTGACAAGTTCTATTCAAAATGGCGGAAGGGGGAGGGGATAAACCATTGATAGCTGAAGACTCTACAAGTATCTGCTCCGGGTCTGAGTTTACATTTGACTTTTTCTGTGAACTGTGTAAGGATGATGGTAAACAGGTAGAAGCGGAAGGTTTCTGTGTGGACTGTGGAGAATATCTATGCGATCTGTGTTACAGTGGTCATAAAAGAAATCGGTATACACGTCACCACGAGCTACTCGACAAGGGGCAAATGCCCAAGGACACGCCCCTCTCTGTAGATCGGGTGAGTAAGGATATTTATACAAAGTGTACTGTTCATGCTGGCGAATTGATCAAATTTTACTGTAAAACGCACGATGTTCTGGGATGCAGCACGTGTTTCGTGACAGGCCACAGAAGTTGTGGTGATATTGATTCAATTCTTGAGAAATCAGAAAGTATTTTGGATAGCCAAGACTATGCCGAATTTATCCAGACTCTGAAGTTCCTGGAACAAAAATCCAGTGACCTGATTGAGAAGTCACGTGCCAAAATAACACTTACTAAAAATTGTCATTCAGAAGTAATCAAAGCAGTTAAACAATTCAAAGATAAAATTACCGAGAACCTAGAAAAACTTGAACGAGAGCTTACCGCGGAAGCCGATACATTCTTGACAGATGCAGAACAGAAAATGACGTCCATTGCGGAGGACTGTACCAGGACAAAACAAAAGATACAGACCATTACTGAAGATTTTGAAACTTTACAGTCGTCTAGACGTGTGTGTCAGGTGTATATATCAATGAAGGAAAACAACGAACAAATCAAACAGCTGCAGCAAAATCTTCACTCGGCTGAAGAAAGTCTCTTCGTGAAGAAATTTAAGTTTGAATGCAACAAAACATTATATAAACTTATAACAAGTACGCATGCACTAGGAGAGATATCAAGTGAAGTTAAGACATCCCCTGTAAGACAGCAAACGACTGAGAAAGTAATTGTACCAGTTCCTAAGACAAACATTTCCGTACCAAAGTTTGTACATGTGATGGACATTGACCTGGGATATAAAACTACAGTAAGTGGTTCTGCCGTAGTATCTAAAAACAGGCTGGTTGTTTCAGGCCGTAACAACAAAAGAGTAACGTTGTGGGATACTCAAACAAATAGGATGATTAGTAATTTAAATGTAATGTATAACCCATGTGATGTCACTGTAATAAACAAAAATCTTGTTGCAGTATCACATTGGAATGGTCAAACACTCCTACTCCTGAATGTGTCGGATTCACTCACACTGATCAGGGAGATAACCGTGCGTCATAATTGTACAGGTGTAGCCTACACCAAGGATAAACTGATTGTTACCTACATTTACCCTCCAAGGCTCGAGATAATGGATCTACACGGGAACATTGTGAAGACAATAGAGAAAGATGGTGATGGAAAACAACTGTTCACAGAGCCTCGATACGTGTGTGTCAGTAAGGATGAAGAGTGTTTATATGTATCAGACAATGCGAGTAACAAGGTGGTCAGCCTTACTATGGACGGTGTAGTAAAGTCTGTATATAGTGACAATGAACTTGAAAGTCCAACGAAAGTATGTGTTGACCACCATGGCAATGTGTATATTTGTTGCGCTAACAGTAGAAATGTACACATGCTAACCGCTTACCTGACCAAGATTCAGATCATCCTGACTCAGGCAGATGGACTGGACACTAATGTTTACTCTGTAAGCCATTGTCATGAGACAAACAGGTTGTATGTAGGAATGGAGAAAAACCGCAAAATTAAAGTGTTTCAGTTGTCATAAACCTCCTTATTCATGCATGTTTAAAGAGTTGGAAATAAGAAGACAAAGAAATTACAATCACTCTTAATCACAAACTGATTTTTACTTGGGTCCAGATCAGACACTCCTTATTTCGACGTTTGATAAGAATCGAAGTTGTTTCAACTCGGTCAATCGAACCTTAATTTCTGTACTGCTACGTTCGAACAGTTTCGGGACAAGTCCTGTAATTTTTTTATTTGTTATTATTTTATATGAAATTTTCATAAATGATTGCTGTGACTGTATCCTATTGATTTATTGCCAGAATTAAACTTAGGTGCGTGCAAGACGCAATACATTGTCACCATAGCAACGTCACATCGACGTGAGCGGGGCACCTTGGTATATTCAATAACGGTTTGTCTTTATATAGGTCTGAAACACTCATTTTTTCTCGAAATATTCCACAGCATACTTTATACACTTCTGATGCCTATTTAACCAAGAAGAAAAACAATTTTTGATTTTTTCTGATGAAATGTTTCGAATGCACTCTCTGACAACAACTGGCAGGTTATTGACGTCGTCGAAACGTCAGCCTCGCAAGTCACACTTGATTGGAGGGAATAACAAAAATGGCACGGTGCAAGGTCTGGGGAGTATGGTCTGTGCGCAATCATGTCAATTCCTCTCTCAGCAAGTACTTCCTTTGTTGCAGATGCGATATGGGGCGTTGCATTGTCATGATGCAGGTAGAATTTGCCGTCATTTTCTGGTCGCTTCTTCCTCACATCCCTGGTAAAATCACGTCGCAGCAACCGAAACGTGATAATGAGTACATATATGCATCAATATCTATGCAACAATGAAATATTTTCATTATATTTATCAAACAGTATTTTATTCCATGTACAGTAAGAAATATTTTAAATTCAAATTATTAAAAAGACTTAACACCCTTTGAGTAATACTATCTTTGCATTGTGACGTCAAAGTGCCCCGCTCGAGTCGACGTGACGTTGCTATGGTGACAATATATCGCGAGTTGCTTGTGCAAATATTTGAATATGGCAATAAATCAATAGGATACAGTAGCAGCTATCATTTATAAAAAAATCATAGACAAATATTAACAAATTAAAAAATTACAGCACTTGTCCCGAAACATTTCGAACAACCCTCGTATCTTTCATTTATATTCCATTCACTGTTGAATATTCATGTCAGAAACAATGACGTCATGCATATTTATTAGCTGGATTTTTATAATTGCACACACAAGACTTTTGATATTGGTTGAAACTGTAGTCATATCAATTATAATTTCATAAGTAAACATAGCAGACCCTGATCAGACGGTTCCTTTTGGAGCCCCTGATTTGGGTCTACATGTACTATGTTTGAAACTGCGTGAAAATGCGTTTATTTGAGGAAAGGGTTCAACCGGACCCCTGGCTTTTATATATAACATAATGAAGACGTGTCCACATTGCTGGACCCCTGGCTTTTATATAACATAATGAAGACGTGTCCACATTGATGGACCCCTGGCTCTTATATAACATAATGAAGGTGTCTACATTGCTTGGACACTGGCTCTTATATAACATAATGAATGTGTCCACATTGCTGGATCCCTGGCTCTTATATAACATAGTGAAGGTGTCCACATTACTTGGACCCCTGGCTCTTATATAACATAATGAAGGTGTCGACATTGCTTGGACCCCTGGCTCTTATATAATATAATGAATGTGTCCACATTGCTTGGACCCCTGGCTCTTATATAACACAATGAAGGTGTGTCCACATTGCATGCTGGACCCCGTGCTCTTATGTAACACAATGAAGGTGTCCACATTGCTTGGACCCTGGCTCTTAAATAACATAATGAATGTGTCCACATTGCTTGTTGGAAAGTAGTACAGATATTAGAAACATCAATATGTATAGTATAAACAGAATAATGGACTTATTTATGTTGATATTAAAAGTATGTCACGAAATAGGGCTGTTATAGGTTTTAAAAATGAGTTTAAAGATTTTGAAAACTCGATTTTTAAAAGTGAAGAGCTCATTCTCGTTGCATCAGTTTAATATCAACCAAAGTAAGTTGATGGTCCACTATTAATGTATGTACTTATCTTTCTATGTCACTGTTTATGTATTTTATTTAAGTTGGTATCATAAAACAATCTGGTATTTCAAGCTTCATATATACAAAAGAACATACAAATTATCAACGGTTTATTATACATGTATCTTTGGTCTAACTCAATATACACATAGTTAACTTCATGATCAAGAGCTCAATGCAGTAAAACTTGCCTTAAGCGATCACGTCTTTAGGCAAAATGCAGCTTAATACAGGTCTAAGCAAATAACTATGATAACACATGTCTTATCATAGGTCTTTGGTCTAAGTACGCAGAAAGTTCTTAAGGTGTCAAAGAAGACAACTGAAACTAGTTTTGATGGTATAAATTTTGAACATTAAATACTGCTTAAGACGGTTCTAGGAGGAGTGAGTAGTGTTGCACTTTTAATTACTACTCCTGAACAGGCTCAATAAAAACCTAGTCTGCATTTTTCTCTTTCGGCATTGCTACTTTTGTTTTCGAAGTATCACCCACTTTCAGAATATTCAAAATATATAGTATATGATATGTATGTATTGAATATGGTATCACAAACCAGACTGATCATGTAGGTGTATACCTGTATGTGTAGGTAGGTATGCCTCTATGTATGCATGTCTATATGTGCATGTCCGTAGTTGCATGGATGCCTATATGTATGTACACATGACAGCTTTTGTTTGAATACGTGTATCTGTGAACATGCATTTATGTTTGCGCATGCCTGTATGTGTGTGTGCAAATGCATGTATAGTTTTGCGAGCATGCCTGTATGTGTCGTTTTTACGCATGTTTGTGTTTGTGCACGCATGCCTGCATGAGTGTGCGTATGACAGTATGTGTCTGCATGCCGGTACATTTGCACTAGGTAAGTGCCTCTAACCCTGTGTGGATGCATGTCCGTGTTTGTGCGTATATGTTCAACGGCGTGTGTTGTTTTGTTTTGTTAATTCAAGTGCATAGAAATAAAGGTTTATCAACCATATGCTTTTTCTTTTTGTTACTGACCTATTACACACCACTTGTTAAATGTGTAAAGCTTTACTGTAATAAACAAAACATGCTATGGTCATAGCAGAAACTAGAAAATCAGATCAGTAAAACCTCTCTATAACGGACACTAAATTACTTCATGTATTTCGTGTTAAAGGCAGGTGGTTGTTATAAGCAAGGTGAAAGTAAAACAGAACACTCCTATAGGAGCGTTCTGTTTTACTTTTACCTTGCTTTAAGCAGCCACCTGCCCTAAATATCAACTAGTTAACACAATTTAGTGGTCGTTATAGAGAGGCTTTACTATAATAAACAAAACATTTTATGGTCATGGCAGAAACTATGAAATCAGATCAGTAAAACCTCTCTATAACGGACACTAAATTACTTCAAGTATTGTGTGTTAAAGGCAGGTTGCTGCTTAAAGCAAGGTGAAAGTAACACAGAACGCTCCTATGGCAGAAACTATGAAATCATATCTGTATAATAGCATAAGCAAACAGGGCAGACCTTGATCAGTCTAGACCTACAGGAGCTTCTGATCTTAGGGTGCTGCATTTGAAAAAGCATGAAAAGTCGAATTTGAGCCACCGACAACACATGCAATGTTACCGAATGACTTCGTGATGTATACACGTGTATAAAATCGTACTGGATCCATTTCAACTGGCAACCAATGTTTGCTTAATGCGGAGTAGAAGCCATGCAGAAAGTTACAAGAGGATGACATTCACACTGGTTTAAGCGGTTACCTGTCTTAACCATTTCCTCCATAAATACGCCTTTCTACGCCTCTATAAAAGTCACCTGTTGGAACCATTGTGATAAATAGAGCATTTGCTCCTATAGGAGTAAATGACCTATTTATCACAATGGTTTCAAATTACAAAATTCTAAAACTTTCCCTTTCTCTAGTTAATGCTCCTTTTCGGTAGATTTGTTCAAAACGGCTGGATCTAAAAATAGCCTATGAGGGAATGGGTTAAAGATTGATAGTGATACGTGCAACACTCCTCATGCCCCTAGCACCAGCTTAACTATATCAGTCAGTTCGATACAATTTTACAGTACATGTACAAGGGAACTAACTGTATGTACGATTATTTCATTTACAAAACTGTATTACCGCCCCTTATCAATAATGTTTATTTTTCAATCTTACTATATGACAAAGAGCTAGACATTAATCCCACCAAGTCGCATTTCATGATACGCATTGTATTTTCCTATTAACCCTCTCGGCCTTAAATTTCTAATTGTCGTCTGCAATCCGATTTTGTTAATAAGGAAAAAACATGAATAAATGCAAATTTCAAAGCAATCAAGCACAGATATAGAAATCGAGTTTGAGACAAAAGCGAAGTCCAAAATCAGGGACAATGTAGCTGCACTATTTGTCGTGGTGCATTTTTGCGACATTGGCGGTGAAATGGTTAACATACTATTGTTCGGCACATGAATTTAAATGTTGAGTAAGAGATGAATCGCTGGCGAAGGTGAGACAAACGTGAGGGAGACACAAACAGTGAGAACGATAGACAGGCGAGACAGAGAGATAGAAAGAGAGATACAGAGATAGAGAAAGACACACAGAGAGGGAGTTGAAGAAGGGATAGATAGGAGAAATAGGCAAAAGAACATTATGATAACGGGATAGAAGGAGACTTTCGACGACTTATGAGACTGGAAAAGAAAGGGTGAATGTGATGAAGATGCAACGGAAAGAAGACAAAACAAAGGGAAAGACATGAGTAAGGATGGGGAGACAGGGGAGTCAATGAAGGAAGAGGGAACGACGGTAAAGACAGAAAAATACAGAAGAGACAATCGGTGCAATATGAGACAGATTAGAGAAAGAGGCAGCAATGAAGTAAAATAAAAAATGTGGTAGGAAAAGGATATTGGATAAAAAGCGACTGAAGGGAAAGGCAGTCATATATAAAGAATTTAGGAGATGGAGCAGAGGAAGGTTGAAGAAAGAATGAAGGCATTGACAACAGAGGGGGACATATGATGAACCAGGTAGATAGTTAGACAGGGCGGAGGAGAAAAGACGGCAGATGAGACACATGGGAGGAATAGACAGAGCAGGAGAAACACCCATTTCTGCATTTAATTCTATCCCACTGTAAAAGTGCGGTAGAATTAAAGATAGAAATAACAACAATGGAAAGACATACAGAGAGATAGAGAGATAAAGATAGAGAGAGACAGAGAGGCACACACAATGACAGAGAGACAGAGAGAAGAGCGAGAGATAGACAGACAGGCAGGCAGACGGGCAGACGAAGACAGAGACAGAGAAAGATAGACATAGGAGAGATATAAATAGGAATGTAGGCAAATTTGAAGCACGTGTCAACGGGATGGATTGACAGAATGAATCTACAGACAGTAGAGAGGGATCAGGTAGAGACAGTTTTGGATATCAGAGAAGTGACAGAGAGGAAAAAGACAGGGATATGTGACACATTGTGAAAAGAAGGCAAGGCAAATATAGGGAGAAACGGGATGGAGAGAGAGGCGTAAAATAGGGAAATATAGAGAAGAAAACGGCATGCTTACTGGAGAGAAATAACTACGACAGAAGATCGGGTGAGAAAGTATATTGGGAAATATAACACTAATGCAGGAAAGGGAAAAAAAATAATCCCTTCCGTGCCACGATGACGGATTTATGATATCACATGCAAACAGTTTGGATCCAGATGAGACGCTGAGTAACTCGGCGTCTCATCAGGATCCAAACTGTTTGACACCCTGTTTACTGTTTTATAAAGAAAGTGGAAGAAATGCACACACTTACACTAAAAATAAACAAAACTATGCCCAGCAGACGACAATGCTGGCACCGAAAGGGTTATAGAGAGAACAGGGGGAAATGAGAGAGAGGGGGATAGGAAGAGACAGAAAGGACCGATAGACAAATGGTAGAAGAAGATGATGATAAGGCACAGAAGAGAAAAGAGAAGAAGAATAAACGAAAACAAATGAAGGAAAAAACAAAATAGAAATGCAGTTTTATAATTCAAATGCAGTATGTCCTTACGCCATCTACCGGTATTTTTGAAGTTACTGAGTTAACACTTAGCCCTTTCACCGAAAATGTCGCAAAAATGCACCACGACAAATAGTGCAGTCCAAGATCAGACGTCGCTTTTTCAAGGCGGTGTCTGATCAGGGACTTCACTTTTTGTCTCATACTTTATTTCTATACCTGTGCTTTACCTGAACTTTGCATTTATTTATCTCATTTCCTTATTTTATTGAATGATTTAACAATATTGGGCTGCAGACAACAATTAGAAATTTGTCGCCGAAAGGGTTAGAGTGCGGCAATCCAGTATATAAGATCTTGCAAACAGCATATATCCAGATCAAAGGGCTTCTGTGGGAACACTTTGATCAGGGTCTACACAGTTTGTTATAAACAAAATTGTCTTCAGTGATACATGTTGATGCTTTTATTTAACCATTTCCCTCACATATAAACGTGTTTCACGCATTTACAAACAGAGTAGACCCAGATCAGACGGCTCCTATAGGAGCCGTCTGATCAGGGTATCCTTTGTTTGCTTTTGGGATTTGATATCGGTTTCTTTACCTTCTAAAATGGTTACAACGTTACACCATCCGTGTTTCATTATAACTGTTTTGTGCATGGATACTCAGTAGGTATTGAAATATGGAATAAACGTTGAACAGCGAAAGTGGTTAATCAGTATTTAGAAAGGGCGGGTCATTTTTTAACCTTTAGTCTGCTACGGGCGGATGAGTGATTAACTATGCAAACAGTTTGGATCCAGATGAGACGCCGAGTAACTCGGCGTCTCATCAGGGTCCATACTATTTGACACCCTAATTGCAGTTTGGTAGACATTGACTATAACTTGAATTTTTAAAATGTAGTAGGTGTAGGTGAAAAGGTTTGTAAAAATAATTTGCTCAGCAGGCTAAAGGTTAACTACTCAGCAGGTTGCGGGTTACTGTCTCCAAGAGCAGCATCCTGTCTCGTATTTGCAAACAACTCTACATCTCATTAGGGTTTTACTAAAAATACCCCTTTCTACACCTGCATAGTAGACACATTGATTTCTTATGTCCTTTTTAGTAATACATGTACATGTACAAGTGTCCGTTTATAAATGCTAGGAGAGGATCGGGATTCGAATACCCGTTTCCTTAAAATAAATGCCATTTCACGCACTAGCACACAGAGTAGACCCAGATCAGACGGCTCCTATAAGAGCCGTCTGATCAGGGTCTGTTGTGTTTGCTAATTGAATTTGATAGGTTTGTTTCTTTAGTTTCTAAAATGGTTGTAATTTTACACCTTTCATGTTTCGTTATTACTATTTTATCCATGAATATTCAGTAGGTATTGAAATTTGAAATACAGTACAGTCTCTATAACGACCACTAAATTGTGTTAATTAGTTTGGTATTTTGGGCAGTTGGTTGCTTAAAGCAAAAGACAGTAAAGCAGAACGCTCCTATAGGAACGTTCTGTTTTACTTTCACATTGCTTTTTAAGCATCCACCTGCCTTTAACATAAAATACTTAATGTAATTTAGTGGTCGTTATGGAGAGGTTTTACTGTAGGTGAAAAAGTTTGTAAAATAATTTGCTCAGCAGGCTAAAGGTTAACTACCCAGCAGGTTGCGGGTTAGTGTTTTGCACAGAGATGCTCCAAGAGCAGCCCCCTGTCTCGTATTTGCAAACAACTCTACATCTCATTAGGGTTTTACTAAAAATACCCGTTTCTACACCTGCATGGTAGACCCAGATCAGATGGTTCCTCTAGGAGCCGTCTGATCAGGATCTGCTCTGTTTGCTTATGTAGTAACGTAAAACCTGACTCTATAGGTTTTGCTTTGGCAATAACCTGATGTGTTAATATGTCAATTTAAGAATTAATCTAATTAATATTCATGATGTCATCATTTCTTACATGAATATTCATGGAGTAAAGTGTTAAGGTCACTTGCCCAAATAGAAAATACATATGTATGTATCACTTAATCAATTTAAGTTTCATTTAACAATGTGTATCTAATTTTTTGAATGTATAATTTGTGGAACATCCGTTCTATAATCTGTGTCTACATTGATTTCTTATGTCCTCTTTAGTAATACAAGCATCCGTTTGTAAATGCTAGGATAGGGAAGAGGATCGGAATTCGAATATCCCCTTTCCTTAAAATAAACGCCATTTCACTCACCAGCAAACAGAGTAGACCCAGATCAGACGGCTCCTATTAGAGCTGTGTTTGCTAATTGAATTTGATAGATTTGTTTCTTTAGTTTCTAAAATGGCTGTAATTTTACACCTTTCATATTTCATTATTACTTTTTTGTCCATGAATGTTCAGTAGGTATTGAAATTTGAAATACAGTAAAACCGCTCCATAACGACCACTAAATTGTGTTAATTAGTTTGGTATTGTGGGCAGGTGGTTGCTTAAAGCAATGTGAAAGTAAAACAGAACGCTCCTATACTTCCACATTGATTAAGTAAAACTTTAAGCATCCCCCTGCCTTTTACATGAAATACTTAATGTAATTTAGTGGCCGTTGTAGAGAGGTTTTACTGTAAACATAGAGCGGGTTAACTGTAGCCAAATTGGTGTTGAGGTTTTTTAATCCTTCACATTTTTTACCCATTCGAAATTGAGCAGACCCAGACCATACGACACTGTATGATCAGCGCCTGCTATGTTTGATTATGGAATTATATGATCCAACTACAATTTCTGCATTATTATTATTTCTTAAACCTTTACTCCATAAATACGCCTTTCTATGCCATTGCAAACAGAGAATACCCAGATCAGACGGCTCCTATCGGAGCCGTCTGATCAGGGTCCGCTCTGTTTGCTTATGATATAATATAAATATGAATTTATTGTTTCCATCATGGCCAGACATTCATGTGTCTTTGTGTAATAATAAGAAAAATAATCTAATTAATATCCATGACGTTATTATATTTTACCTGATTATTCATGTAGAAAAGGGTTAAATGAATATTCATCAGGCCCAGGGTTAATGAACGTGAACTGACACACTGAGATTATATCCTATACCCGGTCATAGGAACCCTTTACTTCATATAAACGACTTTCATGCAGTTGCAAACAGGGTAGATCCGGATCTTATGGTTCCAATAGGAGGTTTGACAAGGGTCTGCTCTGTCTGCCTATGAAATATTATAGAAATGATTCCACGGTTTCTGTCATGGCAAAATATTCCCTTGGTCAAAATGTCGTAATAAAATATCGGATATTTGATATTCACGATGTTAATATATATATTTCCAACCAAATGTTCATGAGGCAAAGGTTTGACTTACTACAGGGCCAGCTCTTCCTTGCATTACTATCATTAATTTGATCGTGCAGGAAGAGACTGGAGGATCGAACATGCTACATCCAGTGTCGAAAGCGAGCATTTAGGTTACACATTGTTTAAAATTAAATCGAATACAGATACATTTTCGTACTGAAACACAAAACCCATCATTTCTCCACCAAACTCGATGATGTGACATTTTTTTAAAATAGCCCCGAAGAGACGATTCTAAGGAGTGGACACAACATAGGCTTTGGTGGAGAAATTAAGAATTTATTCATGAAAAACAAGTATACATGTATTACAGAATTTATGGACGACTATGTGAAGCAGAGACATACCTCAAACACTCTAGCATAAATTGTTCTAACTTTGTACAACAGAAATTATAGTAAATTCTAACATTTTCTAGCATGCAAGAATGTTTTTTAATATTAGCTTCCAGTTGCGATCATCGTATACATATATTAGAAACAGTGACATCATGCATACCATATATTAGTCTGTCTCTGTTGAATATTCATGTCAGAAACATGGACATGATGCATACCTATTAGCTGGATATTTATAATGGCACACAGGAGGGTTTTTGGTATCGGTTGAAACAGTAGTCAGATCACTTATAATTTCATAAGCAGACCGTGATCAGACGGTTTCTTTAGGAGTCTCTGATCTTGGTATACTCTGTTTGAAAATGCGTGAAAATGCCTTTATATTAGGAAAGGGCTCAGCCGGACTCCTGGCCCTTAAATAACATCACGAAGTTGTCCACATTTCTAGCTGGGAAGTAGTCATTGGATGTGTTTAAAACACCTTGATCTAATTACCTCATTGGTAGAGCATCTGCTTATAAGGTCGTGAGTTCGAATCGCAGCGTAGGCCTATACATTCATATGTTATATTATATGTCAAGTATGTTGATCTTACTCACTTGACTTAATAGCATATGGTTACTTAATACAGAATCACACTGCGACTGGATGCTGTCACATAATAGACTGCATTACCGTCTGCCTACATTGAGCTACGACTTGTCTTATAAAACAGATTGATGTTTATTTTGAGTGGCCGATACAGAGAGGATAAGTTGTACTGAAATGTGTTTGCTTGTTTATAAAGTACACATGTATTAAATTTCTCTATCAGTCACATGGTCCGTAATTCAAATCCTATAATCTCCAATGACCTGTACATTGTTTAGAACCGTTTCTTAGGAACGATTCTTATATATTATCATAATACAGTGTTTTATGGTAAAGTAAAGACATGCTTCTATATGGAGGTTATATATACTGATCAATGACTTTCAGAGATTTCTCAGATAAATGAAATATTTGATATTGTCAGTAGTAATGATACCTCTGCCGGTGACAATGTGTTTGTTATTGCCTTTGAATTTGATATTTTTACTAGTAATTCATGTTTATGATAAACAGAATAATGAACTTGTGTTGCTGTTCGGGCGACTGTTTGTTCTGTATGTGGTGTTTCCTGCATGACTCATTTTTGTACTTTTATTTATGTTGATATTAAAAATATGTCACGAAATTGGGCTGTCATAGCTTTAAAAATTTGAGTTAAAAGACTTTTAAAACTCGGTTTTTAACACAAAAGAGCTCATTTTCGTTGCATAAGTTTAATGTCAGCCAAAGGAAGTTGATGACCCACTATTAATGTATGTATTTATCTTTCTATGTCACTGTTTATGTATTTTGTTTAAGTTGATATCATAACACAACCTGGTATTTCAAGCTTGATGTATACATGTAGGTTATATAATACAAAAGAACATACAAATTATCAACGGTTTATTATACATGTACCTTGGTCTGATTCAATACACACATATTAACTTCATGATCAAGAGCTGTAAAACTTGCCTTGAGCGATCATGTCTTTAGGCAAACTGTAGCTTAATACATGTCTAAGCAAAGACCTATAAGGTCTTTGGTCTAAGTGACGCAGAAAGTTCTTATGGGTGTCACAGAAGACAACTGAAACTAGTTTTGATGGTATAAATTTGAACATTAAATACTGCTTAAGACGGTGCTAGGGGGCGTGAGTAGCGTTGCACTTTTAATTACTACACCTGAACAGGCTCAATAAAAACCGAGTCTGCAATTTTCTCTTTTGGCATTGCTACTTTTGGTTTCGAAGTATCGCCCACTTTCAGAATATTCGAAATATATAGTAAAAAAAATAATAAGATTTGTATGTATTGAATATGGTATCACAAAACAAACGGATCATTTATGTGTATATCTGTATGTGTAGGTAGGTGTGCCTCTGCGTATGCATGTCTATATGTGCATGTCCGTAGTTGCATGGGTGCCTATATGTATGTACACATGACAGCTTTTGTTTGAATGCGTGTATCTGTGAACATGCATTTATGTTTGCGCATGCCTGTATGTGTGTGTGCAAATGCATGTATAGTTTTGCGAGCATGCCTGTATGTGTCGTTTTTACGCATGTTTGTGTTTGTGCACGCATGCCTGCATGTGTGTGCGTATGACAGTATGTGTCTGCATGCCGGTATATTTGCACTAGGTAAGTTCCTCTAACCCTGTGTGGATGCATGTCCGTGTTTGTGCGTATATGTTCAACGGCATGCTTGTGTGTTGTTGTTTTTTTGTTAATTCAAGTGCATAGAAATAAAGGTTTATTAACCGTATGTTTTTTTCCTTTTGTTACTGACCTATTACACACCACTTGCTAAATGCGTAAAGCTTTACTGTAATAAACAAAACATGTTATGGTCATGGCAGAAGCTATGATATCAGATCAGTTAAACCTCTCTATAACGGACACTAAATTACTTCAAGTATTTCGTCAACTATCCACCCAGGGGTTAAAATGAATACCTGTGAGGGTCACTCGCCGGTACTGCGGCTGCATGATTGCGCCATATGTTAGCAGTGCTCAATATTGTAGGCCAATAACTCAATGACCAGGGGAGTAAAAGTACAGTCGGCTGAGCGGTCATTCGGACTGAAAGTAGACTTTAACTAGGTACTTTTTCACACTAAATTACTTCAAGTATTTTGTTTTAAAGGCAGGTGGCTGCTTAAAGCAAGGTGAAAGTAAATCAGAACGCTCCTACAGGAGCGTTCTGTTTTACTTTCACATTACTTTAAGCAGCTACCAGCCCTAAATACCAACTTATTAACACAATTTAGTGGTCGTTATAGAGAGGCTTTACTGTAATAAACAAAACATTTTATGGTCATGGCAGAAACCAAGAAATCAGATCTGTATCATGCCGTAAGCAAACAGGACAGACCTTGATCAGTCTAGACCTACAGGAGCTACTTGGTCTTAGGGTGCTGCTTTTGAAAAAGCATGAAAAGGCGAATTTAAGCCACCGACAACACGTGCAATGTTATCGAATGACTTCGTGATGTATACACGTGTATAAAATCGTACTGGATCCGTTTCAATTGGCTACCAATGTTTGCTTAATGCGGAGTAGAATCCATGCAGAAAGTTACAAGAGGATGACATTCACACTCGTTTAAGCGGTTACCTGTCTTAACCATTTCCTCCATAAATACGCCTTTCTACGCCTCTATAAAAGTCACCTGTTGAAACCATTGTGACAAATAGAGCATTTGCTCCTATAGGAGCAAATGACCTATTTATCACAATTGTTTCAAATTACAAAATTCTAAAACTTTCCTTTTCTCTAGTTAATGCTCCTTTTCGGTAGATTTGTTCAAAACGGCTGGATCTAAAAATAGCCTATGATGGGAATGGGTTAAAGATTGATAGTGATACGTGCAACACTCCTCATGCCCCTAGCACCGGCTTAACTATATATCAGTCAGTTCGATACAATTTTACAGTACATGTACAAGGGAACTAACTGTATGTACGATTATTTCATTTACAAAACTGTATTACTGTCCCTTATCAATGTTTATTTTTCAATCCCACCAAGTCGCATTTGATGATACGCATTGTATTTTCCTATTAACCCTCTCGGCGCTAAATTTCTAATTGTCGTCTGCAATCCGATTTTGTTAATAAGGAAAAAAATGAATAAATGCAAATTTCAAAGCAATCAAGCACAGATATAGAAATCGAGTTTGAGACAAAAAGCGAGGTCCCAAATCAGGGACAATGTAACTGCACTATTTGTCGTGGTGCATTTTTTGCGACATTAGCGGTGAAATGGTTAACATACTATAGTTCGGCACATGAATTTAAAGGTTGAGTAAGAGATGAATCGCTGATGATGGAGAGACAAACAGAGAGAACGATAGACAGGCGAGACAGAGAGATAGAAAGAGAGATACAGAGATAGAGAAAGACACACAGAGAGGGAGTGGAAGAAGGGATAGATAGGAGAAATGGCAAAAGAAAATTATGATAACGGGATAGAGGGAGACTTTCTACGACTTATGAGAATGGAAATGAAAGGGTGAATGTGATGAAGATGCAACGGAAAGAAGACAAAACAAAGGGAAAGACATGAGTAAGGATAGGGAGACAGGGGAAGTCAATGAAGGAAGAGGGAACGAAGGTAAAGACAAAAAAGTACAGGAGAGACAATCGTTGTAATATGAGACAGATTGGAGAAAGAGGCAGCAATTAAGTAAAAAATGTGGTAGCAAAAGGATATTGGATAAAAAGCGACTGAAGGGAAAGACAGTCAAATATAAAGAATTTAGGAGATGGAGCAGATGAAGGTTGAAGAAAGAATGAAGGCATTGACAACAGAGTGCACATATGATGAACCAGGTAGATAGTTAGACAGGGCTCAGGAGAAAACACCCATTTCTGCATTTAATTCTACCCCACTGTAAAAGTGCGGTAGAATTAAAGATAGAAATAACAACGATGAAGAGAGATACAGAGAGATAGAGATATAAAGATAGAGAGAGACAGAGACAGAGACACACACAAAAACAGAGAGTCAGAGAGAAGAGTGAGAGACAGACAATCAGGCAGACGGGCAGACTGAGACAGAGACAGACAGGCTTAGGAGAGATATAAATATGAATGTATGCAAATTTGAAGCACGTGTCATTTACACTAAAAATAAACGAAACTATGCCCAGCAGACGACGAAGCTGGCACCGAAAGGGTTAAGAGAACGGGGTAAATGAGAGAGAGGGAAAATAGGAAGAGATAGAAAGGACCGATAGACAAATGGTAGAAGAGTATGATGAAAAGGCACAGAAGAGAAAAGAGAAGAAGAATAAACGAAAACAAATGAAGGAAAAAAACAAAATAGAAATGAAGCTTTATAATTCAAATTTAGTATGTCCTTACGCCATCTGCCGGTATTTTTGACACTTAACCCTTTCTCCGCCAATGTCGTAAAAATGCACCACGACAAATAGTGCAGTAGCTTTTTCAAGGCGGTGTCTGATCAGGGACTTCGCTTTTTGTCTCAAACTTTATTTCTATACCTGTGCTTTACTCCTTTGAACTTTGCATTTATTTATCTCATTTCCTTATTTTATTGAATGATTTAACAATATTGGCCTGCAGACGACAATTAGAAATTCGTCGCCGAAAGGATTAGAGGGTGATAAACCGAGTACATAAGATATTGCAAACAGTATATATCCAGATCAAAGGGCTTCTGTGGGAACACTTTGATCAGGGTCTACACTGTTTGTTATAAACAAAATTGTCTTCAGTGATACATTTTGATGCTTTTATTAAACCCTTTCCCTCATATTAACGGGTTTTCACGAATTTGCAAACAGAGTAGACCCAGATCAGACGGTCTGATCAGAGTCTGCTCTGTTTGCTTTTGGAATTTGATACCGGTTTCTTTACCTTCTAAAATGGTTACAACGTTGCACCATCCATGTTTCATTATAACTGTTTTGTCCATGGATATTCAGTAGGTATTCAAATTTGGAATAAACATTGAACAGCGAAAGTGGTTAATCAGTATTTAGAAAGGGAGGGGTCATTTTTTAACCTTTAGTCTGCTATGGGCGGATGAGTGATTAACTATGCAAACAGTTTGGATCCAGATCTAGCGTTTATAAATGCTAGGATAGGGAAGCGGATCGGGATTCGAATATCCCCTTTCCTTAAAATAAACGCCATTTCACTCGCCAGCAAACAGAGTAGACCCAGATCAGACGACTCCTATACGAGCCGTCTGATCAGGGTCTGCTGTGTTTGCTAATTGAATTTGATAGATTTGTTTCTTTAGTTTCTAAAATGGCTGTAATTTTACACCTTTCATGTTTCATTATTACTATTTTGTCCATGAATATTCAGTAGGTATTGAAATTTGAAATACAGTCAAACCTCTCTATAACGACCACTAAGTTATGTTAATTAGTTTGGTATTTTGGGCAGGTGGTTGCTTGAAGCACTGTGAAAGTAAAACAGAACGCTCCTATAGGAGCGTTCTGTTTTACTTTCACATTGCTTTAAGCATCCACCTGCCTTTAACATAAAATACTTAATTTAAATTAGTAGTCGTTTTAGAGAGGTTTTACTGTAAACATAGAACAGGGAGCGGGTTAACTGTAGCCAAGTTGGTGTTGAGGTTTTTTTTAATCCTTCACAAGAAAGAGACACATTTTTGACCTATTCGAAATTGAGCAGACCCAGACTATACGACACTGTATGATTATGGAATTATATGATCCAACTACAATTTCTGCATTATTATTATTTCTTAAACCTTTACTCCATAAATACGCCTTTCTATGCCATTGCAAACAGAGAAGACCCAGATCAGACGGCTCCTATAGGAGCCGTCTGATCAGGGTCCGCTCTGTTTGCTTATGATATAATATAAATATGAATTTATTGTTTCCATCATAGCTAGACATTCATGTGTCTTTGTGTAAATAATATGAAAATAATCTAATTAATATCCATGACATTATTATATTTTACATGAATATTCATGGAGAAAAGGGTTAAATGAATATTCATCAGGTCCAGGGTTAATGAACGTGAACTGACACACTGAGATTATATCATCCCGGTCATAGGGACCCTTTACTTAATATAAACGGCTTTCATGCATTTGCAAACAGGGTAGATCCGGATCTGATGGTTCCAACAGGAGGTTTGACAGGGGTCTGCTCTGTCTGCCTATGAAATAATATAGAAATGATTCCCTGAATTCTGTCATGGCAAAATATTCCCTTGGTCAAAATGTCGTAATAAAATATCAGATATTTGATATTCACGATGTCAATATAGATATTTCCAACCAAATGTTCACGAGGCAAATGTTTGACTTACTACAGGGCCAGTCCTTCCTTGCACCACTATCATTAATCTGATCGTGCAGGAAGAGACTGGAGGATCGAACATGCTACCTCCAGTGCCGAAAGCGAGCAGTTGGGTTACACATTGTTTAAAATTAAATCGAATACAGATACATTTTCGTACTGAAACACAAAACCCATCATTTCTCCACCAAACTCGATGATGTGACATTTTTTTTAAAGTAGCCCCGAAGAGACGATTCTAAGGAGTGGACACAACATAGGCTTTGGTGGAGAAATTAAGAATTTATTCATGAAAAACAAGTATACATGTATTACACAATCTGTGGACGACTATGTGAAGCAGAGACATACCTCAAACACTCTAGCATAAATTGTTCTAACTTTGTACGACAGAAATTATAGTAAATTCTAACATTTTCTAGCATGCGAGAATGTTTTGTAATATTAGCTTCCAGTTGTGATCATCGTATACATATATTAGTCTTTCCCTGTTGAATATTCATGTCAGAAACATGGACATGATGCATACTTATTAGCTGGATATTTATAATGGCACACAGGAGGTTTGGGTATCGGTTGAAACAGTAGTCAGATCACTTATAATTCCATAAGCAGACCCTGATCAGACGGTTTCTTTTAGGTATACTCTGTTTGAAAATGCGTGAAAATGACTTTATATAAGGAAAGGGTTCAGCCGGACTCCTGGTCCTTATATAACATTTATCTGTTGTATTATATGTAAAACGTCGCATAATAAAGGCACATGTGCCTAATAAACATTGGATAAATTGATCTTGATAACTAGCAGATGGTTTCTTAATACAGAACCACTCTGCGACTGGATGCTCTCATATAATAGACTGCATTAGGTTCTGCATTGAGCTATGACTTGTCTTATGAATCAGATTGAGGTTTATTTTGAATGGCCGATACAACCACATACCAATTCGATTCAGAATTGTCGCTTTACCCTTTCGTGCCTTTGCAAACAGGGTAAAACCAGATTAGACGGCTCCCGTAGGAATCTGCAGTTTGTTTATGGAGTAAAATAGATCTGATTCAACTGAATCTATCTTTACCAGAATTAACTCTGTTCAGATGACATTATAACAACACAACTATTTAATTCTTCTTGTTATCATTCTTATCATTTTTTTCGTTAGGTGTCAGGATAATGTGACTGGTTGGGGTGCCCTTGCCATGTACCTGCGGCAGGAGTATTCCAGTGAGGCAGCACTATAACTTGTCTCATGCGGGTGCCGTCTGCAAATAACTGAAATACTGTTGGTCGGACGTAAAACCCAAATCACTCACTCACTCTTTTTCGTTATCGGTCTTATCTTAACTCTTTCGGCGCCAAATTTCTAATTGTCGTCTGCAATTCAATTTTGTTAAATCATTCGGTGAAATAAGGAAGTGGAATAAATAAATACAGAATTCAGAGGAATAAAACACAAATCGAGAACTAGAGATTGAGACAAATAGTAAAGTCCCTGACCAGACGACGCCTTTTAAAAGGCGGCGTCTGATCTGGGACTGCACTATTTGTCGTGGTGCATTTTGGCGACATTGACGGTGAAAGTGTTAGACTACAGCAGAGCCTGATTATAGCGACCTATGTAATTAAGGCTTGTTCTAAAAAATCTGTAAGGTTTTTAATGTTGGGCGAAAGTAATGCAAAATCCTCATTCCTTCAGATCTTTCTTCGTACATTTATCTACATTCTGTTTTAAATTCTAGAATTAGAATTTCTGTCGAGTGGTCGATGAAGACAGGTTAAACTGTACACCGTGTCAAGATTTCCTCAGCATTCATGCACTGTAAACGTGTATCGGTATACATGTCCGTGCATGTATGGGTGCCCATGTCTGTATGCATGTGTTCATGCGTTAACACACGATTATATGTGTGTTCACACGTGCATAATTGTATTTTTGAGCGCACGCCTTATTTTTTGTGTACATGCATGTATTTTTTTTGTGTGTATGTGTCTGCACATACATGTGTATATGTGCGCATACCTGTATTTTTGTGCACATGCCTATGTGTATGCCTGTATATGTAAGTATTCCTCCATGTGTGCATGTGTGTGTAAGGCAGTATGTGTCAGCATGCCGGTATATGTGCACTAGGGTAAGTATCTCCAACACTGTGTGGATGCGTGGTAGTGTTTGTGCGTATATGTTCAACGGCGTGCTTGTGTGTTTTCTTGTTAATCCAAGTGCATAGAAAATAAAGTTTATCAACTATATGCTTTTTCTTTTGTTATTGACCTATTACACACCACTTGCAAAATGTGTAAACATTTTGGATTCAGAAGAGATGCCAAGAACCTTGGTGTCTTATCAGGATCCAAACTGTTTGGCATATTTAGTATGCTTTTGAAATGAAATAGAAGAAAGTATGTCCTCCAATTTGAACTGGTAAACACTCTTTTTTTTGTCGATGAATACTTTTTTGATGTAGGATAATCATGGTCCTTTTAATAGCAACTCAAAATAATATTCTGGGCATTTCAAATAGGTGATAGCTAAACGTAGTATGAATCTAATACACATGAACACTATAAAAACTATCTGTATTGCTTTCGTTCTGCATATAGCGGCCGCTTGAATTTAACACTTCATTGCACGAATATTATTTTTCACCAGATACAGTACAAGATCTATATTACTTCATAATAAGCCAACGAAACAGACTTCCACAAAACAGGTGTTGGATTCATCTGACCTGGCTTCACTCTGTTTGCAAAGGCGACAAAAACCTGTATCTAAGGAGGAAACAGTTAAAGAAATTTAGTTGTCGCTGTGGAAAATATACAGTAAAACCTCTCTAAACCTGGACTTTCAATTTAGTATAAATATCGGTCTTCGGTACAGGTGGCACCTTAACGCAGGATGAAAGTCATGCAGAAAGCTCCTCTGAGAGCTTTCTGTATGACTTTCACCCTGCATTAAGCAGCCACCTGTCTAAAAAATCTAAATTCTTCTCTACTAGAATTCTGGTGTAGTGGGTTTTAATTGTACATATAGCGACTAATAGTAACTTGGCGTAGCTTTGGTCGATGTCTTGTCAGAATTCAAACTGTTAGGCACTCAGCTAGAGCAAACTCACCTGTCAAATTTAAAAAATAGGTAAAAGGCAGTACACGTTAATCTGAACAAATAACAATTTCATAGCATTTTGAAAAGCTTAACGTGGAAAATGTAAAGCTTGTATTATATGGGACTTTAGAAAATTGAGAGGCCAGTCAAGAATTTTCTTCTACTAAAAGCTATCAATCCTTACCCTGCCATAAAAACAAAATGTCTGCTTCAAATAATGGTCTGTAGACCCAGATCAAAGGTCTCCTGGTGGAGTATTTTAATCAGGGTCTGCACTGTTTGTAATACAAATCATTTCTTTCAGGGATATATTTTGATACAATGTTTCGTTTCATTGATATTCAGCAAGGGAGGAGCCAGTTTAATTATTCAGCAAAATAACGGATATGTTATGGCTAAGGCTAAGAAATCAGATCTGTATTATTCCATAAGCAAACAGAGTAGACCTTGATCAGACTAAACCTGCAAGAAACTAAGAACTCATATACGTACTACTCCGGCAGTGAATAGAGCAGACCTTGATCAGACGAAACCAGCAAGAAACTAAGAAGTCATACATGTACTACTTCGGCAGTAAATAGAGCAGACCTTGATTAGATTAGGAGCTGTCGGATCTTGGTCTGTCGTATCTGCAAAGGCATGTAAATTCTGAAAGGGGGTGATCCCCGAGAAAGTCCAATTTGAGCTACCGACACCACATGCAGTGTTATCGAAATGACCTCGTGATGTATACACATGTGATTAAATTATACAGGACTTTGCTCAACTGGCCACAAATCCATATCTATATAGAACAATTCAGTAAACACTGTGAAACCTTTTTATTTTAGTTAAGGAGTTCGACTCTTTTAGGTAGTTGACTTCTTGCTTGACCCATTACCTTATAGGCTATTTTAGATACATCCTCTTTGATCAAATCTATCGAAAAGGAGCATTATCTACAGAAATGATTTTTTTTTAGAATTTTGTTGTTTCAAACCATTGTGATAAATAGAGCATTTGCTCCTATAGGAGCAAATGCTATATTTATTACAATGGTTTCACAAAGTGACTTTAATAGAGTCTTCAAACGTCGTCAATATGAGGGAATGGGTTAATGCAGAGTTGAAGTCATGCAGAAAGCTCGCATCTGTTTTAAAGATCGACAGTGATACGTATTTGAGTGTTCGGTTTGTTAAGGTTTTACTGTATATGGAAATACAGACAGCGGCTACAATAGATGGAGCGGGGTTTCAATATAGTTCTATATGAATGTTTTCATTTCAGCAGTGTATCTAACAACATGTATATCCCTTACAGTCCGTAATGCTTTCTACTGTCAACTGGTCTAAATAAGATCTCGGAACCCACTTATTTGAGATATTGAGGGGCGATGGTGCATCGCTGATCAGAGATCTTCTCCAGGAACCCGCTAACCTGGATGAAGAATGTTTTCTTATGCCCCATATATGGGACTGTGGCGGTTACAGTGATGCATGTATACACACCACATATTCCAAAAGTATGAGACCCTTCAATAGCAAACCCAGCATTGTGAAAGAGAACATTGCTGACTCGGTTCATGGACAGTTATTTAACATACAACACTGCTCATGCCCCTAGCACCTACTAAACTATATCGGTCAGTTCAGTACAAATTTACATTACATGGGAAATAACTCTATATGATTATTACATTCACAAAACTGCATTGTTGCGCTTCATCAATAAAGTGGATTTCGCCATTATTCGAAAACAGAAATCGTTATTTTTCAATCGTGTTACATATAACAGGGGCACAAAGAACTGGACATTAATCCCACCAGTCGTATTCGATGATATACATTGAGAGACAGGATTACAGAAATGGGGATATAGATAGACAGACACAGACAGGTGATGAGTCACACAGAGATGAGTGAAAGAAGGGGTAGGTTGGAGAAATAGAGAGGAAAATGAACACTATATAAATGTACAAGGAGGTAGGAATAATGAGTGGGGAAAGGGCAAGGAAGCGAGATAGAGGGATACTTTAGACGACTTGGGAGACAGAGACAAAGAAAGAAAAAATGAATGTGAGGGAGACACAACGTAAACAAAGATACAAAAAAAGGAAATACGCGAGAAAGGATGGGGAACGAGAGTAAAGACAAAATAGTTCAGGAGAGACAATAAATGTAATATGACACAGATTGTAGGAAGTGACAGCAATTAAGAACAACAGGTTGTTGGGTAAGAGACAGTGTGGAAAAGAGACAGAAGGAAGCGACATTCATAGAAAGAGTGTTCATAAAGACTCTGTCCATTGAGTATAGGATTAAATACTGTGATAGCTATTTAATATTTTACTTTACGACTGTTCAAAAAATATTCATTATTGGTATTTTTATATTAGAATAAAATTCAAATGACGTTAATTGCCATAATGTATAGGCGAGAGTTAACCGTAGCATGTATGTAGTGTGAGAAGATCCTGACCAGACAGCTCATATAGGCACAATCCGCGAATCTGATATATTTCACGTAACATTTCTGTTTTATGTTGTTGTAAATTCAGTAAAATCATAAGAAAATCATAATAGAAGTATACTGATATCATGCATTTTACTCTTTCCATGCTAAGAGACTGTCACCTTACAAAATTTCCGTCTGCTAAAAAGTTTTAAGTTAAACTTTCTCCAGTTTGGATCCCGATTAGACGCCGACTGTTTTATAAGGACTCCGTTGAGACCTCGGCTGCTTGTTAAGGGTCCAAATGAGACAACAACTGTTTCTTGAGAATACCGATTAGACGCCGACTTTTTCTTGAAGATCCCGATGAAACACCGAATGTTTCTGCAGGATCCCGATGATACATGACTGTTTCTGCCTGATCCATGTTCTTTCAGAGAGAGTTGAGAAATAAAGCAAGTGGCACTATTTAAAAACAATTTGCGGACGATCCTACTGTAAACTCGAGTCTTATGTAAAGAGAAATGAGAGCTTTTTTGGCAGGTGACGTTTTAACCCATTAGCGCCCAGTGGATTCTTCCATGCAATTGTCGTTTGCATTTTATCGCCAACATATTTCCCAAGCTTCATAAACCATATTTTGATCGAATATAAATTGCATTAGTAGCTTCTATTTCTAAATATATTGACTGCGTGAGTAATATGAATATGGGGTGCAGAGACCCCTTGTTAACCCTTTCCTCCATAAATACGCCTTTCTACGTCTCTATAATAGTCACTTCTTGAAACCATTGTGATATATAGATGATTTCAATACTACATAATTCAAACATTTTCCTTTTCTCTAGTAAATGTTCCTTTTTGGTAGATTCATTCAAAGAGGTTGGGTCTAAAAATAACCTATGGAGGAAAGGGTTAAGAGACATAAGTTCTAAAATTCGTCCAACACATTTTGATCTGAGTCACGTTTATTAGCATTTTCTCTAAACATACAACACGTACGTCAATCGGTGTGGATCCAAGTTACTCGGCGTCTCCGCTTGATCCAAGCTGATTGTTGAGGATTCGCCTACACTAGGTTAACTGTAAGGTTACTTTTGATTAAGTGCATGATCTACCGATTTGATATTCCACCATCTGTGTTATTAACCCTTTCCTTCATATTGACACTTTTGCAACAGAGTTGACCTACAAAAGCCGCCTGGTCAGGATATATGACATCTTATTAGATCTGATTCTATAGTTTCTGTCATGTCAAAATATCATGTCTTGTCAGGTTCATGTCAAAGCTTCCTGTGTTCATATACAGTTGTTAATGGTTATTATACCATTTTTTTATTTATGGATAATGGCTAAATTGTATCAAACGGTATATCACGCGTAATTAGAAGATTTGTTCTATTCTTAACCCGTAGCTTCATGCAAACATGGCATCATGCATATCAACCATTTAGTTCCCAATGTCTCTTAAAGCAGATGTAGGCAAATAGTATCAAATTTCTCAGAAGGCTTATTCCAGCAAACATTTTGGTTGCTCTGCAGACTCCGCATGAAGAATGGATGGGCCCCGAAGTAAGATCCGGAGGGGTTTCCATAAATAATATAAGCATAAAAAGGAGTAAAGGGTTCACCCTTCTCTTGCTGAATTTTAAAATACATTTCTCCTTCTTTACTAATGCCCTGTTGTATAATAACATATATCTTCACTGTGTACACGTATTTCGCTGTGCAATGACTGCTACGGAGTGCGCTGGTTGCACAATCAATTTGTAAATAGTGCAGACCCTGATGAGACAGCTCCTGCAGGAGCTGTCTCATCTGGGTCTTCACTATTTACAGGTAGGTATATTGACGTTAATAGCAAGCGAAGGGTTAATATTAAATCTCGCTTGAAGTCCTTAGCCTATACTCTTTGCAGTGTATATGTAAGCTCTTACATATATAAAAGGTACTTATTCAAACAATGAACCCAGATCAGATTTCTTCTGTAGGTGCCGACTGATCAGGGTCTGCTGTGTTTGCTTATGAAGTAATATACATCTGAATGTGCAGTGTCAGAATCCGTACACTACTATTAACTAGTAAAGGCGTTACACCCTTTCCCTGTTTTATGTTCATTCCAAATTTCGATTCCTACTTAATATTCATGGACAGAAAAGTATTAATGAAATATTGAAGGTGGAATGTTGTAGTCATTTTAGAAAGTAAAGAAACAGCTCTTTCAAATTATATTAACATACAGTGCAGACCCTGATCATTCGGCTCCTAGAGGAGTCATCCGTTCTGGGCCTACCCTGTTTGCAAACTGTGAAAACACGTTCTATATACGAGGGGAAATGTTAAATACATCGACTGATACGTTTAGCTGGTTGGTATTACTCTGTGAATAATATTATAAACATGCACTTGTTAACCAGATACCGTAAACTATATACATGTAGACCTACCTTATAACTTATTATACAATAATAATATATCTTTATTTCCTCCACTCATGGAGAGCATTACATACACTAAACATACATATACATTGTACAAGAATACAAATACATAGACATTGAAGAACAATTATAAATTCCCTGCATATTCAAATGCACTTCATCATGTGACAATATAAGTCTAAACAATAGAACATACCCTAACTTATGTTGTACATACCTAGTAATCAGTATAACCTTTTCAGAAAGGTACAGTAAAACCCCTATAATCCGGACATTCAATTTAGCACAAATACCGGTCCTGGGGACAAGCAGCAGCTCAATGTAGGGTGAAAGTCATGCAGAAAGATCCTCTCGGAGCTCTCTGCATGACCCCACTCATCCATTAAGCAGCCGTCTACCTAAATGTATCTATATTCTCCTTCACTTAAATTCCGGTTTCGAAAGGTTTTACTGAAATTACAAGTATCTGATCAGGGTCTGCTTGCCACTGTACTTATTTGGATCTACTTCAAGAAGAACATGAGCCAGCTTACATGTGGATCCATTATGCAGACAGAGAAAATCAAGATTATAGGACTCCTAAGAGACCTCTTAAACCAGGGTCTTCACTGTTTGACAATTTACACATATATTTGAAACCTTCCAATACAGGTCATTGTATATTCGATTGTCTCACTTTTTCGGACATATTAATTGAATATTACACAGTGAACGTGTTAACATTGTGTTATACAAACTTATTGTTGTATAACCAGCCTTGTTACAGTCGGTTCTGTAGTACTATATTTCGTTGTATTTACAGAATAAGCCATGTGGTTGCAGTCTTAACCAGAATTTTATGGGGATGTTATCTACAAACTTAGGAAAATTCGGGGTCATATCCATTTTCATGATTTGTTTATAAAACGCATTAAAAAATTTAAAAAGAAAGGTTATGATCCTATTATATTGCAACACACTGCATGTTTGGTTATCGACCCTTTTACAGTCGGTAGCTACGCTTCCCTCTTTGCTTGCACGATGACAGGCCGAGGGTAGTACTCTATGATGGTATACTCTTAAACTTGGATACAGGAGGAGCTTACCAGACTCATGTATTATTTTTTCCCTGTCGTGCCCTTAACGGCTTGCCTGCAGGTGCTCTGACTTCAGCAAAGTCATTGAGTACATATTTGACGGATTGTCACAGTTATTATGCTATGTTTTACATGTTGTCCTGTGTTCACCGTCGTCTATGTTGTGGGTAAGTCCAGCGGGGATACCTTTATTTACAATATTTGTAAAGCTAGGGTGACTTTGAGAGAAGTGTGAGGTTAGGACGTCCGTAAACCGGTTTAAACCCCCAGTGGTGTTTTTGCTGCTGACCGTGCCAAGGCGGTACTCTCTTTGTCACCCTTCCTTTTGTTTGCCTTGCGTCTTTGTGCTTGTGGTTTGTTCATGTTGTGGAACGTTTGTCCCTGTTTCTTGTGTGTCTTTTGGTGTTTTCTGTGTTCATTTCGTGTGTGTGCGTGTGCGTTTGGGTGTGTGGTTGTGTGTGTGTGTGTGTGTGTGTCATGCTGTCTATCGGTGTTTTGGTGGTGGTTGCGTCTTGCATGTGGCTTTGCCTGCTTGACTTTACTACTTTTCCATTAACCCTTCGCTTGCTGAATTTTAAAATACATGTCTCCTTCTTTACCCATGCCCTGTTGCATAAGTACACATATATTCACTGTGTACACGTATGTCGCTGTGCAATCACTGCTGTGGAGTGCACTGGTTGCACAATCGACTTGTAAATAGTGCATACCCAGATGAGACAGCTCCTCCAGGAGCTGTCTCATCTGGGTCTTCACTATTTACAGGTAGGTATATTGACGTGAATAGCAAGCGAAGGGTGATCACAACCCTTCAGAATTTAAGTGTATAAAATCTACCTATTATCTAAAGGACTAGGTGTAGTTTCGGAAAATACTGGTACCCGATTGTGCCAAATACAGACATACCAACGGGACATAAACCGGACACAATCGTGCTTGTTATTACACGACACGTTGACCCAAAAGACGAATAGTGCATATACAGTAAAGCCTTTCTCTATTTATATCTGCCACACAACACAAGTCCAATTATGTGACATTCAGGCAGATAGCAGTTTTATAGAGCTTGAATGTTATCCTTAAAGCTGTCATAAGTACATTCTACACTACTTTCGTTTTGCATTAAACAGCCGCTTCAAGTATTTAAAACCATTGCTTAATGATTAAAATGTAAATCTCGAGAGTCGCTATTGTATATTGATCCTGCTGGAGCATGTTTGAGTGAGCCGGGCGACATGTTGTCTTTACAGGACTGGGACGTTTTAGTGTATTGCTTGTTATTTTCGGAAAATACTGGTACCCGGATGTGTTAAATACAGGCACACCAACGGGACTGAAACCGGATACAAGCATTTCTATTGAAACAATTGACCCAAAACGTATAGTACAACACAAGTCAAATTCTGTGACATTCAGGCAGATGGCAGTTTGTTTAGCTAGAGGGTTATCCTTAAAGCTATCATAAGAACTTTCTACGTTACTTTCGTTTTGCATTTAGTCGTTGTTTTATCATTAAAATGTAAATCTAGAGAGTCGCTACAGTACATTGATCATGCTGGAGCATGTATAAGTGAACAGGTTGACTTTAAAAACCGGACAAGGAAGTTTTGGTGTGTTGCTGGTTATTTTATTTATAAACTAAAATCGGGACTACTCTTATTATCAGGGTATGTTAACTATATATTTACACGGTTGGCTCGTTTCATATATTGTTAGACATAAACCAGTGACGAATAAGAGCTACATTCAAAACACCCAAGGTTTGATATTTTGACAAGTTCTATTCAAAATGGCGGAAGGGGGAGGGGATAAACCATTGATAGCTGAAGACATTACAAGTATCTGCTCCGGGTCTGAGTTTACATTTGACTTTTTCTGTGAACTGTGTAAGGATGATGGTAAACATGTAGAAGCGGAAGGTTTCTGTGTGGACTGTGGAGAATATCTATGCGATCTGTGTTACAGTGGTCATAAAAGAAATCGGTATACACGTCACCACGAGCTACTCGACAAGGGGCAAATGCCCAAGGACACTCCCCTCTCTGTAGATCGGGTGAGTAAGGATATTTATACAAAGTGTACTGTTCATGCTGGCGAATTGATCAAATTTTACTGTAAAACGCACGATGTTCTGGGATGCAGCACGTGTTTCGTGACAGGCCACAGAAGTTGTGGTGATATTGATTCAATTCTTGAGAAATCAGAAAGTATTTTGGATAGCCAAGAATATGCCGAATTTATCCAGACACTGAAGTTCCTGGAACAAAAATCCAGTGACCTGATTGAGAAGTCACGTGCCAACATAACACTTACTAAAAATTGTCATTCAGAAGTAATCAAAGCAGTTAAACAATTCAAAGATAAAATTACCGAGAACCTAGAAAAACTTGAACGAGAGCTTACCGCGGAAGCCGATACATTCTTGACAGATGCAGAACAGAAAATGACGTCCAATGCGGAGGACTGTACCAAGACAAAACAAAAGATACAGACCATTACTGAAGATTTTGAAACTTTAAAGTCGTCTAGACGTGTGTGTCAGGTGTATATATCAATGAAGGAAAACAACGAACAAATCAAACAGCTGCAGCAAAAACTTCACTCGGCTGGAGAAAATCTCTTCGTGAAGAACTTTAAGTTTGAATGCAACAAAACATTATATAAACTTATAACAAGTACGCATGCACTAGGAGAGATATCAAGTGAAGTTAAGACATCCCCTGTAAGACAGCAAACGACTGAGAAAGTAATTGTACCAGTTCCTAAGACAAACATTTCCGTACCAAAGTTTGTACATGTGATGGACATTGACGTGAGATATAAAACTACAGTAACTGGGTCTGCCGTAGTATCTAAAAACAGGCTGGTTGTTGCAGACCATAACAACAAAAGAGTAACGTTGTTGGATACTCAAACAAATAGGATGATTAGTAATTTAAATGTAATGTATAACCCATATGATGTCACTGTAATAAACAAAAATCTTGTTGCAGTATCGCAGTGGCACGGTCAAACACTCCAACTCATGAATGTGTCGGATTCACTCACACTGGTCAGGGAGATAACCGTGCGTCGTACTTGTGCAGGTGTAGCCTACACCAGGGATAAACTGATTGTTACCTACATTAACCCTCCAAGGCTCGAGATAACGGATCTACAAGGTAACATTGTGAAGACAATAAAGAAAGATGGTGATGGAAAACAACTGTTCACAGAGCCTCGATACGTGTGTGTCAGTAAGGATGAAGAGTGTTTATATGTATCAGACACTGGCAGTGACAAGGTGATCAGCCTTACTATGGACGGTGTAGTAAAGTCTGTATATAGTGACAATGAACTTGAAAGTCCGACGAAAGTATGTGTTGATCACCATGGCAATGTGTATATTTGTTGCGCTAACAGTAGAAATGTACACATGCTAACCGCTAACCTGACCAAGATTCAGATCATCCTGACTCAGGCAGATGGACTGGACACTAATGTTTACTCTGTAAGCCATTGTCATGAGACAAACAGGTTGTATGTAGGAATGCAGATCAACCGCAAAATTAAAGTGTTTCAGTTGTCATAAACCTCCTTATTCATGCATGTTTAAAGAGTTGGAAATAAGAAGACAAAGAAATTACAATCACTCTTAATCACAAACTGATTGATACTTGGGTCCAGATCAGACACTCCTTATTTCGACGTTTGATAAGAATCAAAGTTGTTTCAACTCGGTCAATCGAACCTTAATTTCTGTACTGCTACTTTCGAAAAGTTTCGGGCCAAGTGCTGTATTTTTTTTATTTGTTAATATTTTTATATGAAATTATCATAAATGATTGCTGTGACTGTATCCTATTGATTTATTGCCAGAATTAAACTTAGGTGCGTGCAAGACGCAATACTTTGTCACCATAGCAACGTCACATCGACGTGAGCGGGACAACTTGGTATATTCAATAACGGGTGTCTTTATATAGGTCTGAAACACTCAAATTTTCTCGAAATATTCCCCAGCATACTTTATACACTTCTGATGCCTCTTTAATCAAGAAGAAGACAATTTTCGAATGCACTCTCTGACAACAATTGGCAGGTCATTGACGTCGTCGAAACGTCAGCCTCGCAAGTCACACTTGATTGTCGGGAATAACAAAAACTGGCACGGTGCAATGTCTGGGGAGTATGGTATGTGCGCAATTATGTCAATTCCTCTCTCAGCAAGTACTTCCTTTGTTGTAGATGCGATATGGGGCGTATGGGGCGTTGCATTGTCATGATGCAGGTAGAATTTGCCGTCATTTTCTGGTCGCTTCTTCCTCACAGCCCTGGTCAAATCACGTCGCAGCACCCGAAACGTGATAATGAGTGCATATATGCATCAATATCTATGCAACAATGAAATATTTTCAATATATTTATCAAACAGTATTTTTATTCCATGTACAGTAAGAAATATTTTAAATTCAAATTATTAAACTTAACACCCTATCTTTGAGTAATACTGTCTTTGCATTGTGACGTCAAAGTGCCCCGCTCACGTCGACGTGACGTTGCTATGGTGACAATATATCGCGATTCGCTTGTGCATATATTTTAATATGGCAATAAATCAATAGGATACAGTAGCAGCTGTCATTTATAAAAATATTAACAAATTAAAAAATTACAGCATTTGTCCCGAAACTTTTCGAACAACCCTCGTATCTTTCATTTATATTCCATTCACTGTTGAATATTCATGTCAGATACAATGACGTCATGCATATTTATTAGCTGGATTTTTATAATTGCACACACAAGACTTTTGATAATTGTTGAAACTGTAATCAGATCAATTATCAGACGGTTCCTTTAGGTGTCCATATTGCTTGCTGGACCCCTGGCTCTTATATAGCGTAATGAAGCTGTGTCCACATTGCTTGGACCCCTGGCTCTTATATAACATAATGAAGGTGTCCACATTGCTTGCTGGACCCCTGGCTCTTATATAACATAATGAAGGTGTCCACATTGCTTGCTGGACCCCTGGCTCTTATATAACATAATGAAGGTGTCCACATTGCTTGGACCCCTGGCTCTTATATAGCATAATGAAGGTGTTTCCATATTGCCTGGACCCCTGGCTTTTATATAACATAATGAAGGTGTGTCCACATTGCTTGCTGGAAAGTAGTACCGGTATTAGAAACTTCAATATGTATAGGATAAACAGAATAATGAACTAAATTATGTTGATATTAAAAATATGTCACGAAATAGGGCTGTTATAGGTTTTAAAAAATAGTTTAAAGATTAAGGAAACTCGGTTTTTAAAAGAGAAAGGCGCATTCTCGTTGCATCAGTTTAATAACATCAACCAAAATAAGTTGATGATCCACTTATTTGTATGCCTGTATGTGTAGGTAGATATGCCTCTATGTGTGCATGTCTATATATGCATGTCCGTAGTTGCATGGATGCCTATATGTATGTATACATGACAGCTTTTGTTGAATGCGAGTATCTGTGAACATGCATTTATGTTTGCGCATGCCTGTATGTGTGTGTGCAAATGCATGTATAGTTTTGCGAGCATGCCTGTATGTGTAGTTTTTACGCATGTTTGTGTTTGTGCACACATGCCTGCATGTGTGTGCGTATGACAGTATGTGTCTGCATGCCGGTACATGTGCACTAGGTAAGTACCTCTAACCCTGAATGGATGCGTGACCGTGTTTGTGCGTATATGTTCAAAGTCGTGTTGTTCCTTTGGTTAATTCAAGTGCATAGAAAATAAAGTTTATCAACCATATGCTTTTTTTCTTTTCTTACTGACCTATTACACCCCACTTGCTAATTGTATAAACATGTTGGGTTCATAAGAGATGTAGAGAACCTTGGTGTAATATCAGGATCCAAACTGTTTGGCATATTTAGTATGCTTTTTGAAATGACATAGAAGAAAGTATGTCCTTCAATTTGAACTGGTAAACACTGTTGTCGATGAATACTTATTTGATATAGGATCATCATGGTCCTTTTAAAAGCAACTCAAAATTATATTCTGGGCATTTCAAATAGGTGATAGCTAAATGCAGGCTGAATCTAATGCACATAAGCGCTATAAAAACTCTCTGCATTGCTTTCCTTCTGCATATAGCGGTCGCTTGAATTAACACTTTATTGCACGAGTAATAAGCCAACGAAACAGACTTCCATAAAGCAGATGTTTGATTCATCAGATATGACTCCACACGTCCATATCCGTATCTAAGGATGAACAAGTTAAGTTTTCGCTGAAGAAATGATACAGTAAACCTCTCTAAAACGGATGTTCAATTTAGTATACATATCGGTCTTCGGGACATGTGGCAATTTAATGCTAGGAGATTTCTGCATGACTTTCACCATGCATTAAGCAGCCACGTGTCTAAAAGAAACTAAGTTTTTCTGTACTAGAATTCTGGTTTAGTGGGGTTTAACCAATTACCTATTTTAGGCTATTTTAAATACAACCTCTTTGAATTAATCTGCCGAAAAGGAGCATTAACTAGGGTCAAGAAATTTCTTTAAATTTTTGTAGTTTGAAACCATTGTGATAAATTGAGCATTTGCTCCTATAGGAGCAAATGCTCTATTTATCACAATGGTTCAACAAAGTGACTTTTACAGAGTCGTCAAAAGTCGTCACTATGAGGGAATGTTTTACTGTACATATAACGACTGATAAGTCAGTAGCTTTGTTCGACGACTCATCAGTAAGTAACTGTAACTGGGCCAAAATTTAAAATAAAATCACTTGGCAACTTTAAAAATAGGTAAAAGGCAGTACACATATTTTGAACAAATAACACTTTTCATATCATGTTAAAAAGCTTAGCGTGCAAACTGTAAAGCTTGTATTATATAGGACTTTTCGAAAATTAAGAGGCCTGTTAAGAATTTTTTTGTACGAAACGCTATCAATCATAACCCCACTGTGAAATCAAAATGTCTGTTTCAAATTTTGATCTGTAGACCTAGATCAAAAGGCGTCTGATAGAGTCTTTTAATCAGGGTCTGCACTGTTTGTAATTAAAAATCATTTCTTTCAGCGATAAATGGTGATACAATGTTTTGTTTTATTAATATTTAGAAAGGCATGAGCAAGTTGTAATTATTCCGCAAATTAAGGGTTAACTTCCCTCTACAGGCTAGTTGTTATGGAAACCATTTGCAAAAAGCCTGTACATACATAAGACACTGGGTTTAACTGAAAACAATAACCAAATCAATATTGATACAATAAATTAATCTCACAATGAATGTGTGTTACCTCAATTCTATAATGGTATGCATGTTTAAACAAAATATGTTATGATCATGGCAGAATCTAAGAAATAAGATCTGTATTATTTCATAAGCAAACAGAGCAGACCTTGATCAGAATAAACCTACAAGAAACTAAGAACTCATATCTGTATTATTCCTGCAATAAATAGAGCAAACATTGATTAGATTAGGCCTGCAGGAGCTGTCTGATCTTGGTCTGCTGTATCTGAAAAGGCATATAAAGTCAAATTTGAGCTACCGACACCACATGCAGTGTTATCGAAATGACCTCGTGATGTATAAATGTGTATTAAATTATACAGGACTTTGCTCAACTGGACACAATTCCATATCTATATAGAACAATTCAGTAAACACTGTGAAACCTTGATATTTTAGTTAAGAAGGAGTTCGACTATTTTAGGCAGTTGGCTTCTTGCTTAACCCATTACCTGAAAAGGCTATTTTAGATACCTCTTTGAATAAATCTACCGAAAAGGAAAAAGAAAATCCATATCTATATAGAACTTTCAGTAAACACTTTGAAACCTTGATATTTTAGGCAGTTGACTTTTTGCTTAACCCATAACCTCATATGCTATTTTGGATACAGCCTCTTTGAATAAATCTACCGAAAACGAGTCCGACTCTTTTAAGCAGTTACCTTCTTGCTTCTTTGAATAAATCTACCGAAAAGGAGCATTATCTACAGGAATTATTTTTTAGAAGTTTGTTGTTTCAAACCATTGTGATAGAACATTTGCTCCAATAGGAGCAAATGCTCTATTTATTTCAATGGTTTTGAAAAGTGACTTTGACAAACAGAGTCTTCAAAGGTCGTCATTATGAGGGAATGGGTTAATGCAGAGTTGAAGTCATGCAGAAAGCTCGCATCTGTCTTAAAGATCGACAGTGATACGTATTTGAGTGTTCGGTTTGTTGAGGTTTTACTGTATATGGAAATACAGACAGCGGCTACAATAGATGGAGCGGGGTTTCAATATAGTTCTATATGAATGTTTTCAGTTCAGCAGTGTGTCTGACAATATGTATATCCTTTAGAGTCCGTAATACTTTCTACTGTCAACTGGTCTAAATAAGATTTCGGAACCCACTCATTTGAGATATAAAAAGGCGGGGTGCATCGCTGATCAAATAGCTCCTACAGGAACCCGCTAACCTGGATTAAGTATGTTTGTCTGCGGGATTTAAAGGGATGTGTGTATACACATCACATATTCTAAAAGTATGATGTCCTTCAATAGCAAACCCAGCAATGTGAAAGGGGACATTGCTGACTCGGTTCGGTTATTTAACATGCAACACTGCTCATGCCCCTAGCACCTGCTAAACTTTATCAGTCAGTTCAGTACAAATTTACATTACATGGGAAATAACTCTATATGATTATTACATTCACGAAACTGCATTATTGCGCTTCATCAACAAAGTGGATTTCGCCATTATTCGAAAAAAGAAATCGTTATTTTTCAATCGTATTACATATAACAGGGGCGCAAAGAACTGGACATTAATCCCACCAGTCGTATTCGATGATATACATTGAGAGACAGGGTTACAGAAAGGGAGATATAGATAGTCAGACACAGACAGGTGATAAATCACACAGAGAGGGAGTGAAGGAAGGGGTAGGTTGGAGAAATAGAGAGGAAAAGGAACACTATATAAATGTACAAGGAGGTAGGAATAATGAGTGGGAAAAGGGCAAGGCAACGAGATAGAGGGAGACTTTAGACGACTTGGGAGACAGAGACAGAGAAAGAAAAAAATAATGTCAGGGAGATACAACGTTTACAAAGATACAAAAAGGGAAATACGTGAGAAAGGATGGGGAACGAGAGTAAAGACAAAACAGTTCAGGAGAGACGATAAATGTAATATGAGACAGTTTGGAGGAAGTGACAGCAATTAAGAAGAACAGGTTGTTGGATAAGAGACAGTGTGGAAAAGAGACAGAAGGAAGTGACATTCATAGAAAGAGTGTTCATAAAGAATCTGTCCATTGAGTATAGGGTTAAATACTGCGATAGCCCTACTGGTATCAGCTATTTAATATTTTACTTAACGACTGTTCATACAATATTCATAATTGGTATTAATCCATGTCTTTATATTAGAATGAAACTCAAATGACGTTAATTGCCATAATGTACAGACGAGAATTAACAGTAACATGTATGTAGAGAAAGAATATCCTGATCAGACAGCTCATACAGGCACACTCCGAGAATGTGGTATATTTCACGTAACATTTCTGTTTTATTTTGTTGCAAATTCAGTGAAATCATAAGAGAATCATCAAGCTATAACATAATAGCCTAGACGCTGAATTACACCTCTTTGTCATGGTCGTTTTTGGGGTTTTACTGAATGAATAGACGTATACTGATATCACGTATGTTACTCATTGCATGCTAAGAGACTGTCACCTTACAAAATTGCCGTCTGCTAAAAGTTTTAAGTTAAACTTTCTCCAGTTGTTAATCAGATTGTCAAACAGATTTGATCCAGTTTAGACGCCGCCTGTTTTATATGGACCCCATTGAGACCTCGACTGATTGTTAAGAATCCAAAAGAGACTACAACTGTTTCTTGAGAATACCGATTGGACGCCGACTTTTTCTTGAGGATCCCGAATAGACACGGACTGTTTCTTTAAGGTCCCGATTAGATACGGACTGTTTCATGAGGATCCCATTAGATACGGACTGTTTCTTGAAGATCCCGAATAGACACGGACTGTTTCTTGAAGATCCCGAATAGACACGGACGGTTTCTTGATGATCCCGAATAGACACGGACTGTTTCTTGAGGATCCCGAATAGACACGGACGGTTTCTTGAAGATCCCGAATAGACATGGACGGTTTCTTGAGGATGCCGAATAGACACGGACTGTTTCTTGAGGATCCCGAATAGACGCGGACTGTTTCTTGAGGATCCCGATTAGGTACGGACTGTTTCTTGAGGATACCGATTAGATACGGACTGTTTCTTGAGAATCCCGAATAGACGCCGACTGTTTCTTGAAGGTCCCGATGAAACACCAAATGTTTCTTTAGGATCCCGATGATACATGACTGTTTCTGCAGGATCCAAGTTCTTTCAGAGAGAGTTGAGAAATAAAGCAAGTGGCACTATTTAAAAATATAAAATTTGCGGACGATCCTACTGTAAAACCTAGTAAATTCGAATCTTATGTAAAGAGAAATGATAGCTTTTTTGGCAGGTGACGTCTTAACCCATTGGCGCCCATTGGATTATTATATGTTTATATATTGGATTATTCAATTTTTATCTATAGGATGCCTGCCTAAAATTTTAATTTCGTTTTGTTTTATATTGAAATTCCTATCAGCAAACATTGTAGACTCTGATCAGACGCCACATAATGCTGCGTCTGATCAGAGTCTATAATATTCGCCTTAGTCCCATATACTTTATGGGATCGTGGGCACGCATGGGTTGATGTTTGGTAAAAGTCCTGTAGAAATCTACTAGAAGAACTTTCTGTTAGACTTTTACCCTGTCGTAAGCTTCCATATGTCTTGAAGAAAAATAATACGTGTTTGAGTTTTAATCGTTAATATAAATTTTCGTAGCGACAACTGATGAGTAACCCATGCTGTGTTTATTAGCTCGACTGTAAGCAATTGTCTTCTGCATTTTATCGCAATCATTTTTCTTCAAGCTTTGTAAACCATATATCGACCGAATATAATATGCATTAATAGCTTTATTTCTAAATTATTGATTGCGCGACAAATTTGAAGAAGGGGTGCAGAGATCCCCTGTTATGGGACATAAGTTCAACACATTTTGATTTCAATCACATTGATCAGCAAATTCTCCAAACATACAACACGTACGTCAGTCGATGTGGATCCAAGTTACTCGGCATCTCAGTTTGATCCTGATTGTTGAGGATTCGCCTACACCAGGTTAAAGGTAAGCTTATTTTTTTCAGTGCATGATCTGCCGATTTGATATTTCATCATTTGTGTCCCTTCATATTGACGTTTTTAACTATTTTGAAACAGAGTAGACCTACAAGGGCCGTCTACAGCCGTCTGGTCAGATATGTTCTGTTTGTATATTATTAGTTATACAGATCAATGGCGGGGTATCTGACTTTTTGTTTCCTGCTGAGGAAAATCATGTCGCCCGAACCGTTAGGCATAAAAACTCTGTTTCTCATGAAGTAAAATAAATCTGAATGTGTAATTTCTACCATGACCTAAACTTTGTGTGTTCATTTGCTATTATAAACAAGAATGTTTCATACATATTCATAAATATTCTGAAAACGGTGATCCTTCGAAAGCAAAAGCAGAAATGCAAAAAGAGAAAATTGCAGACTCTGTTTTATTTAGTCTGTTCATGGGTAGTGATTAAAAGTGCAATACTACTCACTCCTTCCTAAGCACCGGCTTAAGCAGTATTCAATTGTCAAAACTAAATAACATCAAAACTAATGATCCCGAAGGTCTTGAAAATATAACAACACTGAGAACGAAGTACTGTGCGACTTTTTACAGCCGCCACATAAACAATTAAAATCAATATTCGTACTTTAACACTCACTAGTTAAGATATTTAAATTCCCCCATAACCTCATAGGCTATTTTAAGAAACAACCTCTTTGAATTAATCTACCAAAAAGGAGCACTGAGTAGAGGAAAGGAAAATTTTAGAATTTTGTAGTTTGAAACCATTGTGATAAATAGAGCATTTGCTCCTATAGGAGCCAATGCTCTATTTATCACAATTGTATCACAAAGTGACTTTACAGAGTCGTCAAAAGTCAATATGAGGGAATGGGATAAATATATTTAAGCTATTTGGTATAACTCTGTCAATAGAATTATTAAGAGGCATTTGTTAACCAGATAACTACATAGATCTGGCTTCTATCTTATTGTGCAAACATATTGTTATATAATCATCCTTGTTAGAATCAGTTGTATTATAGTGGGTTGTACCCTATTGTGTCAATGGTAGATCAACAGAACTTAAACAGGCCATAAGCGTATCTATTGTGATGCGTGGTATTGTCCCAAAAACGCATGCAACGTACAGTAAAGCCTCTCTCAATATCTGCCAAACAACAGAAGCCAAATTATGTGACATTCGGGCAGGTGGTAGTTTTATAGAGGTTGAATATCATCCTGAAAACTATTATTGCTATTTGTTTTCACTACAATCGTTTTGCATTAAACATCCACTTGTATTTAAAGACGTCATTGTTTAATCATTAAGATCCAACTCTAGAGAGAAGCTATTGTATATTGATCCTGTTTGAGTGAACCTGGCAAACAGGTTGACTTTACCGGAATAGACAGTGTTGGTGTATTGCTGATTATTTGTTAAACATACACTTAAACTGGGACTTCTCTTATTATTAGGCTGTGTTTGCTATATTTTGACAGTTAGTGCGTTTTATATGTTATTAGACCAAACGCAGTATTAGAGCAACATATAGAATACCGAAAGTATTTGATAATTTGACACAGTTCTATTCAAAATGGCGGAAGGGGGAGGGGATACATTATTGATAGAAGAAGATCTTACAAATGTCTGTTCCGGGTCTGAGTTTACATTTGACTTTTTCTGTGAACTGTGTAAGGATGATGGTAAACAAGTAGAAGCAGAAGGTTTCTGTGTTGACTGTGGGGAATATTTATGCGATCTGTGTTACAATAGCCATAAAAGAAATCGGTATACACGTCATCACGAACTCCTCGACAAGGGGCAAATGCCCAAAGACACGCCCCTCTCTGTAGACCAGGTGAGTAAGGATATTTATACAAAGTGTACCGTTCATGATGGCGAGCTGATCAAATTTCATTGTAAAACGCACAATGTTTTGGGATGCAGCATGTGTTTCGTGACAGGCCACAGAGGTTGTACTGATATTGATTCAATTCTAGAGAAATCAGAAAGTATTTTGGACAGCAAAGAATATGCCGACTTTATCCAGACACTGACATTCCTAGAACAAAAAACTAGCGAGCTCATTGAGAAATCACGTACCAACATCACACTTACTAAAAACTGTCATTCGGAAGTAATCAAAGCAGTTAAACAATTCAGACAAAAGATAACCGAGAACCTAGATAAACTTGAACGAGAGCTAACTGCAGAGGCCGAGACGTTCATGTCAGACGCAGAACAGAAAATGACGTGTATTGGGGAGGACTGTACCAATACAAAACAAAAGATACAGACCGTTATTGGAGATTTTGAAAATTTACAGTCGTCTAGGCGTGTGTGTCAGGTGTATATATCAATGAAGGAAAACGTCGAACAAATCAAACAGCTGCAGAAAAAACTTCATTCGGCTGAAGAAAGTTTGTTCGTGAAGAAATTTAAGTTTGAATGCAACAAAACATTACATAAATTTATAACTAGTAAGCATGCACTTGGGAAGATATCAAGTGAAGTTAACACAGCCCCTGTAAGACAGCAAACAACTGAGAAAGTAACTGTACCAGTTCCTAAGACACACATTTTAGTACCGAAGCCAGTACATGTGATGGACATTGACCTTGGATATAAAAGACCGATTCCTATCATAAGTGGGTCTGTCGTAGTATCTAAAAACAGGCTGGTTATTGCAGACTATGGCAACAATGCAGTTAAGTTGTGTGATTCTCAAACAAATAGGATGATTAGTAATTTAAATGTAATATATAACCCATGGGATGTCACTGTAATAAACAAAACGCTTGTGGCAGTATCAGAATGGAATCGTCAAACACTCCTGCTCCTGAGTGTGTCAGATTCTCCCAGGCTGGTCAGGGAGATAATCGTGCGTCCTGATTGTGCAGGTGTCGCCTACACCAAGGATAAACTGATTGTTACGTACCTAGATCCTCCAAGGCTCGAGATAATGGATCTACACGGTAACATTGTGGATACAATAGAAAGAGATGGTGATGGAAAACAACTGTTCACACAGCCTCGATATGTGTGTATCAGTAAGGATGAAGAGTGCTTTTATGTATCAGACACGGGCAGTTACAAGGTGGTCAGCCTTACTTGGGACGGTGTAGTAAAGTCGGTATATAGTGACAACGAACTGAAAAGTCCAATGAAAGTATGTGTTGACCACCGTGGCAATGTATATGTTTGTGGTTTTTACAGTAGAAACGTCCACATAGTAACTGCTAACCTGACCAAGATTCAGATCATCCTGACCCAGGCAGACGGACTTGACAGTGATGTTTACTCTGTGAGCCATTGTCATAAGACAAACAGGTTGTATGTAGGAATGCAGAACAGAAACCTGAAAGTTTTTCAGTTGTCATAAATCTCCTTCATTCATGATGAAAGATACAGGAAAGATGAAGACACAGATGTTACACTTCTTCTTAATCACAAAATGATCGATATTTGGGTCCAGATCAGACACTCAGTAATTCGCATCACGGTCAATAGTTTCTCAAAACCTAATGAATACCTAGTGTTTAATAATGATTCGAATATTGTTTAATTTCATATTCAGAGTAACGGATAAAGGTTAGTACTCAAATAATAAACTAGAGATTTCTGCACAAATTCCTATGTTGTAACCACTCTTGAGAATCTTGTCTTAAAGAGAATGCTATGATTATGTTTCATAAAAACAAAAGAAGAAAATATTGCATTTAACACAATTTGTAGACGACTATGTTAAGCAGAGGAACAATTAAAACATCTGTACATGTACTGGTTTTCTCGGTTTCACCCAACTGGTTGTAGGTCCTACTAATCTACTAATTATCGTGACATCAGTTCAATATCAACAGAAGCTGATTACCCTTTAATTATATACAACTATACATAATTTATATGTATTGAATTTGGTATCATAAAACATACTATTGTTTCATAGAATATGTGGACAACTGAACCATGATTTGTATGTATTGAATTTAAATGTTTTCGTTATACATGTACTTTATCACTGTATTTGCCATCGCGGTTGTTGTAGATTAGTCGGAGAGGAAATACGTTTATTTACACTGTCTTTTAGGGTGGGGATGGAATAAGTGAGTTTGGGCGCCCTAAAACCGGTTTAACCACCAGTGACTTTTCTCACTGACCGTTCCAAGGCGGTACTTCCATCTTCTCCCTATTGTATGTTTGTTTTGTCTTTGTGCGTCTCTTGGTGTTTTTATAGTTATGTACAAAGAAAGTGGTGATTCATAGAATGTGTGCACACTTGAAACGTGAAGTATATGTGAGTTATTGCAGCAGAGCATACACATTACCTACGGTTTATTACACTTTGGTCTGTTTCAACACACAAACGTACTTCTATGATTAACCCTTTCCCTCATATTGACGACTTTTGACGACTCTGTAAAAGTCACTTTGTGAAACCATTGTGATAAATAGAGCATTTGCTCCTATAGGAGCAAGTGCTCTATTTATCACAATGATTTCAAACTACAAAATTCTTAAATTTTTCTTTTCTTTAATCAAAGCTTCTTTTCGGTAGATTAATTCAAAGGGGTTGTATCTAAAGATAGCCTATGAAGGAATGTGTTAAGCGTTCAATACAATAAAACTTTACTTAATAAATCATGTATTTTAGGCAAGTAGTAGCTTAATATAGGTCAAAGCACAGTATTATTCTCCGAACCGCATAATGTTTGATCTGCGTAAAGCAACCACCTGGATATTAATAATCATAATTATATTCAATTCATTAATAGTCGTTGAACAATTTCCTTCATATAAACGCCTTTTTACTCCTTTGGACATAGAGTAGTCCCAGACTAGGCGAGTGATCATGTTCTGCTCTATTTGCTTATGGGATGATATAGATCCGATTCAACAATTTCAGTAATGTCCGAAATTTTATCCTATCGCATGTCATCATACATTTGCATCTTATCAGTACTCATGCCGTCAAAATCCTTAATGAATATTCATCAGGCATCAGGAAATGTCCTACAAGTAGATTTCTTTGTTAACTTTTAAACAGCAGTACGGTCATCGATGTTTAATAAGTGTATCATTATCCTCAATATCACTAGTATCATAAGCAGCAGATAATTGTTTAGTTATTGGTAATGGACTACAAGTGGTTATCTTTATTGACGTTTAAACAGCTGTAAGGTCATCATTGTTAATTAGTTCATCACCATACTCAATATCATTATCACTACTATCATCATCATAATCGTATAACAATGAATGTAATCATGGCTATCGCATACATATAAAATCAATAATATACATGTACCCAAATACTAAATTCATTTCTCCATCATATTCTATACTGTGACCATATTTTAAAATCGTCTCTTCGAGACGATTCTAAAGAATGGCAATCGTATAAGGTTTGATAAAGAAATAAAGAAGTTATTGTTTGAAAATGTTTTCACTTAATGCATTTTATTTGAGTATGATACCAATTTTCTATCATAATCATCATCATCATCATCATATCATCATCATCATCATCATCAACATTATCATCATTATCTTCATGTACGTCGTCGATGGTCTGGTCGTCAATTACAGTAGAATCTTGCTATTGCGACCAGACCACACAATGAATAAATGTGGGGAGGGGTTCAAGAGATCTGGTAGTTGTTTCGTGTAAGATTAGCGTAATGCAGAAAACTCCTAGAAGTGCTTTCTACATTTGGCTGTAAATAAATTTCTTGTGAGCAGTGTTGCACTTTCAATTACTGTTCATGAACAGATTCAATAAAACCGAGTCTGCAATTTTCTCTTTTTGTGTTGCAACTTTTGGTCTCGAGGATCACCTCCCTTTAGAATTTATAATCTTCACAACAGCAGGTGTTAAGTGCTTGTGTGGCGGCCGTAAAACGTCACTCCGTACTTCATGCTCAGTATTGTTATACCTTCTGATCCTTCGAGATCATGAATTTCAGTACTTCTTGTTCTGAAAATTGAATACCGCTTAAGCCTAGGGGGCGTGCAGCAGTGTTGCACTTTCAATTACTGTTCCCTTTAGAATTTATCCATTTTAAAGGCATTTCAAAGCTCCTTATATAAGTGACCCCCCCCTATATACACAGTATCCAGCTGTGCTCCTGCAGTGTCCAGTCAGGGTCCATAGCCATAATAGATAAAGTTATGCAATTATACATTGATCCTCTGTGATGGTAGCCCGCCTTATCAATTCGTGTATCAGATCCCTGACAGTCAACTCCCAAAATACACAGCATGGGGTTTATGGGTCAACATTCCTTTCGAAATGCCTTTAAACTGCCAATTGTCTTAAAACCCAGACTTAAAATTAGCTTCAAGTGGTCGCTGTAGGCAAGTTGTATTTTCTTACTTCACCCTTAGCATCGTGTGACAATGTATTTGCGTATATTTATAGGTACACGTGCATTATGTGTGCATTTCTGCCTGTATATGTTATGTTCAGGCATGCCTTATATGTTTGCAAATATCTGTATTATAGTGCATATGTCTGTATGTTTGTCTGTGTCTGCCCGTATATAAATTATGTACGCATAACTGTATTCTAGTGTGAATGTCTGTTTGTGTTTGCGCATAACTATGTACATATGCGTGTATGCCTGTATGCGTGTATGCCATTATGTGTGTATGCCTGTATGTGTGTACATGCTTGTTTGTGTGTGCGTATGATTGTCTTTTTGTGTGTATGACTACGTGTGTGTATGTATGTATGTATGTATGTATGTATGTATGTATGTATGTATGTATGTATGTATGTATGTATGTATGTATGTATGTATGTATGTATGTATGTATGTATGTATGTATGTATGTATGTATGTATGTATGTATGTATGTATGTATGTATGTATGTATGTATGTATGTATGTATGTATGTATGTATGTATGTATGTATGTATGTATGTATGTATGTATGTATGTATGTATGTATGTATGTATGTATGTATGTATGTATGTATGTATATATGTATGTATGTATGTATGTATGTATGTATGTGGCACATTAAGGATTAATACTCATCACTCTATCAGCAACGGGAATTATCGCAACAACACTTATGGGTCTGTAGGACGGGTGGTAGTTTAATGCAAGTGGAAGGTAATGCAAAAATAGGAGCTTTCTGCATTACTTTTGCCCTGTATTTTATGTTTTTGTGATCAACCAATTATATGTATACACGCCACGTACAAGTGTTAACACTTAACATGTTCAATAATCATGTAAGAATTAATTTTTTCAAAGGAATCTTTTATCAAAATTGCATAATCATATCTACATCATGACATATACAGAGTAATCCCTGATCAGATGACTGCTACATGATGATAGCCAACAGAACAGACCCTACAGGGGCATTCTGCCTCGGGTCTACTATGTTTTCAAAGGCGTTGGAATGTGTATTTACGGGGTAAAGGCTTAACGAGCCAAATGTATAGTTAACATGACTTCTGTAATTTGAGAAGACAGTCAATGTCTTTGTTGTACAAAACTGAGAGGCCAGTTTATGGCTTTGTTGTACAAAATTCTATGAACACTTGCTCTTCTGTGAAAACATAATACTAGCTCGAATTTGGATCTGGTTCAATTCTGACTACTTCCTATTCGATCAAGCTTTTGAGTAACTGTTGACCAAGTGTCAAACAGCATGGATCCTGATGAGACGCCGAGTTACTCGACGTCTGATCCAATCTATAAATGCAAGGATGCAAATGCGATTTTGTCTTATAAATGTTTTGCTGTTGTTTTGTTTGCAATGAAAAAAATGTAACTGAGAGGCGATGGAAATAAAGTAATACATGTACATAGCTAAATATATATTGTCGTCTGATTTTGTTGAAGACGAGGAAATCCTCGTGCTTTTGTATCATTTATCCCATATAAACATCGAGTCTGCTCTGGCAGATCCGTGACTACATAGGCAATCAGTTGTGACCCGAATGAAACTCCGGGTAACTCGCCGTCTTCGTGATGCTCATGTCGTGGGTAGCACGATGTCTGTGTGATGTTCAGGTCGTGGGTAACTCGATGTATGTGTGATGTTCAGGTCGTGGGTAACTCGATGTCTGTTTGATGCTCATGTTGAGGGTAAATCGACGTCTGTGTGGTGCTTAGGTCGTGGGTAACACGACGTCTGCGTGGTGCTCATGTCGTGGGTAACCCGACGTCTGTGTGATTCTCAGGTCGTGGGTAACTTGACGTATGTGTGATGCTCATGTCGTGGGTAACTCGACGTCTGTGTGATGCCTAGGTCGTGGGTGGGTAACACGACGTGTGTGTTATGCTCAGGTCATGGGTAACTCGACGTCTGCATGATGCTGAGGTCGTGGGTGGGTAACACGACGTCTGCGTGATGCTGAGGTCGTGGGTAACTCGACGTCTGTGTGATGCTCAGGTCGTGGGTAACCAAACGTCTGTGTGATGCTCAGGTCGTGGGTAACACGACGTCTGTGTGATGCTCAAGTCGTGGGTAATCTGAAAATGGGTGATCCTTCGAAAGTAAAAGTAGAAATGCAAAAAGAGAAAATTGCAGACTCGGTTTTATTGAGTCTGTTCATGAGTAGTAATTAAAAGTGCAACACTACTCACGCCCCCTAGCACCGGCTTAAGCAGTATTCAATTTTCAAATCTAATAACATCAAAACTTATGATCCCGAAGGACCAGAAAATATAACAACGCTGAGAATGAAGTACGGGGCGACTTTTTACGGTCGCCACACAAGCACTTAACACCTGCTGTTGTGAAGTACATAAAATCTGAAAATGGGTGACGTCTGTGTGATGCTCAGGTCGTAGGTAACACGTCTGTGTGATGCTCAGGTCGTGGGTAACTCGATGCCTGTGTGGTGCTCAGGTCGTGGGTATCTCGACGTCTGTGTGGTGCTCAGGTCGTGGGTAACTCGACGTCTGTGTGGTGCTCAGGTCATGGGTAACTCGACGTCTGTGTGGTGCTTATACAACCACTCAAAAAAAGTCTAATTCTATATTTGTAAAACTGGCGGTAGCTTAATGCAGGACAAAAGTGATACAGAAAGCTCATATAGGAGCTTTCTGTATTAAGTTTGATCTGCATTAAGCAAACGCCTGTTTTAAGTTTTTGATGTTAATAATTTGCATGGTCAATTAGCGAGACAATACTGCACAATGGTAAGTAATTCTGAAAACATTAGGAGATGATATAACGAATGCCCTGTATTAAGCAAGCAAATGATTTTACAGTTTCCTGTGTTAATAAATCATATATGGTCATTTTAGCGAGTTTCTACTGTACAAGGTAAAGTAGTTCTAAAAACGGAGAGAGATAGTTTAATACTGTCAAATAAAGTTGTTTATTATTATTTGTTTTATTATTAATATTATTTTTTTATACTTTTATTATTATTATTATTATTATTATTATTGTTATTATTATTATTATTATTATTATTATTATTAATACTATTATTATTACTATTATTATTATTATTACTATTACTATTATTATTAACCAGAATTAAGCTGTTTACTACTGGACCAACAGTTCCTGAAACAATTAAACCAACTGGACATTTTTAAAACGATTGCATTGAAATTTTCAGCTGACATAATTTTTGACAGTATGAGAATGGTTATGGTTCTACTCTAAATTGCCCCATCATCACAATATGGACGACCCATTGTAACTTAGACATATGTAACTGTAACATGCAATCCCCTGACCAAGAATTAGGTTTCTGTTTCTCTTGGTATGCCAAAAGTTTCTTCAAGGTCCAAGCTGGTTCAAATAGTTTATCGTGGACCGTTGAGAATTATAGCAAGCGACACTTTTGAAAATTGCTTTATGCAAATGATACTACAGTTAAACACTGTTAAGTTGAATGTTTAGTAAAGAAGACATGAGAACCATTTAGGCAGATGACTTCATACTGCTGGGTAAAAGGCATGCACGAATCTCCTAGGGAAGCTTTCTGCCTGACTTTCAACCTGTATTAAGCCTCCATCTGTCTTGATGGCCAGTAATAATACCTGTTTGGTGAGTTGAGATTATCGAGCAAAGGTAAATATAAAAGTTCGCAGCGACAAGCTATTAAGTTACCCATGCTGTGTTCATTTTCTCGACTGTAAAAAATATTGGTCTGCATTTTATCGTCGACATATTTTCTCAAGCTTCGACATTTTTGAAATATAATATTCATTAGTAGCGTAAATTCAAACTTAGATCTACTGTTTGCATGAGAAATATAAAGCAAAGAATGTACACATCCCTGTTAAGGGATATAATAACAAAATTTTGTTCAACCCATTGTGAACCAATCACGTGTGCCCGATAACTCTATGAAATACAACGAGGACATCAATCGATTGGGATCCAGATGTTACGCCACGTTACTCGACGTCTCAATGAGTACATCGATAGATTTGGATCCAGATGAGACGCCACGTTACTTGGATCAAGATGTTTCGCCACGTTACTAGGAGTCTTAACCAGGACATCAATCGAGTTGGATCCAGATGAGACGCCACGTAACTTGGATCCAAATGTTATGCCACGTTACTTGGATCCAGGTGAGACGCTACGTTACTTGGATCCAGATATTATGCCACGTTACTTGGGTCCAGATGAGACGCCGCGTTACTTGGATCCAGATGTTACGCCTCGTTACTTGGATCCAGATGAGACGCCACGTTACTCGGTGGTGTCTCGACTTGGTCCAAACAGTTTGTAAAGGGTACATGTGACAGATTCGCCCACACCAGGTTAATATAAAGAACGTTACCTTTTGATCACAGTGCATGACCTACCGATTTGATATTTCACCAATTGGGTATTAACCGTTTCCTTCATATTGACACCTTTTCACTCTGTTGCAAACAGAGTAGACCTAGATCAGACGGCCCCTATAGAAGCTGTCTGATCAGGGTCTGCTCTGTTTATATATTTGTCATGGCTAAATGTTCCTGTGTCCAGTGTTCAGTTCCATTAAATATACATGATGTCATTATTTCTAACATGAATAAGGGTTGTTGAATTGGGTTAAATTGTATTTCACGCGAGAACTTGGCACGCTGGACACATTTTCTTTTGCCGATTTGTTCTGTTCTTAATGCGTAACTCAATGTAATAATAATATCATGCATATCAGCCAATTAGTGTCCAGTGCCCCTTAAAACAAATAAAGATCAGCAGTGTAAACCCAGATCAAAGGGCTTCATAAGAGCCCCATGATCAGGGTCTGTATTGTTTGCCGAGCCCATCAATGTCTCACATTGCTTATTCCAGCAAATATTTTGGTTGCTGCGCCTACACTACATGAACAGTGGATGTGTCCCAAAGTAAGACCCAGATGGGTTTCCTTAAAGTATATGGAGATAAGTCGGTTAATTGGCCAATTTTATAATGACACCTAAACACAGGTGGGCAGGCACTGTAGAATCAGATTCTGATCAGATGGCTCTTACAGGAGTTGTCTGATCTGGATCTACTCTGTTTTGCAAAGGCATGAAAAGAACACAAGGAGTAAAATGTAATATTTATGCATCTCTCATCCCTAGGCTAATCTCTTTGCAGTGTATATGTTAGCTCTTACATGAAAGAGGAACTTATTCAAACAGAATAAACCCAGATCAGATTGCTGCTGTAGATGCCGACTGATTAGTGTCTGCTCTGTTTGCTTACGAAGTAACATAAATCTGAATGTGCAGTTTCTTCTACGCTCATGCTTTATGTGTTTAATTGCTATTATAATACAAATAACATTTAATACATATTCATAAAGTCAACATCCGTACAATAATACAGTTAAGGCGTTAAACCTTTTCCCTGTTCTATGTTTATTCCAAATTTCAATACCTAGATATTCATGGACAAAATAATATTAATGAAATATGGAAGGTGGAATATTGTAGTCATTTTAGAAAGTAGAGAAAAGGATCTTTCAAATTATATTAGCATTTCAGCGCAGTCCCTGATCATACGGCTCTTATAGGAGCCGTCTGATCTGGTCTACTCTGTTTGCAAACCGTGAAAACACGATTATACGGGGGAATGGTTGAATCCCCTAAAATGTTTAAGGTGGTTGGTATTACCCTGTTAATAATATAAATAGGCACTTGTTAACAAGATATCGAAAACTACATAGACCTACCCTATAACTTATTATACAAACTTATTGTTCTATAATTAATATTATTAAAGTCGGTTCTGTTAAAATCGGTAGTATATACTTGGTTGTATTACAGAATAAGTTATGTGGTTGCAGTCTTAAGATAATAAAATATACCTATTCTCTAAAGGACTAAGTGTAGTCACTCGGAACACCTCAGCTATTACTATCGAAATAGACTTATATTACGAACTCTGACGGAATACGGCGAGTAGTTACGATTGTAAGTGTAGTTTCGGAAAATACTGGTACCCGATTGTGTCAAATACAGGCAGACCAACGGGACATAAACCGGACACAAGCATGTTTGTTATAACATGACACATTGACCCAAATATGCATAGTACATACAGTAAAACCTCTCTTAATAGCACAACACAAGTCCAATTATGTGACATTCAGGCAGATGGCAACACACTGCATGTTTGGATATAGACCCTTTTACAGTCGGTAGCTACGCTTTCCTCTTTGCTTGCGCGATGACAGGCCGAGGGTAGTACTCTATGATGGTATACTCTTAAACTTGGATACAGGAGGAGCGTACCAGACTCATGTATTATTTTTTCCCTGTCGTGCCCTTAACGGCTTACCTGCAGGTGCTCTGACTTCAGCAAAGTCATTGAGTACATATTTGACGGATTGTCACAGTTATTATGCTATGTTTTACATGTTGTCCTGTGTTCACCGTCGTCTATGTTGTGGGTAAGTCCAGCGGGGATACCATTATTTACAATAATTGTAAAGCTAGGGTGACTTTGAGAGAAGTGCGAAGTTAGGACGTCCGTAAACCGGTTTAAACCCCCAGTGGTGTTTTTGCTGCTGACCGTGCCAAGGCGGTACTCTCTTTGTCACCCTTCCTTTTGTTTGCCTTGCGTCTTTGTGCTTGTGGTTTGTTCATGTTGTGGAACGTTTGTCCCTGGTTCTTGTGTCTCTTTTGGTGTTTTCTGTGTTCATTTCGTGTGTGTGAGTGTGCGTTTGGGTGTGTGGTTGTGTGTGTGTGTGTCATGCTGTCTATCGGTGTTTTGGTGGTGGTTGCGTCTTGCATGTGGCTTTGCCTGTTTGACTTTACTACTTTTTCAGTTTATAGAGCTTGAATGTTATCCCTAACGCTATTATAAGAACAGTCTACGCTACTTACGTTTTGCATTATGATTAAACAGCCCCTTGTATTTAAAGTCAATGTTTAATGATTAAAATGTAAATCTAGAGAGTCGCTATTGTACATTGGTCCTACTGGAGCATGTTTGGGTGAGCTGGGCAACAGGTTGACATTACCAGACAAGGACGTATTCGTGTATTGCTGACTATTGTCTAATATATGTACTAAACCGGGACTACTCTTATTAATAAGGGTCCATGCTTATAAAGCTTTTAGTTGAGTCTGAGATCGTTCTCAAGCTTTCGATTGGTCAGATTTGAGCCTTTGGCTCAAATCTGACCAATCCAAAACTTGAGAACTCAAATCTGACCAATCAAAAGCCTGAGAACGAAACTCAGACCCATGGTATTTTACTATACATGTATAGTTACACGGATTGTGCGTTCTACAATTGTTAGACATAAACCAGTGACGAATAAGAGCTACATTCAAAACACCCAAAGCATAATAGTTTGACACAGTACGTTCTAATCAAAATGGCGGAAGGGGGAGGGGATAAACTATTGATAGCTGAAGACATTACAAGTGTCTGCTCCGGGTCTGAGTTTACATTTGACTTTTTCTGTGAACTGTGTAATGATGATGGTAAACACGTAGAAGCGGATGGTTTCTGTGTGGACTGTGGGGAATATCTATGCGATCTGTGTTACAATAGTCATAAAAGAACTCGATGTACACGTCATCACGAGCTGCTCGACAAGGAACGGATGCCTAAAGAAAGGCCCCTCTCTGTAGATCGGGTGAGTAAGGATATTTATACAAAGTGTACCATTCATGCTGGCAAAACGGTCGAATTTTATTGTAAATCGCACGATGTTCTAGGATGCAGCACGTGTTTCGTGACAGGCCACAGAAGTTGTGCTGACATTGTTTCAATTCTGGAAAAATCAGAAAGTATTTTTGACAGCCAAGAATATGCAGAATTTATCCAGACACTGAATTCCCTGGACCAAACATCCAGTGACCTGATTGAGAAGTCACGTGCCAACATAACACTAACTAAAAACTGTCATTCAGAAGTAATCAAAGCAGTTAAACAATTCAAAGATAAAATTACCGAGAACCTAGAAAAATTTGAACGAGAGCTAACCACGGAAGCCGGTACGTTCTTGACAGATGCAGAACAGAAATGACGTCCATTGCGGAGGACTGTACAAAGACAAAACAAAAGATACAGACCATTACTGCAGATTTTGAAAATTTACAGTCGTCTAGACGTGTGTGTCAGGTGTATATATCAATGAAGGAAAACAACGAACAAATCAAATAGCTGCAGCAAAAACTTCACTCGGCTGGAGAAAATCTCTTCTTGAAAATATTTTAAGTTTGAATGCAACAAAACATTACATACACTTATAACAAGTACGCATGCACTTGGGGAGATATCAAGTGAAGTTAACACATCCCCTGTATGACAGCAAATGACTAAGAAAGTAACTGTACCTGTTCCTAAGACACACATTTCAGTACCAAAGTTAGTACATGTGATGGACATTGATCTGGGATATAAAAGACTGATGCCTTATATAAGTGGGTCTGCCGTAGTATCTAAAAACAGGCTGGTTATTGTAGACAATGAGAACAATAAAGTTATGTTGTGGGATACTCAATAAGATGATTAGTGATTTAAATGTAACACAAAATCCATGGGATGTCGCTGTAATAAACAAAAATCTTGTTGCAGTATCACAGTGGCGTGGTCAAACACTCCAACTCCTGAGTGTGTCTGATTCACTCACGCTGGTCAGGGAGATAACCGTGCGTCGTAATTGTGCAGATGTAGCCTACACCAAGGATAAACTGATTGTTACCTACTTATACCCTCCAAGGCTTGAGATAATGGATCTACACGGGAACATTGTGAATATAATAGAGAAAGATGGTGATGGAAACCGACTGTTCGCACATCCTCAATATGTGTGTGTGTCAGTAAGGATGAAGAGTGTTTATATGTATCAGACACTGACAGTAACAAGGTGATCAGCCTTACTATGGACGGTGTATTAAAGTCGGTATATAGTGACAATGAACTGAAAACTCCAATGAAGGTGTGTGTTGATCACCATGGCAATGTGTATGTTTGTGGCGCTGACAGTAGAAATGTACACATGCTAACGGCTAACCTCGCCAAAATCCAGATCATCCGGACTCAGGCGGACGGACTAGACAGTAAAGGAAAATCTGTGAGCCATTGCCATGAGACAAACAGGTTGTATGTAGGAATGTGGAACAAAACAATGAAAGTGTTTCAGTTGTCATAAAAGATGAAAGAGACGGAAATAGGAAGACACAGATGTTACAATCACTCTTAATCTTATTGATACTTAGGTCCAGATCAGACACTCAGTATTTCGACGTTTGATAAGAATCTAAGTTGTTTCAACTCGGTCAATAGAACTGTAATTACTGTCATCCTATATTTCATACGCCATTCACTGTTGAATATTCATGTCAGAAACAATGACATCATGCATATTTATTAGCTGGATTTTTTATGATTGCACACACAAGACTTTTGATATTGGTTGAAACTGTAATCAGATCAATTATAATTTCATAAGCAAACAGAGCAGACCCTGATCAGACGGTTCCTTTAGGAGCCCCTGATTTGATCTACCCTGTTTGAAAATGCGTGAAAATGTGTTTATTTGAGGAAAGGGTTCAACTGGACCCCTGGCTCTTATATAACATAATGAAGGTGTCCACATTGCTTGGACCCCTGACTCTTATATAACATAATGAAGGTGTTCACATTGCTTGCTGGACCGCTGGTTCTTATATAACATAATGAAGGTGTCCACATTGCTTGCCGGACCCCTGACTCTTATATAACATAATGAAGGTGATCATATTGCTTGCTGGACCCCTGGCTCTTATATAACATAATGAAGGTGTCCACATTGCTTGGATCCCTGACTCTTATATAACATACTGAAGGTGTCCAAATTGCTTGCTGGACCCCTGGCTCTTATATAACATAATGAAGGTGTCCACATTGCTTGGACCCTGGCTCTTATATAACGTATTGAAGGTGTCCACATTGCTTGCCGGACCCCTGGCTCTTATATAACATAATGAATGTGTCCACATTGCTTGCTGGACCCCTGGCTCTTATATAACACAATGAAGGTGTGTCCACAGTGATTGCTGGACCTCTGGCTCTTATATAACACAATGAAGGTGTGTCCACATTGCATGCTGGACCCCTGGCTCTTATATAACATAATGAATGTGTCCACATTGCTTGCCGGACCCCTGGCTCTTATATAACATAATGAATGTGTCCACATTGCTTGCTGGACCCCTGGCTCTTATATAACATAATGAATGGGTCCACATTGCCTGCCGGACCCCTGGCTTTTATATAACACAATGAAGGTGTGTCCACATTGCATGCTGGACCCCTGGCTCTTATATAACATAATGAATGGGTCCACATTGCTTGTTGGAAAGTAGTACAGAATAATGGACTTATTTATGTTGATATTAAAAGTATGTCACGAAATAGGGCTGTACAGGTTTTAAAAATGAGTTTAAAGATTTTGAAAACTCGGTTTTTAACAGAGTAGAGCTCATTCTCGTTGAATAAGTTTAGTATCAACCAAAATAAGTTGATGGTCCACTATTAATGTATGTATTTATCTTTCTATGTCACGGTTTATGTATTTTATTTCAGTTGGTATCATAAAACAACCTGGTATTTTAAGTTTGATGTATAGGTTATATAGTACAAAAGAACATACAAATTATCAACGGTTTATCATACATGTACCTTTGGTCTAACTCAATATACACATATTTAACTTCATGATCAAGAGCTCAATGCAGTAAAACTTGCCTTAAGCGATCACGTCTTTAGGCAAACTGTAGCTTAATACAGGTCTAAGCAAAGACCTATATTCATAGGTCTTTGGTCTAAGTAACGCAGAAAGTTTCTATGGGAGTCGCAGAATGTGTGGAGAACTGAAACTAGTTTTGATGGTATAAGTTTTGAACATTAAATACTGCTTAAGCCGGTGCTAAGGGCGTGAGTAGCGTTGCACTTTTGATTACTACTCATGAACAGACTCAATAAAACCGAGTCTGCAATTTTCTCTTTGGCATTGCTACTTTTGGTTTTGAAGTATCACCCACTTTCATAATATTCGAAATATATAGTATATGATTTGTATGTATTGAATATGGTATCACAAAACAAATTGATGATTCATAAAATATGACAACTGAAACTTAAGATGCATGTAACTTAACACAGCAGAATATGCCAATTATCAACGGAGTATTATATATGTGCATTTGTCTAATGCAACATACACACCTTTAAATTCAGGATCAAGCGTTCAACACAGTAAACTTGTCTTAAGCAGCAATGAAACGTGCGTCTATTTATGTGTGTGTTAGGCAATGTAATATTTACAGGTCGAATACAGGAGCTTTCTGCATAACGTTTGCCCTGCATTAAACAACCACATACCAGTAAATAGTCTAATGTTCAATTCATAAATTGTCGCTTTACACTTTTGTGCCTTTGCAAACAGGGTAGAACCAGATTAGACGGCTCATGTATTTATGGTGTAAGATAGATCTGATTTGCCAGAATTAACTCTGTTCATATTTCATTATTTTTTGTCGTCGTCGGTTTTATCTTAAACTACAGCAGAACCTGATTATAGCGACCAGTATAATAAAGGTTTGTTCTAAAAGATCTATTAGGTTTTTAATGTAAGGCGAAAGTAATGCAAAAGGCTCATTCCTTCAGATCTTTCTTCGTGCATTAAGCTACAAGGTGTTTTAAAATCTAAAATTAGAATTTCTGTCGAGTGGTCGCTGAAGGCAGGTTATACTGTATGCCGTGTCGAGATTTCCTGAGCATGCATGCACTGTAAACATGTATCGGTATACATGCGCATGCATGTATGGAAAACCTCAGAACTGACACTGATAATACATTCATACACATTTATAGTAGGCGGGGCTTATCAGTTGGTCAGTGAGAGTGACCACAGAGGCGGGGCTATCTCTGTGCTAAAGCTACATACATTACAATGATGTATGTGCTCATGTGTTAGCACGTGCTTATATGTGTGTGCACACGTGCATACCTGTATTTCTGAGCGCATGCCTTATGTTTGTATACATGCATGTATTGTGTGTGTGCGCGCGCGTGCCTGTGTGAGCGCGTCGTGTATGCGTGCTTGTGTGCGTGCCTCTGTGTGTGCCCATTCATGTATATGTGCGCACATATACATTTTTGTGTACATGCCTATGTGTATGCCTGTATGTGTAGGTATGCCTCTATGTGTGCGTGTCTATATGTGCATGCCCGTATTTGTATGCACGCCTGTATGGATGTACGTACACACGACAGCTTTTGTTTTAATATGTGTATCTGTGAACATGCCTTTATGTTTGCGCATGCCTGTATGTGTGTGTGCAAATGCATGCATATTTTTATGAGCATGTCTGTATGTGTAGTTTTTAGGCATGTTTGTGTTTGTGTACGCATGCCAGCATGTGTGTGCGTATGACAATATGTGTCTGCATGCCGGTATATGTGCACTAGGTAAGTACCTCTAACCCTGTGTGGATGCATGGTCGTGTTTGTGCGTATATGTTCAACGGCGTGCTTGTGTGTTGTTGTTTTGTTTTGTTAATTCAAGTGCATAAAGTTTATTAACCATATGCTTTTCTTTTCGTTACTGACCTATTACACACCACTTAATAAGAAATGCCGAGAAGCTTGGTGTCTAATCAGGATCAAAAGTGTTTGGCATATTTAGTATGCTTTTGATATGAAATAGAAGAAAGTCTGTCCTCCAATTTGAACTGGTAAATACTGTTTTTGTCGATGAATACTTATTTGATGTAGGATCATCATCATGGTCCTTTTAATAGCAACTCAAAATTAGTTTCAGAGCATTTTAAACAGTTGATAGCTAAAAGCAGGATGAATCTAATGCCCATAAACTCTATAAAAACTAACTGCATTGCTTTCGTTCTGCATATATCGGCCGCATTAATTTAACACTTCATTGCACGAGTATTAGCTTTTACCATAGACGAAACAGTATAACCAGATCAATAATACTTCATAAGCCTACAAAGCAGACTTCCACAAAGCAGGTGTTGGATTCATCTGAGCTGGATCCACTGTGTTTGCAAAGGCGTCAAAATCTGTATCTAAGGAGGAAACAGTTCTTCTGTACTAGAATTCTGGTTGCCCTGTGTTCACCGCCGTCTATGTTGTGGGTAAGTCCGGCGGGGATACCTTTATTTACATTATTTGTAAAGCAAGGGTGACTTTGAGAGAAGTGTGAGGTTAGGACGTCCGTAAACCGGTTTAAACCCCCAGTGGTGTTTTTGCTACTGACCGTGCCAAGGCGGTACTCTCTTTGTCACCCTTCCTTTTGTTTGCCTTACGTCTTTGTGCTTGTGATTTTGTTCATGTGTGGAGTGTCTGTCTCTAGTTCTTGTGTGTCTGTTGATGTTTTCTGTGTTTATCTCGTGTGTGAGTGTGCGTTTGGGTGTGTGGTTGTGTGTGTGTGTGTGTGTGATGCTATCTATCGGTGTTTTGATGGTGGTTGCGTCTTGTATGTGGCTTTGCCTGCTTAACTTTACTACTTTTCCGTTAGTGGGTTTTAATGTACATATAACGAATGATAGTCAGAAGCTTTTTTCGACGTCACATTATGATGTAAACCGTTAACCGCTCGGTCAGAATTTAAAACATAAAACACTTAGAAATAGGTAAAAAGCAGTACAATTATTTTGGACGAATAACAATTTTCATAGCATGTTAAAAAGCTTAATGTGCAAAATGTGAAGCGTGTATAATATGGGACTTTCGAAAATTAAGAGGCCTGTCAAGAACTTTCTTGTACAAAACGCTATTAATCCTAACCCTACTGTGACATCTAAATGTCTGCTGCTTCAAATTGTGATATGTAGACCTGATCAAAACGCGTCTGGTAGAGTCTTTTAATCAGGGTCTACACTGTTTGTAATTTACAAATCATTTCTTTCAGCGATAAATGTTGAAACAATGTTTTGTTTTATTAATATTCAGAAAGGCAGGAGCCAGTTTTAATTATTCCGCAAATTAAGGGTTAACTTCCCTCTACGGGCTAGTTGTTATGGAAACCATTTGCAAAAAGCCTGTACATACATAAGACACCGAGTAACTTGAAGTCTCTTCCGGGTTTAACTGACAAACAATTACCTCATGAATATTCATACAATAAATTAATCTCACAATGAATGTGTGATACCTAAATTCTATAATGGCATGCATGTATAAACAACATATGTTATGGTCATGTCAGAAACTAAGAAATCAGATCCATAATAAAACACAGCAGACCTTGATCACATATTAAACCTGTAATAAACTAAGAACTCATATCTGTATTATTCCAGCAGTAAATAGAGCAGACGTTGGTTAGATTAGGCCTGCAGGAGCTGTCTGGTCTTGGTCTGCTGTATCTGCAAAGGCATATAAAGTCCAATTTGAGCTACCGACACCACATGCAGTGTTATCGAAATGACCTCGTGATGTATACATTGTATTAAATCATACTGGACTTTGCTCAACTGTACACAATTCCATATCTATATAAAACATTTCAGTAAACACTGTAAACCTTAATATTTTAGCTAAGAAGGAGTTCGACTATTTTAGGCAGTTGGCTTCTTGCTTAACCCATTACCTGAATTTACCTCTTAGGCTATTTTAGATACCTATTTGAATAAATCTACCGAAAAGGAGCATTATCTACAGAAAACCCATATCTATATAGAACAATTCAGTAAACACTTTGAAACCTTGATATTTTAGGCAGTTGACTTTTTGCTTAACCCATTACCTCATATGCTATTTTAGATACAGCCTCTTTGAATAAATCTACCGAAAAGGAGCATTATCTACAGAAAATATTGTTTTAGAAATTTGTTGTTTCCTATAGGAGCAAATGCTCTATTTATTACAATGGTTTTGCAAAGTGACTTTAACAGAGTCTTCAAACGTCGTCAATATGAGGGAATGGGTTAATGCAGAGTTGAAGTCATGCAGAAAGCTCGCATCTGTCTTAAAGATCGACAGTGATACGTATTTGAGGTTTTACTGTATATGGAAATACAGACAGTGGCTACAATAGATGGAGCGGGGTTTCAATATAGTTCTATATGAATGTTTTCAGTTCAGCAGTGTATCTAACAACATGCGTAATGCTTTCTACTGTCAACTGGTCTAAATGAGAATTTGGAACCCACTCATTTGAGGTATAAAGAGGCGGGGTGCATCGCTGATCAGAGAGCTTCTCTAGGAACCCGCTAACCTGGATGAAGAATGTTTTCCTATGCCCCATATATGGGACTGCGGCGGTTACAGTGATGCATGTATACACACCACATATTCCAAAAGTATGAGACCCTTCAATAGCAAACCCAGCATTGTGAAAGAGAACATTGCTGACTCGGTTCATGGACAGTTATTTAACATACAACACTGCTCATGCCCCTAGCACCTGCTAAACTATATCAGTCAGTTCAGTACAAATTATCATTACATGGGAAATAACTCTATATGATTATTACATTCACGAAACTGCATTATTGCGCTTCATCAATACAGTGGATTTCGCCATTATTCGAAAAAAGAAATCGTTATTTTTCAATCGTATTACATATAACAGGGGCACAAAGAACTGGACATTAATCCCACCAGTCGTATTCGATGGTATACATTGAGAGACAGTATTACAGAAAGGGGGATATAGATAGACAGACACAGACAGGTGATGAATCACACAGAGAGGGAGTGAAAGAAGGGGTAGGTTGGAGAAATAGAGAGGAAAAGGAACCCTATATAAATGTACAAGGCGGTAGGAATAATGAGTGGGAAAAGGGCAGGGAAACGAGATAGAGGGAGACTTTAGACGACTTGGGAGACAGAGACAGAGAAAGAAAGAATAAATGTCAGGGAGATACAACGTAAACAAAGATACAAAAAAGGTAAATACGTGAGAAAGGAGATGGGGAACGAGAGTAAAGACAAAAGAGTTCAGGAGAGACAATAAATATAATATATGACAGATTGGAGGAAGTGACAGCAATTAAGAAGAACAGGTGGTTGAGTAAGAGACAGTGTAGAAAAGAGGAAGTGACAGTGATAGAGAGAGTGTTCATAAAGACTCTGTCCATTGAGTATAGGGTTAAAGACTGTGATAGCTATTTAATATTTTACTTTACGACTGTTCATACAATATTCATAATTGGTATTAATCCATTTCTTTATATTAGAATGAAACTCAAATGACGTTAATTGCCATAATGTACAGACGAGAATTAACCGTAGCATGTATGTAGAGAAAGAATATCCTGATCAGACAGCTCATACAGGCATACTCCGCGAATGTGGTATATTTCACATAACATTTCTGTTTCATTTTGTTGCAAATTCAGTGAAATCATAAGAGAATCATCAAACTATAACATGATAGCCTAGACGCTGAATTACACCTCTTTGTCGTGGTCGTTTTGTGGGGTTTTATTGAATGAATAGACGTATACTGATATCATGTATTTTACTCATTGCATGCCAAGAGATTGTCACCTTACAAAATTGCCGTCTGCTAAAAGTTTTAAGTTAAACTTTCTCCTGTTGTTAATCAGAGTGTCAAACAGTTTTGATCCCGATTAGACGCCGTCTGTTTTATAAGGACCCTGTTGAGACGTCGACTGCTTTTTAAGGATCCAAATGAGACAACAACTGTTTCTTGAGAATACCGATTAGACGCCGCCTGTTTCTTAAGGACCCCATTGAGACCTCGACTGCTTGTTAAGGATACAAATGAGACAACAACTGTTTCTTTAGAATACCAATTAGACGCCGACCGTTTCTGGGGGATCCCGATTAGATACGGACTGTTTCTTGAGAATCCCGATTAGACGCCGACTTTTTCTTGAAGATCCCGATGAAACACCGAATGTTTCTGCAAGATCCATGTTCTTTCAGAGAGAGTTGAGAAAGAAAGCAAGTGCCACTATTCAATTTTTTTTGCGGACGATCCTACTGTAAACTCGAGTCTTATGTAAAGAGAAATGAGAACTTTTTTGGCAGGTGACGTTTTAACCCATTAGCGCGCAGTGGATTCGTCCATTCAATTGTCGTTTGCATTTTATCGCCAACATATTTCCCAAGTTTCATGAACCATATTTTGATCGAATATAAATTGCATTAGTAGCTTCTATTTCTAAATATATTGACTGCGTGAGTAATATGAAGTGCAGAGACCCCCTGTTAACCCTTTCCTCCATAAATACGCCTTTCTACGTCTCTATAATAGTCACTTCTTGAAACCATTGTGATATATAGATGATTTCAATACTACATAATTCAAACATTTTCCTTTTCTCTAGTAAATGTTCCTTTTGGGTAGATTCATTCAAAGAGGTTGTGTCTAAAAATAACTTATGGAGGAAAAGTTTTAAGAGACATAAGTTCTAAAATTCGTCTAACACATTTAGATCTCAGTCACGTTTATTAGCAACTTCTCCAAACATACAAAACGTACGTCAATCGGTGTGAATCCAAGTTACTAGGCGTCTCCGCTTGATCCAAGCTGATTGTTGAGGATTCGCCTACACCATGTTAAATGTAAGGTTACTTTTGATTTCAGTGCATGATCTACCGATTTGATATTTCACCATCTGTGTTATTAACCCTTTCCTTCATATTGACACTTTTACTCTTCTGCAACAGAGTTGACCTACAAGAGCCGCCTAGTCAGGATATATGACATCTTATTAGATCTGATTCTATAGTTTCTGTCATGTAAAAATAGCATGTCTTGCCATGTTCATGTCAAAGCTTCCTGTGTTTCTATACCGTTATAAATATTTATTATATCATTTTTTATTTATGGATAATGGTTAAATTGTATCAAACGGTATATCACGCGTGATTAGAAGATTTGTTCTGTTCTTAACCCGTAACTTCATGCACAAATGGCATCATGCATGTCAACCATTTAGTTCCCAATGTCTCTTAAAGCAGATGTAGGCAAACATTATCAAATTTCTCAGAAGGCTTATTCCAGCAAACATTTTGGTTGCTCTGCAGACTCGGCATGAAGAATGGATGGGTCCCGAAGTAAGATCCGGATAGGTTTCCATAAATAATATAGGCATAAAAAGGAGTAAATGGTTAACCCTTCGCTTGCTGAATTTTAAAATACATTCATCCTTCTTTACCCATGCCCTGTTGTATAATAACATTTATCTTCACTGTGTACAAGTATTTCGCTGTGCAATGACTGATGTGGAGTGCACTGGATGCACAATCAACTTGTAAATAGTGCAGACCCTGATAAGACAGCTCCTGCAGGAGCTGTCTCATCTGGGTCTTCACTATTTACAGGTAGGTATATTGACGTGAATAGCAAGCGAAGGGTTAATATTACATCTCGCTTACAGTCCTTAGCCTATACTCTTTGAAGTATATATGTAAGCTCTTACATATATAAGAGGTACTTATTCAAACAATGAACCCAGATCAGATTTCTTCTGTAGGTGCCGACTGATCAGGGTCTGCTGTGTTTGCTTATGAAGTAATATACATCTGAATGTGCAGTGTCTGCTACGCTCAAACTTGTGTTCAAATGCTATTATAATACAAATAATATTTAATACATATTCATAGAGTCAGAATCCGTACAATACTATTCACTAGTAAAGGTGTTAAACCCTTTCCCTGTTTTATGTTCATTCCAAATTTCAATTCCTACTTAATATTCATGGACAAAAAAGTATTAATGAAACATTGAAGGTGGAATGTTGTACATAGTCATTTTAGAAAGTAAAGAAACAGCTCTTTCAAATTCTATTAACATACAGTGCAGACCCTGATCATTCGGCTCCTAGAGGAGCCATCTGTTCTTGGCCTATCCTGTTTGCAAACTGTGAAAACACGTTCTATATACGAGGGGAAAGGTTAAATACATCGCCTGACACGTTTAGCTGGTTGGTATTACTCTGTGAATAATATTATAAACATGCACTTGTCAACCAGATACCGTAAACTATATAGACCTACCTTATAACTTATTATACAAACTTATTGTTGTATAACCAGTCTTGTTACAGTCGGTTCTGTAGTAGTATATCTCGTTGTATTACAGAATAAGCCATGTGGTTGCAGTCTTAACCCTTCGCTTGCTGAATTTTAAGATACATGTCTCCTTCTTTACCCATGCCCTGTTGCATAAGTACATATATATTCACTGTGTACACGTATGTCGCTGTGCAATCACTGCTGTGGAGTGCACTGGTTGCACAATCAACTTGTAAATAGTGCAGACCCAGATGAGACAGCTCCTCCAGGAGCTGTCTCATCTGGGTCTCCACTATTTACAGGTAGGTATATTGACCTGAATAGCAAGCGAAGGGTTAAGTGTATAAAATCTACCTATTATCTAAAGGACTACGTGTAGTTTCGGAAAATACTGGTACCCAATTGTGTCAAATACAGACATACCCACGGGACATAAACCGGACACAAGCGTGCTTGTTATTACACAACACTTTGACCCAAAAGACGCATAGTGCATATACAGTAAAGCCTTTCTCTATATATATCTGCCACACAACACAAGTACAATTATGTGACATTCAGGCAGATAGCAGTTTTATAGAGCTTGAATGTTATCCGTAAAGCTGTCATAAGTACATTCTACACTACTTTCGTTTTGCATTAAACAGTCGCTTCAAGTATTTAAAACCATTGCTTAATGATTAAAATGTAAATCTCGAGAGTCGCTATTGTAAATTGATCCTGCTGGAGCATGTTTGAGTGAACCGGGCGACATGTTGTCTTTACAGGACTAGTGTATTGCTTGTTATTTTCGGGAAATACTGGTACCCGGATGTGTTAAATACAGGCACACCAACGGGACTGAAACCGGATACAAGCATTTCTATTGAAACAATTGACATTGACCCAAAACGTATAGTACGTACAGTAAAGCTTGTCTCTATACATCTGCCATCCAACACAAGTCAAATTCTGTGACATTCAGGCGGATGGCAGTTTGTTTAGCTTGAGGGTTATCCTTAAAGCTATCATAAGAACTTTCTACATTACTTTCGTTTTGCATTTAGTCGTTGTTTTATCATTAAATGTAAATCTAGAGAGTCGCTACAGTACATTGATCCTGTTGGAGCATGCTTAAGTGAGCAGGTTGACTTTAAAAAACGGACAAGGAAGTTTTGGTGAATTGCTGGTTATTAATTTATAAACTAAAATCGGGACTACTCTTATTATCAGGGTATGTTAACTATATATTTACACGGTTGGCTCGTTTCATATATTGTTAGACATAAACCAGTGACGAATAAGAGCTACATTCCAAACACCCAAGGTTTGATATTTTGACAACTTCTATTCAAAATGGCGGAAGGGAGAGGGGATAAACCATGGATAGCTGAAGACATTACAAGTATCTGCTCCGGGTCTGAGTTTACATTTGACTTTTTCTGTGAACTGTGTAAGGATGATGGTAATCACGTAGAAGCAGAAGGTTTCTGTGTGGACTGTGGGGAATATCTATGCGACCTGTGTTACAATAGCCATAAAAGAAATCGGTATACACGTCATCACGAGCTGCTCGACAAGGGGCAAATGCCGAAGGACACGCCCCTCTCTGTAGATCGGGTGCGTAAGGATATTTATACAAAGTGTACCATTCATGCTGGCAAAACGGTCGAATTTTATTGTAAATCGCACGATGTACTTGGATGCAGCACGTGTTTCGTGACAGGCCACAGAAGCTGTGCTGACATTGATTCAATTCTGGAGAAATCCGAAAGTATTTTGGATAGCCAAGAATATTCCGACTTCATCCAGACACTGATGTCCCTTGAACAAAAATCCAGTGACGTGATTGAGAAGTCATGTGCCAACATAACACTTACTAAAAACTGTCATTCAGAAGTTATCAAAGCAGTTAAACAATTCAAAGATAAAATTACCGAGAACCTAGATAAACTTGAACGAGAGTTAACTGCGGAAGCCGATACGTTATTGACAAATGCAGAACAGAAAATGACATCCATTGCTGAAGACTGTACAAAGACAAAACAAAGGATACAGACGATTTTTGCAGATTTTGAGAATCTCCAGTCGTCTAGACGTGTGTGTCAGGTGTATATATCAATGAAGGAAAACGACGAACAAATCAAACAGCTGCAGCAAAAACTTCACTCGGCTGGAGAAAATCTCTTCGTGAAAAAATATAAGTTTGAATGCAACAAAACATTACATACACTTATAACAAGTACACATGCACTAGGAGAGATATCAACAACTGAGAAAGTAATTGTACCAGTTCATAAGACAAACATATCCGTACCAAAGTTAGTACATGTGATGGACATTGACCTGGGATATAAAACTGAAGTAACTGGGTCTACCGTAGTGTCTAAAAACAGGCTGGCTATTGTAGACAATAGCAACAATAGAGTTATGTTTTGGGATACTCAAACACATAGGATGATTAGTAATTTAAATGTAATGTATATCCCATGGGATGTCGCTGTAATAAACAAAAAATTTGTTGCAGTATCACATTGGAATGGTCAAACACTCCTGCGTGTGTCGGATTCACTCACGCAGTTCAGGGAGATAACCGTGCGTCGTAAATGTGCAGGTGTAGCCTACACCAGGGATAAACTGATTGTTACCTACATAGAACCTCCAAGGCTTGAGATAATGGATCTACAAGGTAATATTGTAAAGACTATAGAGAAAGATGGTGATGGAAAACAACTGTTCACACAGCCTCTATTCGTGTGTGTCAGTAAGGATGAAGAGTGTTTGTATGTATCAGACAATGTCAGTAACAAGGTGATCAGCCTTACTATGGATGGTGTAGTAAAGTCGGTATATAGTGACAATGAACTGAAGAATCCAAGGAAAGTATGTGTTGACCACCATGGCAATGTGTATGTTTGTGGTTTTACCAGTAGAAATGTACACATGCTAACTGCTAACCTCACAAAAATCCAGATCATCCTGACTCAAGCAGACGGACTAGATACATGGGTTAACACTGTGAGCCATTGCCATGAGACTAACAGGTTGTATGTAGGAATGCAGAACAACCGCATTAAAGTGTTTCAGTTGTCATAAACCTCCTTATTCATGCATGTTTAAAGGGTTGGAAATAAGAGGACAAAGAAATTACAATCACTCTTAATCACAAACTGATTTATACTTAGGTCCAGATCAGACACTCCTTATTTCGACGTTTGATAAGAATCAAAGTTGCTTCAACTCAGTCAATCGAACCTTAATTTCTGTACTGCTACGTTCGAAAAGTTTCGGGACAAGTGCTGTATTTTTTTTATTTGTTAATATGTTTATATGAAATTTTCATAAATGATTGCTGTGACTGTATCCTATTGATTTATTGCCAGAATTAAACTTAGGTGCGTGCAAGAGGCAATACATTGTCACCATAGCAACGGCACATCGACGTGAGCGGGGCACCTTGGTATATTCAATAACGGGTTGTCTTTATATAGGTATGAAACACTCAAATTTTCTCGAAATATTCCCCAGCATACTTTATACACTTCAGATGCCTATTTAATCAAGAAGAAAAACAATTTTTGATTTTTTACTGATGAAATGTTTCGAATTCACTCTCTGACAATAATTGGCAGGTCATTGACGTCGTCGAAACGTCAGCCTCGCAAGTCACACTTGATTGTCAGGAATAACCAAAAATCGCACGGTGCAAGGTCTGGGGAGTATGGTATGTGTGCAATTATGTCAATTCCTCTCTCAGCAAGTACTATCACTATATATGCAACAATGAAATATTTTCATTATATTTATCAAACAGTATTTTTATTCGATGTACAGTTAGAAATATTTTAAATTCAAATTATTAAAAAGACTTAACACCCTACCTTTAAGTAATACTGTCTTTGAATTGTGACGTCAAAGTGCCCCGCTCACGTCGACGTGACGTTGCTATGGTGACAATATATCGCGAGTTGCTTGTGCAAATATTTGAATATGGCAATAAATCAATAGAATACAGTAGCAGCTATCATTTATAAAAAATCATAGACAACTATTTACAAATTAAAAATTACAGCACTTGTCCCGAAACTTGTCCTCGAACAACCCTCGTATCTTTCAGTTATATTCCATTCACTGTTGAATATTTATGTCAGAAACAATGATATCATGCATATTTATTAGCCGGATTTTTTAATTGCACACACAAGACTTCTAATATTGGTTGAATCTGTAGTCATAATTTCATAAGTAAACATAGCAGACCCTGATCAGACGGTTCCTTTAGGAGTTCCTGATTTGGGTCTACATGTACTATGTTTGAAAATGCGTGAAAATGCGTTTATTTGAGGGAAGGGTTCAACCGGACCCCTGGCTCTTATCTAACATAATGAAGTTGTCCACGTTGCTTGGATCCCTGGCTCTTATAAAACATAATGAAAGTGTCCACATTGCTTGGACCCCTGGCTCTTATATAGCATAATGAAGGTGTCCACATTACTTGCTGGACCAATGACTCTGTTATAACGTAATGAATGTGTCCACATTGCTTGGACCCCTGGCTCTTATATAGCATAATGAAGGTTGTCCATATTGCTTGGACCACTGGCTCTTATATAACATAATGAAGGTGTGTCCACATTGCTTGCTGGAAAATAGTACCGGTATTAGAAACTTCAATATGTATAGGATAAACTGAATAATGAACTTAATTGTGTTGATATTAAAACATGTCACGAAATAGGGCTGTTATAGGTTTTAAAAATGAGTTTAAAATTTTTGAAAACTCGGTTTTTAAAAGAAAAGAGCTCATTCTCGTTGCATCAGTTTAATAATATCAACCAAAATAAGTTGACGATCCACTATTAATGTATCATTTATGTGTATGTCTGTATGTGTAGGTAGGTATGCCTCTATGTTTGCATGTCTATATGTGCATGTCCGTAGTTGCATGGATGCCTATATGTATGTACACATGACAGCTTTTGTTTGAATGCGTGTATCTGTGAACATGCATTTATGTTTGCGCATACCTGTATGTGTGTGTGCAAATGCATGTATAATTTTGCGAGCATGCCTGTATGCCTAGTTTTTACGCATGTTTGTCCACGCATGCCTGCATGTGTGTGCATATGACAGTATGTGTCTGCATGTCGGTACATTTGCACTAGGTAAGTACCTCTAACCCTGTGTGGATGCATGTCCGTGTCTGTGCGTATATGTTCAACGGCGTGTTTGTGTTTGTTTTTTGTTGTTAATTCAAGTGCATAGAAATAAAGGTTTATCAACCATATGCCTTTTTCTTTTTGTTACTGACCTATTACACACCACTTGTAAAATGTGTAAAGCTTTACTGTAATAAACAAAACATGTTATGGTCATGGCAGAAACTATGAAATCAGATCAGTAAAACCTCTCTATAACGGAAACTAAATTACTTCAAGTATTTCGTGTTAAAGGCAGGTGGCTGTTTAAAGCAAGATGAAAGTAAAACAGAACGCTCCTAGAGGAGCGTTCTGTTTTACTTTCACCTTACTTTAAGCAGCTACCTGCCCTAAATACCAACTAATTAACACAATTTTAGAGGTCGATAAAGAGAGGCTTTACTGTAATAAACAAAACATGTTATGGTCATGGCAAAAACCAAGAAATCAGATCTGTATCATTCCGTAAGCAAACAGTGCAGATCTTGATCAGTCTAGACCTACAGGAGCTGTCTGATCTTAGGGTGCTGCTTTTGGATAAAATTGAAAAGTCAAATTTGAGTCACCGACAACACATGCAATGTTATCGAATGACTTCGTGATGTATACACGTGTATAAAATCGTACTGGATCCATCTCAACTGGCAACCAATGTTTGCTTGATGCGGAGTAGAAGCCATGCAGAAAGTTATAAGAGGATGACATTCACATTTCCCTCATATTGACGACTTTTGACGACTCTGTAAAAGTCATTTTGTGAAACCATTGTCATAAATAGAGCATTTGCTCATATAGGAGCAAATGCTCTATTTATCACAATGGTTTCAAACTACACAATTCTAAAAATTTCCTTTTCTCTACTTAATGCTCCTTTTCGGTAGATTTATTCAAAGAGGTTGTATCTAAAAATAGCCTATGAGGTAAAGGGTCAAGCGGTTACCTGTCTTAACCATTTCCTCCATAAATACGCCTTTCTACGCCTCTATAAAAGTCACCTGTTGGAACCATTGTGACAAATAGAGCATTTGCTCCTATAGGAGCAAATGACCTATTTATCACAATTGTTTCAAATTACAAAATTCTAAAACTTTCCTTTTCTCTAGTTAATGCTCCTTTTCGGTAGATTTGTTCAAAACGACTGGATCTAAAAATAGCATATGATGGGAATGGGTTAAAGATTGATAGTGATACGTGCAACACTCCTCATGCCCCTAGCACCGGCTTAACTATATATCAGTCAGTTCGATATAATTTTACAGTACATGTACAAGGGAACTAACTGTATGTACGATTATTTCATTTACAAAACTGCATTACTGTCCCTTATCAATGTTTATTTTTCAATCCCACCAAGTCGCATTTGATGATACGTATTGTATTTTCCTATTAACCCTCTCGACGCTAAATTTCTAATTGTCGTCTGCAACCCGATTAAGTTAATAAGGAAAAAATGAATAAATGCAAATTTCAAAGCAATCAAGCACAGATATTGTAATCGAGTTTGATACAAAAAGCGAAGTCCCAAATCAGGGACAATGTAGCTGCACTATTTGTCGTGGTGCATTTTTTGCGACATTGGCGGTGAAATGGTTAACATACTATTGTTCGGCGCATGAATTTAAATGTTGAGTAAGAGATGAATCGCTGATGATGGAGAGACAAACGTGAGGGAGACACAAAAAGAACGATAGACAGGCGACGGAGAGAGAGATAGAAAGAGAGATACAGAGATAGAGAAAGACAGAGAGAGAGAGAGTGGAAGAAGGGATAGATAGGAGAAATGGCAAAAGAACATTATGATAACGGGATAGATGGGGACTTTCGACGACTTATGAGACTGGAAAGGAAAGGGTGAATGTGATGAAGATGCAACGGAAAGAATACAAAACAAAGGGAAAGACATGAGTAAGGATAGGGAGACAGGGGAAGTCAATGAAGGAAGAGGGAACGAAGATAAAGACAGAAAAGTACAGGAGAGACAATTGGTGTAATATGAGACAGATTAGAGAAAGAGGCCGCAATGAAGTAAAAAATGTGGTAGGAAAAGGATAGTGGAGAAAAAGAGACAGAAGGGAAAGGCATATACAGTAAAACTTCGATTATTCGAACAAACATTTTGTTCATATACAGTAAAACTTCGATTATTCGAACACTAAAATACGTATTATTATCGATCTTTAAGATAGGTGGCAACTTAATGCATGGTGAAAGTCATGCAGAAAGCTCCTCTAGGAGCTTTCTGCATGACTTTCACCATGCATTAAGCAGCCACCTGCCTAAAAAGGTCTAAATTCTTCTATAACGAAAATTCGAATAATCGAGGTTTTACTGTATAAATGGAAAAGTAGTAAAGTCAAGCAGGCAAAGCCACATGCAAGACGCAACCACCACCAAAACACCGATAGACAGCTTGACACATACACACACAACCACACACCCAAACGCACACACACACACACGAAATGAACACAGAAAACACCAAAAGACACACAAGAAACAGGGACAAACGTTCCACAACATGAACAAACCACAAGCACAAAGACGCAAGGCAAACAAAAGGAAGTGTGACAAAGTCATATATAAAGACTTTAGGAGATGGAGCAGAGGAAGGTTGAAGAAAGAATGAAGGCATTGACAACAGAGGGGACATATGATGAACCAGGTAGATAGTTAGACAGGGCGGAGGAGAAAAGACGACAGAGGGGACAGATGGGAGGAAGAGACAGAGCAGGAGAAACACCAATTTCTGCCTTTAATTCTACCCCACTGTAAAAGTGCGGTAGAATTAAAGATAGAAATAACAACGATGAAGAGAGATACAGAGAGATAGAGAGATAAAGATAGAAAGAGACAGAGAGACACCCACAAAGACAGAGAGACAGAGAGAAGAGTGAGAGAGAGACAGACAGGCAGGCGGGCAGACGGAGACAGGAACAGACAGGCATGGGAGAGATATAAATAGGAATGTATGCAAATTTGAAGCACGTGTCAACGGGATAGATTGACAGAATGAATCGACAGACAGTGGAGAAGGGCCAGGTAGAGACAGTGTTGAATATCAGAGAAGTGACAGAGAGGAAAAAGACAGGGATATGTGACACATTGTGAAAAGAAGGTGAGGCAAATATAGGGAGAAACGGGATGGAGAGAGAGGCATAAAATAGGCAAATATAGAGAAGAAAACGGCATGCTTACTGAAGAGAAATAACTGCGAAAGAAGATCGGGGTAGAAAGAATACTGGGAAATATAACACTAATGCAGGGAAGAAAAGATTACCCCCTTCCGTGTCACAATGACGGGTTTATGATATCACATGCAAACAGTTTGGATCCAGATGAGATGCCGAGTAAAGCGGCGTCTCATCAGGATCCAAACTGTTTGACACTCTGTTTACTGATTTATAAAGAAAATGGAAAAAATGCACACACTTACATTAAAGATAAACGAAACTTTGCCCAGCAGACGACAAAGCTGGCACCGAAAGGGTTAAGAGAACGGGGGGAAATGAGAGAGAGGGGAAATAGGAAGAGACAGAAAGGACCGATAGATAAATGGTAGAAGAGGATGATGATAAGGCACAGAAGAGAAAAGAGAAGAAGAATAAACGAAAACAAATGAAGGAAAAAACAAAATAGAAATGCAGTTTTATAATTCAAATGCATTATGTCTTTACGCCATCTGCCGGTATGTTTGAAGTTACTGAGTTAACACTTAGCCATTTCACCTTTATCAATGCGGTGTCTGACCAGGGACTTCACTTTTTGTCTCAAACTTTATTTCTATACATGTGCTTTACTCCTTTGAACTTTGCATTTATTTATCTCATTTCCTTATTTTATTGAATGAACAATATTGGGCTGCAGACGACAATTAGAAATTTGTCGCCGAAATGGTTAGAGTGCGGCAACCCAGTATATAAGATCTTGCAAACAGTATATATCCAGATCAAAGGGGCTTCTATGGGAACACTATGATCAGGATCTACACTGTTTGTTATAAACAAATTTGTCTTCAGTGATACATTTTGATGCTTTTATTTAACCCTTTCCCTCACATATAAACGTGTTTTCACGCATTTACAAACAGAGTAGACCCAGATCAGACGGCTCCTATAGGAGCCGTCTGATCAGGGTATCCTTTGTTTGTTTTTGGGATTTGATACCGGTTTCTTTACCTTCTAAAATGGTTACAACGTTACACCATCCATGTTTCATTATAACTGTTTTGTCCATGGATATCAAGGAGGTTTTGAAATTTGGAATAAACGTTGAACAGCGAAAGTGGTTAATCAGTATTTAGAAACGGGTGGGGTTATTTTTTAATCTTTTGTCTGCTACGGGCGGATGAGTGATTAACTATGCAAACAGTTTGGATCCAGATGAGACGCCGAGTAACTCGGCGTCTCATCAGGATCCATACTATTTGACATCCTAATTTCATTTTGGTAGACATTGACTATAACTTGATTTTTTTAAATGTAGTACAGTAAAACCTCTCTATAACGGCCACTAAATTGTGTTAATTAGTTGGTATTTAGGTCAGTGGCTGTTTAAAGCAAGGTGAAAGTAAAACAGAACGCTCCTATAGGAGCGTTCTGTTTTACTTTCACCTTGCTTAAAGCAGCCACCTGCTTTTAACACATAATAGTTGATGTAACTTAATGGTCGTTATAGACAGGTTTTACTGTAGGTGAAAAAGTTTGTAAAAATAATTTGCTCAGCAGGCTAAAGGTTAACTACTCGGCAGGTTGCGGGTTAGTGTTTTGCACAGAGATGCTCCAAGAGCAGCCTCCTGTCTCATATTTGCAAACAACTCTACATCTCATTAGGGTTTTACTAAAAATATCCCCTTTCTACACCTGCATAGTAGACCCAGATCAGATGGTTCCCCTAGGAGCCGTCTGATCAGGATATGCTCTGTTTGCTTATGAAGTAACGTAAAACCTGACTCTGTAGGTTTTGCTTTGGAAATAACCTCGTGTGTTAATATGCCAATTTAAGAATGAATCTAATTAATATTCATGAATCATGATGGCATCATTTCTTACATAAATATTCATGGAGTAAAGTGCTAAGGTCACTTACCCAAATAGAAAATACATGTGTATGTATCACTTAATCAATTTATGTTTCATTTAACAATGTGTATCTAATTTTTTGAATGTATAATTTGTGGAACATTCGTTCTCTAATCTGTGTCTACATTGATTTCTTATGTCCTTTTTAGTAATACAAGCGTCCGTTTATAAATGCTAGGATAAGGAAGAGGATCGGGATTCGAATACCCCTTTTCCTTAAAATAAACGCCATTTCACTCACCAGCAAACAGAGTAGACCCAGATCAGACCGCTCCTATAAGAGCCGTCTGACCAGGGTCTGCTGTGTTTGCTAATTGAATTTGATAGATTTGTTTCTTTAGTTTCTAAAATGGCTGTAATTTTACACTTTTCATATTTCATTATAACTATTTTGTCCATGAATATTCAGTAGGTATTGAAATTTGAAATACAGTGAAAAATCTCTATAACGACCACTTAATTGTGTTAATTAGTTTGGTATTTTGGGCAGGTGGTTGCTTAAAGCAATGTGTACTTTCACATTGCTTTAAGCATCCACCTGCCTTTAACATAAAATACTTAATGTAATTTAGTGGTCGTTATAGAGAGGTTTTACTGTAAACATAGAACAGGGAGCGGGTTAACTGTAGCCAAATCGGTGTTGAGGTTTTTTAATCCTTCCCAAGAAAGAGACACATTTTTGGCCCATTCGAAATTGAGCAGACCCAGACCATACGACACTGTATGATTAGCGCCTGCTATGTTTTCTTATGGAATTATATGATCCAACTACAATTTCTGCATTATTATAATTTCTTAAACCTGTACTCCATAAATACACCTTTCTACGCTTTTGCAAACAGAGAAGACACATATCAGACGGCTCCTGCCGTCTGATCAGGGTCCGCTCTGTTTGCTTTTGATATAATATAAATATGAATTAATTGTTTCCATCATGGCCAGACATTCACGTGTCTTTGTGTAATAATATGAAAAAGAAAAATAATCTAATTAATATTCATGACGTTATTATATTTTACATGAATATTCATGGAGAAAAGGGTTAAATGAATATTCATCAGGTCCAGGGTTAATGAACGTGAACTGACACACTGAGTTTATATCCTATACCCGGTCATAGGAATCCTTTACTTAATAACTTCATATAAACAGCTTTTTTCACGCATTTGCAAACATGGTAGATCTTGATCAGACAGTTCCTATAGGAGGTTTGGAAAGTGTCTGCTCTGTCTGCCTATGACATAATATAGAAATGATTCCACGGTTTCTGTCATGGCAAAATATCCCCTTGGTCAAAATGTCGTAATAAAATATCAGATATTTGATATTCACGATGTCAATATAGATATTTCCAACCAAATGTTCATGAGGCAAAGGTTTGACTTACTACAGGGCCAGTCCTTCCTTGCACCACTATCATTAATCTGATTGTGCAGGAAGAGACTGGAGGATCGAACATGCTACCTCCAGTGTCGAAATCGAGCATTTGGGTTACACATTGTTTAAAATTAAATCGAATACAGATACATTTTCGTACTGAAACACAAAACCCATCATTTCTCCACCAAACTTGATGATGTGACAATTTTTTAAAATAGCCCCGAAGAGACGATTCTAAGGAGTGGACACAACATAGGCTTTGGTGGAGAAATTAAGAATTTATTCATGAAAAACAAGTATACATATATTACACAATTTGTGGACGACTATGTGAAGCAGAGACATACCTCAAACACTCTAGCATAAATTGTTTTAACTTCGTACGACAGAAAGTATAGTAAATGCTAACATTTTCTAGCGTGCGAGAATTTATTTTAATATTGGCTTCTAGTTGCGATCATCGTATACATATATTAGAAACAGTGACATCATGCATACCATATATTAGTCTTTGCCTGTTGAATATTCATGTCAGAATCATGGACATGATGCATCCCTATTAGCTGGATATTTATAATGGCACACGGGAGGGTTTTGGTATCGGTTGAAACAGTAGTCAGATCACGTATACTTTCATAAACAAACATATCAGACACTAATCAGACGGTTTCTTTAGGAGTCTCTGGTCTTGGTATACTTTGTTTGAAAATACGTGAAAGTGCGTTTATATTAGGAAAGGGGTCAGCCGGACTCCTGGCCCTTATAAAACACAATGAGGTGTTCACATTGCTAGCTGGAAAGTAGTCGTAAAATGTGTTTACAGCACCTTGATCTCATCACCTCGTAGGCAGAGCATCTGTTATCTGGCCGTGGGTTCGAATCTCAGCGTATGCCTCTACGTTTATCTGTTGTATTATATGTAATACGTCGGATAATAAAGGCACATGTGCCTGATAAACATTGGATAAATTGATCTTACTCACTTGACTTGATGAATAGCATATGGTTACTTAATACAGAACCACACTGCGACTGGGTGCTCTCATATAATAGACTACATTACGTTCTGTCTACATTGAGCTATGACTTGTCTTATAAATCAGATTAAGGTTTATTTTGAGTGGCCGATACAACTACATACCAGTTCGATTCACAAATTGTCGCTTTACCCTTTCGTGCCTTTGTAAACAGGGTTAAACCAGATTAGACTGCTCCCGTAGGAATCTGCTGTTTGTTTATGGAGTAAAATAGATCTGATTCAACTGAATCTATATTTACCATAATTAATTCTGTTCAGATGACATTATACCAACACAGCTATTTAATTCTTCTTGTTATTATTCTTTTTCGTTATCGGTTTTATCTTAACTCTTTCGGCACCAAATTTCTAATTGTCGTCTGCAACTCAATTTTGTTAAATCATTCGGTGAAATAAGGAAATTGAATAAATAAATACAAAATTCAGAAGAATAAAACACAGATCGAGAACTAGAGATGGAGACAAATAGTGAAGTCCCTGGTCAGATGCCGCCTGGGACTGCACTATTTGTCGTGGTGCATTTTGCGACATTGGCAGTGAAAGGGTTAAACTACAGCAGAGCCTGATTATAGTGACCTATATAATAAAGGTTTGTCCTAAAAGATCTGTTAGATTTTTTAATTTAGGGCGAAAGTAATGCAAGAACCTCATTCCTTCAGATCTTTCTTCGTGCATTAATCTACAATCTGTTTTAAAATCTAGATTTAGAATATATGTCGAGTGGTCGATGAAGGCGGGTTAAACTGTATCCCGTGTCGAGATTTCCTCAGCATGCATGTACTGTAAACGTGTATCGGTATACATGCGGATGCATGCGTGTGTGCGCATGTCTGTAACTTTTTATATGCTCATGCGTTAACACATGCTTATATGTGTGTGCACACGTGTATATCTGTATTTTTAAGCGCATGCCTTAGTTTGTGTATATGCCTGTATTTATTTTGTTGTGTGCGCGCGTACGAGTGCGTCGTGTATGTGTGCATGTGTGCGTGTGCGTGCACATGCATGCATATATGTGCGCATACCTGCATTTTGTGCACATGCTTATGTGTATGTATGTATGTGTAGGTATGCCTCTATGTGTGTATGTGTGCGCGTGTGGTAGTATATGTCTGCATGCCGGTACATGTGCACTAGGTAAGTGTCTCTACATTGTGTGGACGCGTGGCCGTGTTTTTGCGTATATGTTCAATGGCGTGCTTGTATGTGTGTATTATTTGGTTAATTCAAGTGCATAGAAAATATAGTTTATCAAAAAGTATTTTATTTTGTTATTAACCTATTACACCCCACTTGATAAATGTGTACACATTTTGGCTTCATAAGTAATGCCGAGAAGCTTGGTGTCTTATCAGGATCCAAACTGTTTGGCATAATTAGTGTGCTTTTGAAATGACATAGAAGAAATTCTGTCCTCCAATTTGAACTGGTAAACACTGTTGTTGTCGATGAATACTCATTTGATGTAGGATTATCATAGTCCTTTTCATACCAACTCAAACTTATATTCTGGGCCTTGCAAATAGGTGATAGCTAAACGCAGGATGAATCTAATGCGCATAAACCCTATAAAAACTCTCTGCATTTCTTCGTTCTGCACATAGTGGCCACTTGAATTTAACACTTCATTGCACGAATATTAGCTTCTACCATAGCAGAAACACTACAACCCGATCCATATTAGTTTATAAGCCAACAAAATAGACTTCCACAAAGCAGGTGTTGGAGCCATCTGATCTGACTCCACTCTGTTTGCAAATGCGTCAAAATCTGTATCTAAGGAGGAAACGGTGAACGAAATTTAGCTCTCATTGTAGAAAAGATACAGTAAAAACTCACTAAACTGGACGTTCTATTTAGCATAAGTATTGGTCTTCGGTACAGGTGGCAACTTAACGCAGGGTGAATGTCATGCAAAACGCTCCTCTAGGATTAAGCTTCTTTTCTGCTAGAATTCCGGTTGAGTGTATATGGAAATATACCAATGTCAGACGTTTGCAGTTTTTTCTCGTTAGCTAGAACAAAGGTAAACAAACAGCACGGTCTGAGATCGTTCTCAAGCTTTTGATTGGTCAGATTTGAGCCTTTGGCTCAAATCTGACCAATCAAATGCTCGAGGAATCAAATCTGACCAATCAAAAGCTTAAGAACGAAACTCAGACTCAACTAAAAGCTTTATAAGCATGGACCAGAGCTCATACACTGTTTTGCAAATGTCAATGCACGTGTGTCCCACATTCAAAAAGTGTGAATCAATATAAACCAGCTATGCCAATTGTGGCATATTTCTAAAAAATCATTGACTATTTTATACTGACAACGTTTTCACCATGACATTATAATTAACTAATCAATTGCATGCCTATCAATTGTCGTCTGCAATTTGTTTCTTCTGGTACAAGGTTTTTCTGTATTTTCTGTACTTTCGTTTTCCAATGCCCTAAACACAGTTTGACACTGCTTGGATCCTGACGAGTAGCCATGTGTTGTCGTCTCATCTGGATCCAAACAGTGTGTATATCACGAGTGCGTGTATAGCTAAGAAAAAAACATGTAAACAATTTGAAGACTATTGACAGAACTGTTTTGATCTTAATCTTTGACGGATTCCTTCATAGGATATGTTTAGAATTGTGAAAGTTTGACAACATTGTGATAAATGGAGCATTGCTCATATGAAGCAAATGCTCTATTTATCATAATTGTTTTAAAACAAGTCACATTTACAGAGGAGTCATAATAGGTCAATATGAGAGAATGGGTAAACCTGACTCTGACTAAACGGACATCAGCTCCTTCAAACTTATATTATAGATGTTAATCCTTTATCTCATGAATATTCACATAACATATATAGTGCTCCCTCCCTACAACGACCCTCTCAATAAAGATTCCCTCCTTACAACAACGCATGTCACTGTTACAGTGCTCCCTCCCTACAACGACCCTCTCAATAATGATTCCCTCCTTACAACAACGCATGTCACTGTTACAGTGCTCCCTCCCTACAACGGCCCTCACAATAACGATTCCCTCCTTACAACAACGCATGTCACTGTTACAGTGCTCCCTCCCTACAACGGCCCTCTCAATAACGATTCCCTCCTTACAACAACGCATGTCACTGATACAGTGCTCCCTCCCTACAACGACCCTCTCAATAACGATTCCCTCCTTACAACAACGCATGTCACTGTTACAGTGCTCCCTCCCTACAACGGTCCTCTCAATAACGATTCCCTCCTTACAACAACGCATGTCACTGTTACAGTGCTCCCTCCCTACAACGACCCTCTCAATAACGATTCCCTCCTTACAACAACGCATGTCACTGTTACAGTGCTCCCTCCCTACAACGACCATCTCAATAACGATTCCCTCCTTACAACAACGCATGTCACTGTTATAGTGCTCCCTCCCTACAACGGCCCTCTCAATAACGATGCCCTCCTTACAACAACGCATGTCACTGTTACAGTGCTCCCTCCCTACAACGACCCTCTCAATAACGATTCCCTCCTTACAACAACGCATGTCACTGTTACAGTGCTCCCTCCCTACAACGACCCTCTCAATAACGATTCCCTCCTTACAACAACGCATGTCACTGTTACAGTGCTCCCTCCCTACAACGACCCTCTCAATAACGATTCCCTCCTTACAACAACGCATGTCACTGTTTCCGAATCAACAAGGCTCCAGAAACAACCTTTTTCCATCGTATTTTCTTTATGCCTCCATCAAACCCTATGTTGTGACCACTCTTTAGAATCGTCACTTTGTGACGATTCTAAAGAGTGGTAACAGCACAGGGTTTGATTGAGGCATATCGGTTTTAGTTCTCGAAAGACACTTTATCTGGAGATCTGCAAACAAGCTAATTATATTTGATTTTCCCTCCCTATAACAACTCCCTCTGAACAACACATAGAATATTCGTATCCCAAAGGGTGTCGTTGTAGAGAGGGAGCACTGTAATGACATGAATGATAAAAAAACGTATTTCTATACTTGCACCTGAGTATTTTGCCATTACAGAAAAGGTAAAGATCGGATCTATATTTATTCATATGCAAACAGAGCAGACCACTGTTCAGATGGCTTTTACATGAGTTATCTGATTTAGGTTTATTCTGTTTTCCAATGTTCTAAATAATGGATTAACAGACTATGGATACATTTGTCCTATGTTACGTCTTTTGATATTGTGATTGGTATGGATCTAAGATTTTAGAACCTTTTATCATGCTCTGACTTACATCCTGTTACTCCATGAATATTAAATAACTACATTTCTATAATAGCACTTATGGACAAGGGACTTTTATATGATGACAGAAACTACAATCAGACATATATTAAATCATAAGCAAACAGTACAGACCCTGATTGGCTATACTCTGTTTGCAATGACGTATTTATGTAGAAAAGGAACGGGCTATCGGATGAAGAGTTAATCAATGTTAGACACTTACGATTTGATGTTTATGTTAATGTCTTATTAATGGATTTGTTCGATGTAAAACATATAATTGAAAGGCAACGATAATAATGTAATAAATAGCTAAATATTTATTATCGTCTGATTATGTGGAAGACGAGGAAATCCTCATATTATTTGTATCATTGACACTGGATCTATCCCATATAAACTTTTAGTCTGCTGTGGCAGATCTGTGATTACTTATGTAAACAGTTGTGACCCAGATAAAACCCCGGGTCACATGACGTCCGTGTGATGCTCAGGTCATGGGTACCTCGACGTCTGTGTGATGCTAAGGTCGTGGGTAACTCGACGTCTGTGTGATGTTCAGGTCGTGGGTAACTAAACGTCTGTGTGGTGCTCAGATCGTGGGTAACTCGACGTCTGTGTGGTGCTCAGATCGTGGGTAACTAAACGTCTGTGTGGTGCTCAGATCGTGGGTAACTCAACGTCTGTGTGGTGCTCAGATCGTGGGTAACTCAACGTCTAGTGTGATACTCAGGGCATGGGTAACTCAACGTCTGTGTGATGCTCAGGGCACGGGTAACTCAACGTCTGTGTGATACTCAGGGCATGGGTAACTCAACGTCTGTGTGATGCTCAGGGCACGGGTAACTCAACGTCTGTGTGATTTTCAAGTCATGGGTAACTCAACGTATGTATGATGCTCAGGTCATGGGTAACTCGACGTCTGTTTGATGCTCAGATCATGGTAACTCGACGTCTTTGTGATTCTCAGGTCATGGGCAACTTGTCGTCTGTGTGATGCTCAGGTCATTGATATCTCAAAGTCTGTGTGATGCTCAGGGCATGGGTAACTCAACGTCTGTGTGATGCTCAGGTCATGAGTAACTTGACGTCTGTGTGATACTCAGGTCATTGGTAATTTGACGTCTGTGTGATGCTCAGGTCATTGGTAACTTGACGTCTGTGTGATGCTCAGGTCGAGGGTAACTCGACGTATGTGTGGTTCGCAGTGCATGGGTAACTTGACGTCTGTGTGATGCTCAGGTCGAGGGTAACTTGACGTCTGTGTGATGCTCAGTGCATGAGTAACTTGACGTCTGTGTGATGCTCAGGTCGAGGGTAACTCAACGTCTGTGTGATACTCAGGTTGTGGGTAACTCGACGTATGTGTAATGCTCAGGTCATTGGTAACTTGACGTATGTGTGGTACTCAGGTCATTGGTAACTCGACGTCTGTGTGATGCTCAGGTCATTGGTAACTCAACGTATGTGTGATGCTCAGGTCATTGGTAATTTGACGTCTGTGTGATGCTCAGGTCATTGGTAACTCGACGTCTGTGTGGTACTCAGGTCGTGGGTAACTCGACGTCTGTTTGATGCTCATGTCGTGATTAACTCGACGTCTGTTTGATGCTCATGTCGTGATTAACTCGACGTCTGTGTGATGCTGAGGTCGTGGGTAACTCGACGTCTGTGTGATGCTGAGGTCGTGAGTAACTCGGCGTATGTGTGATGCTCAGGTCATGGGTAACTCGACATCTGTGTGGTGCTCAGGTCATGGGTAACTCGACGTCTGTGTGGTTCTTAGGTCGTGAGTAACTCGACGTCTGTGTGATGTTCAGGTCGTGGGTAACTCGACGTCTGTGTGGTGCTCAGGTCATGGGTAACTCGACGTCTGTGTGATGATCAGGTCGTGGGTAACTCGACGTCTGTGAGGTGCTTAGGTCGTAGTTTGAAAAGGAAAAACAGTAAATACTCGCTAATACAACCACTCAAAAGAAGTCTTATTCTGTATTTGTAAAACTGGTGGTAGCTTAATGCAGAACAAAGGTGCTACAGAAAGCTCATATAGGAGCTGTCTGTATTAAGTTTGATCTGCATTAAGCAATCGCCTGTTTTAAGTTTTTGATGTTAATAATTTACATGGTCAATTAGCGAGACTATACTGCACAATGGTAAGTAATCCTGAAAACATTTGGATATAATATAACGTTTGCCCTGCATTAAGCCACCAACTGATTTTACAATTTTCATATGTTAATAAACCTAGATCAGACGGCCCCTATAGAAGCTGTCTGATCAGGGTCTGCTATGTTTATATATTTGTCATGGCTAAATGTTCCTGTGTCCAGTGTTCATTTCCATTAAATATTCATTATGTCATTACTTCTATCATGAAAAAGGGTTGTTGAATTGGGTTAAATTGTATTTCACGCGTGTACTTGGCACGCTGGACATATTTTCGCTTGCCGACTTGTTCTGTTCTTAACCCGTAACTCAATGTAATAATAATATCATGCATATCAGCCAATTAGTGTCCATTGCCCCTTAAAACAGATAGAGACAAGCAGTGTAAACCCAGATCAAAGGGCTTCATAAGGGGCCCCATTATCAGGGTCTGTATAGTTTGCCGAGCCCATCAATGTCTCACATTGCTTATTCCAGCAAATATTTTGGTTGCTGTGCCTACACTACATGAACAGTGGATGTGTCCCAAAGTAAGACCCGGATGGGTTTCCTTAAAGTATAAGGAGATAAGTCGGTTAATTGGCCAATTTTATAATGACACCTAAACACAGGTAGGCAGGCACTGTAGAATCAGATTGAAGCAGATTCTGATCAGATGGCTCTTACAGGAGTTGTCTGATCTGGATCTACTCTGTTTTGCAAAGGCATGGTAAGAAAACAAGGAGTAAAATGTAATATTTATGCATCTCGCTTCCCTAGGCTAATCTCTTTGCAGCGTATATGTCAGCTCTTACATGAAGGAGGAACTTATTCAAACAGAATAAACCCAGATCAGATTTCTGCTGTAGATGCCGACTGATCAGTGTCTGCTCTGTTTGCTTATGAAGTAACATAAATCTGAATGTGCAGTTTCTTCTACGCTCATGCTTTATGTGTTTAATTGCTATTATAATACAAATAAGATTTAATACATACATGTATTCATAAAGTCAACATACGTACAATAATATAGTCAAGGCGTTAAAACTTTTCCCTGTTCTATGTTTATTCCAAATTTCAATACCTACTAGATATTCATGTACAAAATAGTATTAATGAAATATGGAAGGTGGAATATTGTAGTCATTTTAGAAAGTAGAGAAAGGGATCTTTCAAATTATATTAGCATTCAGCGCAATCCCTGATCATACGGCTCCTATAGGAGCCGTCTGATCTGGTCTACTCTGTTTGCAAACCGTGAAAACACGTTTATACGGGGGAATGGTTGAATCCCCTAACACGTTTAAGCTGGTTGGTATCACCCTGTTAATAATATTATAAATATGCACTCGTTAACAAGATATCAAAAACAACATAGACCTACCCTATAACTTATTATACAAACTTATTGTTCTATAATTAATCTTATTAAAGTCATATGGTTGCAGTCTTAAGAGAATAAAATATACCTATTCTCTAAAGGACTAAGTGTAGTGACTCGGAACACCTCAGCTATTACTATCGAAATAGACTTTTATTCCGAACTCTGACGGAATACGGCGAGTAGTTACGATTGTAAGTGTAGTTTCGGAAAATACTGGTACCCGATAGTGTCAAATACCGGCAGATCAACGGGACATAAACCGGACACAAGCATGTTTGTTATAACACGACACACTGACCCAAAAACGCATAGTACATACAGTAAAGCCTTTCTTTATATCTGCCACACAACACAAGTACACTTATATGACATTCAGGCAGATGGCAGTTTTATAGAGCTTGAATGTTATCCTTAACGCCATTATAAGAACAGTCTACGCTACTTTCGTTTTGCATTATGATTAAACAGCCCCTTGTATTTAAAGTCAATGTTTAATGATTAAAATGTAAATCTTGAGAGTCGCTATTGTACGTTGGTCCTGCTGGAACATGTTTGGGTGAGCTGGGCAACAGGCTGACATTACCAGACAAGGACGTATTCGTGTATTGCTGATTATTGTCTAATATATGTACTAAACCGGGACTACTCTTATTGATCAGGGTATTTTACTATACATGTATAGTTACACGGATTGTGCGTTCTATATATTGTTAGACATAAACCAGTGACGAATAAGAGCTACATTCAAAACACCCAAAGCATAATAGTTTGACACAGTTCTATTCAAAATGGCGGAAGGGGGAGGGGATAAACTATTGATAGCTGAAGACATTACAAGTGTCTGCTCCGGGTCTGAGTTTACATTTGACTTTTTCTGTGAACTGTGTAATGATGATGGTACACACGTAGAAGCGGAAGGTTTCTGTGTGGACTGTGGGGAATATCTTTGCGACCTGTGTTACAATAGTCATAAAAGAACTCGATGTACACGTCATCACGAGCTGCTCGACAAGGGGCAAATGCCCAAGGACACGCCCCTCTCTGTAGATCGGGTGAGTAAGGATATTTACACAAAGTGCACCGTTCATGCTGGCGAATTGATCAAATTTTACTGTAAAACGCACGATGTTCTGGGATGCAGCACGTGTTTCGTGACAGGCCACAGAAGTTGTGCTGATATTGATTCAATTCTGGAAAAATCAGAAAGTATTTTTGACAGCCAAGAATATGCAGAATTTATCCAGACACTGAATTCCCTGGACCAAAAATCCAGTGACCTGATTGAGAAGTCACGTGCCAACATAACACTTACTAAAAACTGTCATTCAGAAGTAATCAAAGCAGTTAAACAATTCAAAGATAAAATTACCGAGAACCTAGAAAAATTTGAACGAGAGCTAACCACGGAAGCCGGTACGTTCTTGACAGATGCAGAACAGAAAATGACGTCCATTGCGGAGGACTGTACAAAGACAAAACAAAAGATACAGACCATTACTGCAGATTTTGAAAATTTACAGTCGTCTAGACGTGTGTGTCAGGTGTATATATCAATGAAGGAAAACAACGAACAAATCAAACAGCTGCAGCAAAAACTTCACTCGGCTGGAGAAAATCTCTTCGTGAAAAAATTTAAGTTTGAATGCAACAAAACATTACATACACTTATAACAAGTACGCATGCACTTGGGGAGATGTCAAGTGAAGTTAACACATCCCCTGTAAGACAGCAAACGACAAAGAAAGTAACTGTACCTGTTCCTAAGACACACATTTTAGTACCAAAGTCAGTACATGTGACGGACATTGACCTGGGATATAAAGGACTGATGCCTATCGTATGTGGGTCTGCCGTAGTATCTAAAAACAGGCTGATTGTAGTAGACAATAACAACAATATAGTTACGTTGTGGGACACTCAAACAAATAAGATGATTAGTAATTTAAATGTAATGTATAACCCATTTGATGTTGCTGTAATAAACAAAAATCTTGTTGCAGTATCACAGTGGTGTGGCGAAACACTCCAACTCCTGAGTGTGTCGGATTCACTCACGTTGGTCAGGGAGTTAACCGTGCGTCCTGATTGTGCAGGTGTCGCCTACACCAAGGATAAACTGATTGTTACCTACATAGAACCTCCAAGGCTCGAGATAACGGATTTACAAGGTAACATTGTGAAGACTATAGAGAAAGATGGTGATGGAAAACAACTATTCTCACAGCCTCGATACGTGTGTGTCAGTAAGGATGAAGAGTGTTTATATGTATCAGACACTGGCAGTAACAAGGTGATCAGCCTTACTTGGGACGGTGTAGTAAAGTCTGTATATAGTGACAATAAACTGATACGTCCAATGAAGGTATGTGTTGATCACCATGGCAATGTGGATGTTTGTAGTTATCAATGTAGTAATGTACACATGCTAACCGCTAACCTAACCAAGATTCAGATCATCCTGACTCCGGCAGACGGACTAGATACTTGGGTTTACTCTGTGAGCCATTGTCATAAGACAAACAGGTTGTATGTAGGAATGCAGAACAACCGCGAAATTAAAGTGTTTCAGTTGTCATAAACCTCCTTATTCATGCATGTTTAAAGAGTTGGAAATAAGAAGACAAAGAAATTACAATCACTCTTAATCACAAACTGATTTATACTTGGGTCCAGATCAGACACTCCTTATTTCGACGTTTGATAAGAATCAAAGTTGTTTCAACTCGGTCAATCGAACCTTAATTTCTGTACTGCTACGTTCGAAAAGTTTCGGGACAAGTGCTGTATTTTTTTTATTTGTTAATATTTTTATATGAAATTTTCATAAATGAATGCTGTGACTGTATCCTATTGATTTATTGCCAGAATTAAACTTAGGTGCTTGCAAGACGCAATACATTGTCACCATAGCAACGTCACATGGACGTGAGCGGGGCACCTTGGTATACTCAATAACGGTTTGTCGTTATATAGGTCTGAAACACTAAACTTTTCTCAAAATATTCCCCAGCATACTTTATACACTTCTGATGCCTATCTAACCAAGAAGAAAAACAAGTTTTGATTTTTTCTGATGAAATATTTCGAATGCACTCTCTGACAACAATTGGCAGGTCATTGACGTCGTCGAAACGTCAGCCTCGCAAGTCACACTTGATTGTCGGGAATAACCAAAAATGGCACGGTGCAAGGTATGGGAAGTATGGTATGTGCGCAATTATGTCAATTCCTCTCTCAGCAAGTACTTCCTTTGTTGCAGATGCGATATGGGGCGTTGCATTGTCATGCTGCAGGTAGAATTTGCCGTCATTTTCGCTTCTTCCTCACAGCCCTGGTCAAATCACGTCGCAGCAACCGAAACGTGATAATCAGTGCATATATGCATCAATATCTATGCAACAATGACATATTTTCATTATATTTATCAGACAGTATTTTTATTCCATGTACAGTAAGACATATTTTAAATTCAAATTATTAAAAAGGCTTAACACTCTATCTTTGAGTAATACTGTCTTTGCATTGTGAAGTCAAATAATGAAGGTGTCCACATAACATAACATAATGAAGGTGTCCATATTGCTTGGACCCTGGCTCTTATATAACATAATGAAGGTGTCCACATTGCTTGGACCCCTGACTCTTATATAACATAATGAAGGTGTCCACATTGCTTGGACCCCTGGCACTTATATAACATAATGAAGGTGTCCATATTGCTTGCTGGACCCCTGACTCTTATATAACATAATGAAGGTGTCCATATTGCTTGGACCCCTGGCTCTTATACAACGTAATGAATGTGTCCACATTGCTTGGACCCCTGGCTCTTATATAACACAATGAAGGTGTCCACATTGCTTGCTGGACCCCTGGCTCTTATATAACACAATGAATGTGTCCACATTGCTTGCTGGACCCCTGGCTCTTATATAACAAAATGAAGGTGTGTCCACAGTGCTTGCTGGACCCCTGGCTCTTATATAACACAATGAAGGTGTGTCCACATTGCATGCTGGACCCCGGCTCTTATATAACATAATGAATGTGTCCACATTGCTTGTTGGAAAGTAGTACAGATATTAGAAACATCAATATGTATAGGACAAACAGAATAATGGACTTATTTATGTTGATATTAAAAGTATGTCACGAAATAGGGCTGTTATAGGTTTTAAAAATGAGTTTAAAGATTTTGAAAACTCGGTTTTTAACAGAGGAGAGCTCATTCTCGTTGAATAAGTTTAATATCAACCAAAATAAGTTGATGATCCACTATTAATGTAAGTATTTATCTTTCTATGTCACGGTTTATGTATTTTATTTTCAGTTGGTATCATAAAACAACCTGGTATTTTAAGCTTGATGTATAGGTTATATAATACAAAAGAACATACAAATTATCAACGGTTTATTATACATGTACCTTTGGTCTAACTCAATATACACATATTTAACTTCATGATAAAGAGCTCAATGCAGTAAAACTTGCCTTAAGCGATCACGTCGTTAGGCAAAATGCAGCTTAATACAGGTCTAAGCAAAGACCTATGATCATAGGTCTTTGGTCTGAGTAACGCATACAGTTTCTATGGGAGTCGCAGAATGTGTGGAGAACTGAAACTAGTTTTAATGGTATAAGTTTGGAACATTAAATACTGCTTAAGCCGGTGCTAGGGGCGTGAGTAGCGTTGCACTTTTAATTACTACTCAAGAACAGAGTCAATAAAACCTAGTCTGCAATTTTCTCTTTTGGCATTGCTACTTTTGGTTTCGAAGTATCACCTACTTTCAGAATATTTGAAATATATAGTATATGATTTGTATGTATTGAATATGGTATCACAAAACAAATTGATGATTCATAAAATGTGACAACTGAAACTTAAGATGCATGTAATACACAACGGAGTATTATACATGTACATTTGTCTAATGCAACATACACCCCTTTAAATTCAGGATCAAGCGCTCAACACAGTAAACTTGTATTAAGCAGCAATGAAACGTGCGTCTAGTTAAGTGTGTGTTAGGCAATTTAATATTTACAGGTCGAATACAGGAGCTTTCTGCATAAAGGTTGCCCTGCATTAAACAACCACATACCAGTTAATAAACATAGGTTCAATTCATAAATTGTCGCTTTACCATTTTGTGCCTTTGCAAACAGGGTAGAACCAGATTAGACGGCTCATGTATTTATGGAGTAAAATAGATCTGATTTGCCAGAATTAACTCTGTTCATATTTCATTATTTTTCGTCGTCGTCGGTTTTATCTTAAACTACAGCAGAACCTGATTATAGTGACCAGTATTATAAAGGTTTGTTCTAAAAGATCTGTTAGGTTTTTAATGTGAGGCGAAAGTAATGCAAAAGGCTCATTCCTTCAGATCTTTCTTCGTGCATTTAGCTACAATGCGTTTTAAAATTTAAAATTAGAATTTCTGCTGAGTGGTCGCTGAAGTCAGGTTATACTGTATGTTTTGTCGAGATTTCCTTAGCATGCATGTACTGTAAACGTGTATCGGTGTACATGCGAATGCATGTATGGGTGCGCATGTATGTATGTAAGTGCTCATGGGTTAACACGTGCTTATGTATGTGTGCACACGTGCATATCATTTTTGAGCGCATGTCTTATGTTTGCATACATGCATGTATTTGTGTGTGTGCGTGTGTGCGTGCGTGTGCGTGAGCACGACTGTACATGTGCGTTTGTGTACGTGTCCCTAACAATGTGTGGTTTGGTGATCCTGTTTGTGCGTATATATTCATTTGCATGTTTGTGCGTTTAAGTGTATAAAAAAGTTTTTATCAACCATACACTGTTTATGTTTTTATCTGTTTTTGTGTTGACCAATTACACGCTACGGGCAACCCTTCGCTTGCTGAATTTTAAAATAATTTCTCCTTCTTTACCCATGCCCTGTTGTATAATTATATATATCTTCACTGTGCACAAGTATTTCTCTGTGCAATCACTGCTGTGGAGTGCACTGGTTTCACAATCAACTTGTAAATAGTGCAGACACTGATGAGACACCTGCTGCAGGAGCTGTCTCATCTGGGTATTCACTATTTACAGGTAGGTATATTGACGTGGATAGCAAGCGAAGGGTTAACATTAAATATGTTCAATGATTATTTAAGGAGTATTTGATCAAAATTCTAGAATCAGTTCTACATCATGCCATATACAAATAGAGTAAAGAATCAGCTCCACACCATGCCATATACAAATAGAGTAAAGAATCAGCTCAACACCATGCCATATACAAATAGAGTAAAGAATCAGTTCCACATCCTGCCATATACAAATAGAGTAAAGAATCAGTTCCACATCCAGCCATATACAAATAGAGTAAAGAATCAGTTCCACATCCTGCCATATACAAATAGAGTAAAGAATCAGTTCCACATCCTGCCATATACAAATAGAGTAAAGAATCAGTTCCACATCCTGCCTTATACAAATAGAGTAAAGAATCAGCTCCACATCATGCCATATACAAATAGAGTAAAGAATCAGTTCCACATCCTGCCATATACAAATAGAGTAAAGAATCAGCTCAACACCATGCCATATACAAATAGAGTAAAGAATCAGTTCCACATCCTGCCATATACAAATAGAGTAAAGAATCAGTTCCACATCCTGCCATATACAAATAGAGTAAAGAATCAGTTCCACATCCTGCCATATACAAATAGAGTAAAGAATCAGTTCCACATCCTGCCATATACAAATAGAGTAAAGAATCAGCTCCACACCATGCCATATACAAATAGAGTAAAGAATCAGTTCTACATCATGCCATATGCAAATAGAGTAAAGAATCAGCTCCACACCATGCCATATACAAATAGAGTAAAGAATCAGTTCCACATCATGCCATATACAAATAGAGTAAAGAATCAGTTCCACATCATGCCATATGCAAATAGAGTAAAGAATCAGTTCAACACCATGCCATATGCAAATAGAGTAAAGAATCAGTTCCACACCATGCCATATGCAAATAGAGTAAAGAATCAGTTCCACACCATGCCATATGCAAATAGAGTAAAGAATCAGTTCCACACCATGCCATATGCAAATAGAGTAAACAGAGTTCAGTCGACTCGCACAGGATAATAGCAAACAGAGCAGGCTCTACAGGGACCGTCTGCCTCGTGTCTACAGGGGCCGTCTGCCTCGGGTCTACTACAGGGGCCGTCTGCCTCGGGTCTACATGGGCCGTCTGCCTCGGGTCTACAGGGGCCGTCTGCATCGGGTCTACTGGGCCGTCTGCCTCGGGTCTACGGGGTATTTACGGGGTAAACTCTTAACGAGTCAAACGTTAATTTAACTTAGGACTTCTGTAATTTGAGAGACCAGCCAAGGTCTTTATTGTACAAAACTCTATCAACCCTTACTCGTCTGGGAACACAACATATCTGGTCGAAGTTGGACCTGGTGCAGTTCTAACTACTTCCGATTCGATCAAGCTTTTGAGAAACTATTGACCGAGTGTCAAACAGCATGTATGCTGAAGAGACGCCTAGTAATCGACATCTGATCAGGTTGTAAATGTTAGGATGCAAATACGATTGTTGTTGCGGGTAGAGTGATGAGTGTCAATGTTAGGATGCGAATGCGATTGTTGTTGCGGGTAGAGTGATGAGTGTCAATCCTTAATGTGTCAGAACAGAGTGCATTAGAAATTGCCTTAATCGGCCATACATGTGTAGGGCAGATGGTAGATTAAACCGAGTATAGTAGAATTTGGCTAAAGCGGTCATGCATGTGTAGGGCAGGTGGTATACAGCAGAACCTGTCTAAATTCGTTCCTCCCTAAATACGCCTTTATACGCCTTTGTAAAAGTCAACTGTTGAAATATATACATGTAGGAGCAAATGCTCTTTTTATCACAATGGTTTCAAACTTCAAAATTCTAAACTTTTCCTTTTTTTCTAGTTAATGCTCCTTCCCTGTAGATTTATTCAAAGTGGCTGGATCTACAAATAGTCTATGTGACAATGAGTTAAACGGCCATACATGTGTAAGGAAGGTGATAGCTTAATGCGGGTCAAAAGTAATGCTGATAGTTCATATGTGAGCTTTCTGTGTGACGTTTGCCCTGTATTAAGCAACCAATTGCTTCAATGTTAAGTAAATGGATGGCCGCTTAAGATAAGTTCCGCTGTATATAAGACATTTGTAGACAGTGTAGACCAAGATCAAGAGGAACCGGGAAAGTATTGTCAACATGGAATAGAAACTATTTCCAAAGTTCTGATGCATTTATTTGTTTAAGTAATATTCTGAAAGGGAGGAGCGAGTTTTATTCAGCAAATTTAGGGAACATCCTTCTACGGGCTAGTTGTTATGCAAACATGAATATTCATGAAGTAAAGGGTTAATTAATATTCAGAATGGGAGGAGCCAGTTCATATTGTTAAGCACTTAAGGGATAGCATCCTTCTAAGGGTTAGTTGTTATAAAAACATGAATATTCATGGAGTAAAGGGTTAACTAATATTCAAAAAGGGATGAACCAGTTTAAATATTTGAGATGAATTGTTAACTTCCTTCTACGGGCTAGTTGTTATGACAAGATCTGCAAACAGCTTGGATATAAGCGTTACACTGAGTAACGTGCAGTCTCTTCCGGGTAACCTAGTAACGTGCAGTCTCTTCCGGGTTCCAGCCATTAGCCATTTACCTAGTGAATACTCATACAATAAATTCATCCCATCACGGATATGTATGACCTGAGTTTTATAATGGTGTGCATGTATAAATAAAACATGTTATGCTCATGACAGAAACTAAGAAATAAGATATATATAATTCCAGAAGCAAACAGAGCAGACCCTGACCATACTAGACCTGCAGGGGCTGTCTGATATTTGTGTATTGTATGTGCAAAGACATGAATAGTCCCATTTCAGAAACCGACACCACACGCAGTGTTATCGAAAACACTTCTTAATGTATACACGTGTATAGAATCGTACTGGACTCTGCTCAACTGGCAACAGATCCATGTATGTGTAGAGCGATTCACTAAATACTGTAGAACCTCGATAATTTAGTATGGAATGATCATAGATTATTTAAGGCAGGTGACTGATTGCTTAATGCAGAGTAGAAGTCATGCTGAAGGTTCCCAGGGGAGCTTTCAGCATGACTTTTCACACTGCATTAACCATTTCCCTTATGAAAGCACATTTTGACGCATCTGCAAACTGAGTAAACCCAGATCAGACGGCTCCTATAGGAGCCGTCTGGTCAGGGTCTGCTCTGTTTGCTTATGGTGTAATAAACTTCTGTTTTACGGCATCTGCTTGAGCCTAAATGTCCTATGTTCATATGCCATTATAACAAATTTATTTCATGACGTCATTATGTCCTACATGAATATTCATCAGGGAAAGGGTTAAGCTGCCACATGTCTTACAGATCGACAGTGAGACGTATTTGAGTGTTCGGTTTCTTGAGGGTTTACTGTATATAGAAATACATAGGTTACAGTAAATGGATCGGCTTTTCAGTAGAGCTCTAATGTGAAAGTTTTCAGTTCGACAGAGTCCAGTGTGATTTTAAGTACATGTATATCCCATGAGTCTGTAATACTTTCTACTGTCAGCTGGTCTAAATAAGAACCCACTCATTTGACATATTCAGGGCTGGGGGCATCGCAGACAAAGAATATAGCGGTATAAACTATTGACATGTATTGAACAGGCAAACAGTGTTAATCCTGATCAGAGAGTTCATCCAGGAAGCCTCTACCATGGGTCAATTCTGTTTGCTTATGTCCCATATATGGGACAGCGGGGTATAAAAGCGATGTATGTGTAAAGAAGACATGTTCTAAAAGTAGGAGATCCTTCGAAAGCAAAAGCAGAAATCCGAAAAGAGAACATTTCAGACTCGGTTTACTGAGTATATTCATGGACAGTTATTTAATGTGTAACACTCCTGATGTCCATTGCATCGACTTAACTATATTAGTCAGTTCGAAACAATCACCTGTATACATTTTACAGTACATGGGAAATAACTCTGTATGATTAATACATTTACAAAACTGCATTATTGCGCTTCATTAATAAAGAGGGTTTCGCCATTATTCGAATCTTTTTTTCACTATTGTTACAAACAAGGGGACAAAGAACTGGACATGAGAATGTACATTGAGAATAGCGTTACAGACTGTGTTAGCCAAAACCTTTCGATTGAACATTTTATTTTACGAATGTTCATACAAGATTCATTATTAATATTAATCCAATTTTTATATTAGAATAAAATTCAAATGACGTGAATTGCAATCATGTAAAGAAGAGAATTAACTGTGGCATGTGTGTAAATGGGGCAGATCCTGATCAGACAGCTTATATAGGCACAATCTGCGAATCTGGTATATTTCACATAATATTTCTCTTTTATTTTGTTGCAAATGCAGTAAAATCATAAGAGAATCATCAAACTGTAACATAAAAGCCTAGGCCCTGAATTATGCCTCTTTTTCTTGGTCGGTTTGTGGTGTTTTGCTGTAATGAATAGAAGTATAATGACATCATGTATTTTACTCTTTGCATGCTAAGAGATTGTCGCCTTACAAAATCGTCGTCTGCTAAAACGTTTAAAGGTAAACGTTCTCCAGTTGTTAATCAGAGTGTCAAACAGTTTGGATCCCGATTAGACGCCGACTATTTTTAAAGGACCCCGTTGTGACCTCGACTGTTTGTTAAGGATGAAAATGAGACAACGACTGTTTCTTGAAGATCCCGATGAAACACCGAATGTTCCTATTGATACACTGACTGTTTCGTCAGGGTCTCATTGATATACTGACTGTTTCTTCAGGGTCTCATTGATATACTGACTGTTTCTTCAGGGTCCCGTTGATCCACTGACTGTTTCTTCAGGATCCCAATGATACATTGACTGTTTCTTCAGGGTCCATTTGATCCACTGACTGTTTCTTCAGGATCCCAATGATACATTGACTGTTTCTTCAGGATCCAAATGATACACTGACAGTTTCTTCAGGATCCAAATGATACATTGACTGTTTCTACAGGATCCAAGTTACTTCAGAGAGAGAGTTGAGAATTAAAGCAAGTGACACGTATTTAAAGTTTATTTTTTGCAGACGACCCTACTGTAAAACCTCTTTAACTCGAATTTTATGTAAAGAGAAATGAGAGCTTTTTTAACAGGTGACGTCTGAATGCTATGTTAAGGTCATGTAGAAATATCCTAGAGGAACTATTTTTTTTACCTTTACCCTGCAGTTAGCTTACATATGTCTTAAAGACCAGTAATTATACGTGTTTGAGAGTTATAGATTTCGCTTGTAACTCGTTAATATAAATCTTCGTAGCGACAAGCTGTTAAATAACCCATGCTGTGTTTATTAGCTCGACTGTAAGCAATTGTCTTCTGCATTTTATCGCCAACATATTTCCTCCAGCTTCATAAACCATATTTTGATAGAATATAAATTGCATTAGTAGCTTCTATTTCTAAATTATTTACTGTATGGGTAATATGAAAATGGTATGCAGAGACCCTGAAGAAACAGTCAGTGTATCAAATGGACCCTGAAGAAACAGTCAGTGTATCAAATGGACCCTGAAGAAACAGCCAGTGTATCAAATGGACCCTGAAGAAACAGTCAGTGTATCAAATGGAAGAAACTGCCGATTTGATATTTCACCATCTGTGTCATTAACCCTTTCCTTCATATTGACACTTTTACTCCTGGTCAGGATATATGACATCTTATTAGATCTGATTCTATTGTTTCTGTAATATCAAAATATCATGTCTTGCCATGTTCATGTCAAAGCTTCCTGTGTTCCTATACCGTTATAAATATTTATTATATCATTTTTTTATTTATGGATAATGGTTAAATTGTATCAAACGGTATATCACGCGTGATTAGAAGATTTGTTCTGTTCTTAACCCGTAACTTCATGCACAAATGGCATCATGCATATCAACCATTTAGTTCCCAATGTCTCTTAAAGTAGATGTAGGCAAACAGTGTCAAATTTCTCAGATGGCTAATTCCAGCAAACATTTTGGTTGCTCTGCAGACTCCGCATGAAGAATGGATGGGCCCCGAAGTAAGATCCGGATGGGTTTCCATAATAATATAGGCATAAAAAGGAGTAAAGGGTTAACCCTTCTCTTGCTGAATTTTAAAATACATTTCTCCTTCTTTACCCATGCCCTGTTGTATAATTACATATATCTTCCCTGTGTACAAGTATTTCGCTGTGCAATCACTGCTGTGGAGAGCACTGGATGCATAATCAACTTATGAACAGTGCAGACCCTTATGAGACAGCTCCTGCAGGAGCTGTCTCATCTGGGTCTTCACTATTTACAGGTAGGTATATTGACGTGAATAGCAAGCGAAGGGTTAATATTACATCTCGCTTGAAGTTCTTAGCCTATACTCTTTGCAGTGTATATGTAAGATCTTACATATATAAGAGGTACTTATTCAAACAATGAACCCAGATCAGATTTCTTCTGTAGGTGCCGACTGATCAGGGTCTGCTGTGTTTGCTTATGAAGTAATATACATCTGAATGTGCAGTGTCTGCTACGCTCAACCCTGTGCTCAAATGCTATTATAATACAAATAATATTTAATACATATTCATAGAGTCAGAATCCGTACAATACTATTCACTAGTAAAGGCTTAAAACACTTTCCCTGTTTTATGTTCATTCCAAATTTCAATTCCTACTTAATATTCATGGTCAAAAAAGTATTAATGGAATATTGAAGGTGGAATGTTGTAGTCATTTTAGAAAGTAAAGAAACAGCTCTTTCAAATTCTATTAACATACAGTGCAGACCCTGATCATTCGCCTCCTAGAGGAGCCATCTGTTCTGGGTCTACCCTGTTTGCAAACTGTGAAAACACGTTCTATATACGAGGGGAATGGTTAAATTCATCGCCTGACACGTTTAGCTGGTTGTTATTACTCTGTGAATAATATTATAAACATGCGCTTGTTAACCAGATACCGAAAACTATATAGACCTACCTTATAACTTATTGGGCGCCCATAAACCGGTTTAAACCCCCGGTGACTTTGTCACTGACCGTTCCAAGGCGGTACTTCCATCTTCCTCCTATTGAATGTTTGTTTTGTCTTTGTGCGTCTCTTGTTGTTTTTTCTACCCATGTACATTTGCTGTTTCCTTGTGTTGCTGTTCGGGCGAGTGTTTGTTCTGTATGTGGTATTTCCTGCATGACTCATTTTTGTACTTTTATTATACACACTTATTGTTGTAAAACCAGCCTTGTTACAGTCGGTTCTGTAGTATTATATCTCGTTATATTACAGAATAAGCCATGTGGTTGCAGTCTTAACCCTTCGCTTGCTGAATTTTAAAATACATGTCTCCTTCTTTACCCATGCCCTGTTGCATAAGTACATATATATTCACTGTGTACACGTATGTCGCTGTGAAATCACTGCTGTGGAGTGCACTGGTTGCACAATCAACTTGTAAATAGTGCAGACCCAGATGAGACAGCTCCTCCAGGAGTTGTCTCATCTGGGTCTTCACTATTTACAGGTAGGTATATGGACGTGAATAGCAAGCGAAGGGTTAAGTGTATAAAATCTACCTATTATGTAAAGGACTAGGTGTAGTTTCGGAAAATACTTGTACCCGATTGTGCCAAATACAGACATACCAACGGGACATCGTGCTTGTTATAACACGACACGTTGACCCAAAAGACGCACAGTGCATATACAGTAAAGCCTTTCTCTATATATATCTGCCACACAACACAAGTCCAATTATGTGACATTCAGGCAGATAACAGTTTTATAGAGCTTGAATGTTATCCCTAAAGCTGTCATAAGTACATTCTACACTACTTTCGTTTTGCATTAAACAGCAGTCGCTTCAAGTATTTAAAACTAAAATGTAAATCTCGAGAGTCGCTATTGTATATTGATCCTGCTGGAGCATGTTTGAGTGAACCGGGCGACATGTTTTCTTTACAGGACTGGGACGTTTTAGTGTATGGCTTGTTATTTTCGGAAAATACTGGTACCCGGATGTGTTAAATACAGGCACACCAACGGGACTGAAACCGGATACAAGCATTTCTATTGAAACAAGTGACATTGACCCAAAACGCATAGTACGTACAGTAAAGCTTATCTCTATACATCTGCCATCCAACACAAGTCTAATTCTGTGACATTCAGGCAGATGGCAGTTTGTTTAGCTTGAGGGTTATCCTTAAAGCTATCATAATAACTTTCTACATTACTTTCGTTTTGCATTTAGTCGTTGCTTTATCATTAAAATGTAAATCTAGAGAGTCGCTACAGTACATTGATCCTGCTGGAGCATGATTAAGTGAGCAGGTTGACTTTAAAAACCGGACAGGGAAGTTTTGGTGTATTGCTGGTTATTTTATAGATAAACTAAAATCGGGACTACTCTTATTATCAGGGTATGTTAACTATATATTTACACGGTTGGCTCGTTTCATATATTGTTAGACATTAACCAGTGACGAATAAGAGCTACATTCAAAACACCCAAGGTTTGATATTTTGACAAGTTCTATTCAAAATGGCGGAAGGGGGAGGGGATAAACCATTGATAGCTGAAGACTCTACAAGTATCTGCTCCGGGTCTGAGTTTACATTTGACTTTTTCTGTGAACTGTGTAAGGATGATGGTAAACAGGTAGAAGCGGAAGGTTTCTGTGTGGACTGTGGAGAATATCTATGCGATCTGTGTTACAGTGGTCATAAAAGAAATCGGTATACACGTCACCACGAGCTACTCGACAAGGGGCAAATGCCCAAGGACACGCCCCTCTCTGTAGATCGGGTGAGTAAGGATATTTATACAAAGTGTACTGTTCATGCTGGCGAATTGATCAAATTTTACTGTAAAACGCACGATGTTCTGGGATGCAGCACGTGTTTCGTGACAGGCCACAGAAGTTGTGGTGATATTGATTCAATTCTTGAGAAATCAGAAAGTATTTTGGATAGCCAAGACTATGCCGAATTTATCCAGACTCTGAAGTTCCTGGAACAAAAATCCAGTGACCTGATTGAGAAGTCACGTGCCAAAATAACACTTACTAAAAATTGTCATTCAGAAGTAATCAAAGCAGTTAAACAATTCAAAGATAAAATTACCGAGAACCTAGAAAAACTTGAACGAGAGCTTACCGCGGAAGCCGATACATTCTTGACAGATGCAGAACAGAAAATGACGTCCATTGCGGAGGACTGTACCAGGACAAAACAAAAGATACAGACCATTACTGAAGATTTTGAAACTTTACAGTCGTCTAGACGTGTGTGTCAGGTGTATATATCAATGAAGGAAAACAACGAACAAATCAAACAGCTGCAGCAAAATCTTCACTCGGCTGAAGAAAGTCTCTTCGTGAAGAAATTTAAGTTTGAATGCAACAAAACATTATATAAACTTATAACAAGTACGCATGCACTAGGAGAGATATCAAGTGAAGTTAAGACATCCCCTGTAAGACAGCAAACGACTGAGAAAGTAATTGTACCAGTTCCTAAGACAAACATTTCCGTACCAAAGTTTGTACATGTGATGGACATTGACCTGGGATATAAAACTACAGTAAGTGGTTCTGCCGTAGTATCTAAAAACAGGCTGGTTGTTGCAGACCATAACAACAAAAGAGTAACGTTGTGGGATACTCAAACAAATAGGATGATTAGTAATTTAAATGTAATGTATAACCCATATGATGTCACTGTAATAAACAAAAATCTTGTTGCAGTATCGCAGTTGGACGGTCAAACACTCCAACTCATGAATGTGTCGGATTCACTCACACTGGTCAGGGAGATAACCGTGCGTCGTAAGTGTGCAGGTGTAGCCTACACCAAGGATAAACTGATTGTTACCTACATGTACCCTCCAAGGCTCGAGATAATGGATCTACACGGGAACATTGTGAAGACAATAGAGAAAGATGGTGATGGAAAACAACTGCTCACACGGCCTCTATACGTGTGTGTCAGTAAGGATGAAGAGTGTTTATATGTATCAGACACTGACAGTGACAAGGTGATCAGTCTTACTATGGACGGTGTAGTAAAGTCGGTATATATTGACAATGAACTAAAAGGTCCAACGAAAGTATGTGTTGATCACCATGGCAATGTGTATGTTTGTGGAGCTAACAGTAGAAATGTACACATGCTAACTGCTAACCTAACCAAGATTCAGATCATCCTGACTCAGGCAGACGGACTAGATACTAGGGTTTACTCTGTGAGCCATTGTCATGAGACAAACAGGTTGTATGTAGGAATGGAGAACAACCGCAAAATTAAAGTGTTTCAGTTGACATAAACATCCTTATTCATGCTTGTTTAAAGAGTTGGAAATCAGGGTCTGTGCTTATAAAGCTTTTACTTGAGTCTGAGTTTCGTTCTCAAGCTTTTGATTGGTTAGATTTGAGTTCTCAAGCTTTTGATTGGTCAGTTTTGAGCCAGAAGCTCAAATCTGACCAATCAAAAACTTGAGAACGATCTCAGACTCAACTAAAAATTTTATAAGCATGGACCAAGAAGACAAAGAAATTACAATCACTCTTAATCACAAACTCATTTATACTTGGGTCCAGATCAGACACTCCTTATTTCGACGTTTGATAAGAATCAAAGTTGTTTCAACTCGGTCAATCGAACCTTAATGTCTGTACTGCTACGCTCGAAAAGTTTCGGGACAAGTGCTGTAATTTTTTTATTTGTTAATATTTTATATGATATTTTCATAAATGTTTGCTGTGACTGTATCCTATTGATTTATTGCCAGAATTAAACTTAGGTTCGTGCAAGAGGCAATACATTGTCACCATAGCAACGTTACATCGACGTGAGCGGGGCACCTTGGTATATTCAATAACGGTTTGTCTTTATATAGGTCTGAAACACTCATTTTTTCTCGAAATATTCCCCAGCATACTTTATACACTTCTGATGCCTATTTAACCAAGAAGAAAAACAATTTTTGTTTTTTTCTGATGAAATGTTTCGAATGCACTCTCTGACAACAATTGGCAGGCCATTGACGTCGTCGAAACGTCAGCCTCGTAAGTCACACTTGATTGTCAGGAATAACCAAATATCGCACGGTGCAAGGTCTGGGGAGTATGGTATGTGCGCCATTATGATCCATGTACAGTAAGAAATATTTTAAATTCAAATTATTAAAAAGACTTAACACCCTACCTTTGAGTAATACTGTCTTTGCCCTGTGACGTCAAAGTGCCCCGCTCACGTCGACTTGACGTTGCTATGGCGACATTATATCGCGAGTTGCTTGTGCAAATATTTGAATATGGCAATAAATCAATAGGATACAGTAGCAGCTATCATTTATAAAAACAAATCATAGACAAATATTAACAAATTAAAAAATTACAGCACTTGTCCCGAAACTTTTCGAACAACCCTCGTATCTTTCATTTATATTCCATTCACTGTTGAATATTCATGTCAGAAACAATGACGTCATGCATATTTATTAGCTGGATTTTTATAATTGCACACACAAGACTTTTGATATTGGTTGAAACTGTAGTCAGATCAATTATAATTTCATAAGTAAACATAGCAGACCCTGATCAGACGGTTCCTTTAGGAGCCCCTGATTTGGGTCTGCATGTACTATGTTTGAAACTGCGTGAAAATGCGTTTATTTGAGGAAAGGGTTCAACCGGACCCCTGGCTCATATATGAAATAATGAAGGTGTCCACATTGCTTGGACCCCTGGCTCTTATAAAACATAATGAAGGTGTCAACATTGCTTGGACCCCTGGCTCTTAAATAACATAATGAAGGTGTCGACATTGCTTGGACCCCTGGCTCTTATATAACATAATGAATGTGTCTACATTGATTGGACCCCTGGCTCTTATATAACATAATGAATGTGTCTACATTGCTTGGACCCCTGGCTCTTATATAACATAATGAAGGTGTCGACATTGCTTGGACCCCTGGCTCTTATATAACATAATGAAGGTGTCGACATGGATTGGACCCCTGGCTCTTATATAATAAAATGAAGGTGTCTACATTGCTTGGACCCCTGACTCTTACATAACATAATGAAGGTGTCTACATTGCTTGGACCCCTGGCTCTTATATAACATAATGAAGGTGTCGACATTGCTTGGACCCCTGGCTCTTATATAACATAATGAAGGTGTCGACATTGCTTGGACCCCTGGCTCTTATATAATATAATGAAGGTGTCCACATTGCTTGGACCCCTGGCTCTTATATAACACAATGAAGGTGTGTCCACATTGCATGCTGGACCCCGTGCTCTTATATAGCACAATGAAGGTATCCACATTGCATGCTGGACCCCGTGCTCTTATATAACACAATGAAGGTGTCCACATTGCTTGGACACTGGCTCTTAAATAACATAATGAAGGTGTCCACATTGCTTGTTGGAAAGTAGTACAGATATTAGAAACATCAATATGTATAGGATAAACAATAATGGACTTATTTATGTTGATATTAAATGTATGTCACGAAATAGGGCTGTTATAGGTTTTAAAAATGAGTTTAAAGATTTTGAAAACTCGGTTTTTAAAAGTGAAGAACTCATTCTCGTTGTATAAGTTTAATATCAACCAAAGTAAGTTGATGGTCCACTATTAATGTATGTACTTATCTTTCTATGTCACTGTTTGTGTATTTTATTTAAGTTGGTATCATAAAACAATCTGGTATTTCAAGCTTCATGTATAGGTTATATAATACTAAAGAACATACAATTATCAACGGTTTATTATACATGTACCTTGGTCTAACTCAATATACACATATTTAACTTCATGATCAAGAGCTCAATGCAGTAAAACTTGCCTTAAGCGATCATGTCTTTAGGCAAACTGTAGCTTAATACAGGTCTACGCAAATATCTATGATAACACATGTGTTATCATAGGTCTTTGGTCTAAGTACGCAGAAAGTTCTTAGGATGTCAAAGAAGACAACTGAAACTAGTTTTGATGGTATCAATTGTGAACATTAAATACTGCTTAAGCCGGTTCTAGGAGGCGTGAGTAGTGTTGCACTTTTAATTACTACTCCTGAACAAGCTCAATAAAAACCGAGTCTGCTATTTTCTCTTTTGGCATTGCTACTTTTGTTTTCGAAGTATCGCCCACTTTCAGAATATTCAAATGTATTGTATATGATCTGTATGTATTGAATATGGTATCACAAAACAAACTGATCATTTATGTGTATACCTGTATGTGTAGGTAGGTATGCCTCTATGTATGCATGTCTATATGTGCATGTCCGTAGTTGCATGGATGCCTATATGTATGTACACATGACAGCTTTTGTTTGAATGCGTGTATCTGTGAACATGCATTTATGTTTGCGTATGCCTGTATGTGTGTGTGCAAATGCATGTATAGTTTTGCGAGCATGCCTGTATGTGTAGTGTTTACGCATGTTTGTGCACGCTTGCCTGCATGTGTGTGCGTATGACAGTATGTGTCTGCATGCCGGTACATGTGCACTAGGTAAGTGCCTCTAACCTTGTGTGGATGCACGTCCGTGTTTGTGCGTATATATTCAACGGCGTGTTTGTGTGTTGTTGTTGTTTTGTTTTGTTAATTCAAGTGCATAGAAATAAAGGTTTATCAACCATATGTTTTTTCTTTTTGTTACTGACCTATTACACACCACTTGTTAAATGTGTAAAGCTTTACTGTAATAAACAAAACATGTTATGGTCATGGCAGAAACTATGAAATCAGATCAGTAAAACCTCTCTATAACGGACACTAAAATACTTCAAGAATTTCGTGTTAAAGGCAGGTGGCTGCTTAAAGCAAGATGAAAGTAAAACAGAACGCTCCTACAGGAGCGTTCTGTTTTACTTTCACATTACTTTAAGCAGCTGCCTGCCCTAAATACCAACTAATTAACACAATTTTAGAGGTCGTTATAGAGAGGCTTTACTGTAATAAACAAAACATTTTATGGTCATGGCAGAAACTAAGAAATCAGATCTGTATCATGCCGTAAGCAAACAGAGCAGACCTTGATCAGTCTTGACCTACAGGAGCTGCCTGATCTTAGGGTGCTGCTTTTGAAAAAAAACAACATGAAAAGTCGAATTTGAGTCGCCGACAACACGTGCAATGTTATCGAATGGCTTCGTGATGTATACACGTGTATAAAATCGTACTGGATCCATTTCAACTGGCAACCAATGCTTGCTTAATGCTGAGCAGAAGTCATGCAGAAAGTTACAAGAGGATGACATTCACACTCGTTTAAGCGGTTACCTGTCTTAACCATTTCCTCCATAAATACGCCTTTCTAGGCCTCTATAAAAGTCACCTGTAAGAACCATTGTGATAAATAGAGCATTTGCTCCTATAGGAGCAAATGACCTATTTATCACAATGGTTTCAAATTACAAAATTCTAAAACTTTCCTTTTCTCTAGTTAATGCTCCTTTTCGGTAGATTTGTTCAAAACGGCTGGATCTAAAAATAGCCTATGAGGGAATGGGTTTAAGATTGATAGTAATACGTGCAACACTCCTCATGCCCCTAGCACCGGCTTAACTGTATATCAGTCAGTTCGATACAATTTTACAGTACATGTACAAGGGAACTAACTGTATGTACGATTATTTCATTTACAAAACTGCATTAATGTCCCTTATCAATGTTTATTTTTCAATCCCTTCAAGTCGCATTTGATGATACGCTTTGTATTTTCCTATTAACCCTCTCGGCGCTAAATTTCTAATTGTCGTCTGCAATCCGATTTTGTTAATAAGGGAAAAAATGAATAAATACAAATTTCAAAGCAATCAAGCACAGATATAGAAATCGAGTTTGAGACAAAAAGCGAAGTCCCAAATCAGGGACAATGCGCAAAAAATGCACCACGGCAAATAGTGCAGTCCCAGATCGGCGGTGTCTGATCAGGGACTTCACTTTTTGTCTCAAACTTCATTTCTATACCTATGCTTTACTCCTTTGAAATTTGCATTTATTTATCTCATTTCCTTATTTTATTGAATGATTTAACAATATTGGGCTGCAGACAACAATTAGAAATTCGTCGCCGAAAGGATTAGAGGGCGGTAACCGAGTACATAAGATCTTGCAAACAGTATATATCCAGATCAAAGGGGCTTCTGTGGTAACACTTCGATCAGGATCTACACTGTTTGTTATAAACAAAATTTTCTTCAGTGATACATGTTGATGCTTTTAATTAACCCTTTCCCCCATATTAACGGGTTTTCACGAATTTGCAAACAGAGTAGACCCAGATCAGACGGCTCCTATAGGATATCCTTTGTTTGCTTTTGGGATTTGATACCGGTTTCTTTACCTTCTAAAATGGTAACAACGTTACACCATCCGTGTTTCATTATAACTGTTTTGGCCATGGATATTCAGTAGGTATTGAAATTTAGAATACACGTTGAACAGGGAAAGTGGTTAATCAGTATTTAGAAAGGGCGGGGCGGGGTCATTTTTTAACCTTTCGCTATGGGCGGATGAGTGATTAACTATGCAAACAGTTTGGATCCAGATGAGACGCCGAGTAACTCGGCATCTTTTCAGAATCCATACTATTTGACACCCTAATTGCATTTTGGTAGACATTGACTATAACCTGAATGTTTAAAATGTAGTACAGTAAAACCTGTCTATAACGGCCACTAAATTTTGTTAATTAGTTGGTATTTAGGTCAGGTGGCTGTTTAAAGCAAAGTGAAAGTAAAACAGAACGCTCCTATAGGAGCGTTCTGTTTTACTTTCACCTTGCTTAAAGCAGCCACCTGCTTTTACACATAATAATTGATGTAACTTAATGGTCGTTATAGACAGGTTTTACTGTAGGTGAAAAAGTTTGTAAAAATAATTTGCTCAGCAGGCTAAAGGTTAACTACCCAGCAGGTTGCGGGTTAGTGTTTTGCACAGAGATGCTCCAAGAGCAGCCCCCTTTCTCGTATTTGCAAACAACTCTACATCTCATTAAGGTTTTACTAAATAATACCCCTTTTCTACACCTGCATAGTTGACCCAGATCAGACGGTTCCTCTAGGAGCCGTCTGATCAGGATCTGCTCTGTTTGCTTAAGTAGTAATGTAAAGCCTGATTCTATAGGTTTTGATTTGGCAATAACCTAATGTGTTAATATGTCACTTCCCATTCCCTCATATTGACGACTCTGTAAAAGTCACTTTGTGAAACCATTGTGATAAATAGAGCATTTGCTCCTATAGGAGCAAATGCTCTATTTATCACAATGGTTTCAAACTACAAAATTCTAAAATTTTCATTTTCTCTAGTTAATGCTCCTTTTCGGTAGATTTATTCAAAGAGATTGTATCGAAAAATAGTCTATGGGGTAAAGGGTTAAGAATTAATCTAATTAATATTCATGAATCATGATGGCATCATTTCTTACATGAATATTCATGGAGTAAAGTGTTACGATCACTTGCCCAAATAGAAAATACACATGTATGTATTAATTAATCAATTTCTGTTTCATTTAACAATGTGTATCTAATATTTTTGAATGTATAATTTGTGGAACATCCATTCTCTAATCTGTGTCTACATTGATTCCTTATGTTCTTTTTAGTAATACAAGCGTCCGTTTATAAATGCTAGGATAGGGAAGAGGATCGGGATTCGAATATCCCCTTTCCTTAAAATAAACGCCATTTCACTCACCAGCAAACAGAGTAGACCCAGATCAGACGGCTCCTATAAGAGCCGTCTGATCAGGGTCTGCTGTGTTTGCTAATTGAATTTGATAGATTTGTTTCTTTAGTTTCTAAAATGGCTGTAATTTTACACCTTTCATGTTTCATTTTTACTATTTTGTCCATGAATATTCAGTAGCTATTGAAATTTGAAATACAGTGAAAACCTCTCTATAACGACCACTAAGTTGTGTTAATTAGTTTGGTATTTTGGGCAGGTGGTTGCTTAAAGCAATGTGAAAGTAAAACCTAACGCTCCTAAAGGGGCGTTCTGTTTTACTTTCACATTGCTTTAAGCATCCACCTGCCTTTAACATAAAATACTTAATGTAATTTAGTAGTCGTTTTAGAGAGGTTTTACTGTAAACATAGAACAGGGAGCGGGTTAACTGTAGCCAAATTGGTGTTGAGTTTTTTTTAATCCTTCACAAGAAAGAGACACATTTTTGACCCATTCGAAATTGAGCAGACCCAGACTATACGACACTGTATGATCAGCGCCTCTTATGTTTGATTATGGAATTATATGACCCAACTACAATTTCTGCATTATTATTATTTCTTAAACCTTTACTCCATAAATACGCCTTTCTATGCCACTGCAAACAGAGAATACCCAGATCAGACGGCTCCTATAGGAGCCGTCTGATCAGGGTCCGCTCTGTTTGCTTATGATATAATATAGATATGAATTTATTGTTTCCATCATGGCCAGACATTCCTGTGTCTATGTGTAATAATAAGAAAAATAATCTAATTAATATTCATGACTTTATTATATTTTACATGAATATTCATGGAGAAAAGGGTCAAATGAATATTCATCAGGTCCAGGGTTAATGAACGTGAACTGACACACTGAGATTATATCTTATACCCGGTCATAGGAACCCTTTACTTCATATAAACGGCTTTCATGCAGTTGCAAACAGGGTAGATCCGGATCTGACGGTTCCAATGGGAGGTTTGACAAGGGTCTGCTCTGTCTGCCTATGAAATAATATAGACATATAGACATGATTCCACAGTTTCAATCACGATGAAATATTCCCAGGCGCGGATTCAGAGGGGGCGGAGCCGGCGTACGCCGCCCTCCCCCCCCCCCCCCCCAACAAATATTTGTAGTAATATTTTAGATCTATATACAGTAAAACCTCTCTATAACGACATCTAAATTGTGTTAATTAGTTCGTATTTAGAGCAGGTGACTGCTTAAAGCAAGGTGAAAGTAAAACAGAACGCTCCCATAGGAGCGTTCTGTTTTACTTTCACCTTGCTTTAAGCAGCCACCTGCCTTTAACACAAAATAATTGATTTAATTTAGTGGTCGTTGAATATACTAAAAATCAATAAAACAATGATTCAGTACGAGTCCCTCACCCAAGTAAGCCCTTTTCAACACGTATTATAAACACACTATTTATTTATGTCATCAAACATAAAATTCTTCGCCCCCTCCCCCATTCCAAAAAATCCCCCCCCCCCAATCTGAAATCCTGGATCCGCGCCCGATTCCCATGGTCAAAATACCATAATAAAATAAAAGATATTTAATATTCACGATGTCAATATTTCCAACCAAATGTTCACGAGGCAAAGATTTGACTTACTACAGGCCCAATCTTTCCTCTCTCACCACTATCATTTATCTGATCGTGCAGGACGAGACTGGAAGATCGAACATGCTACCTCCAGTGTTAAAAGCGAACATTTACCGAGTTGGTAATCGATCGAGGCGTTCCGACTCACCTGGGTGAAAGATGACGTCACTCGATCGACCTAATAGTTTAATCATTTACTCCATGAATATTCAGGTCAGAAACTAATGACATCATGAATATTAATTAGACATAGACATGAATATATTAATTAGATTGATTATTATATAATAGCACAATCACACATAATTATTTGCCCACGTCAGAAACTAGAATCATATATGTCATATCATAAGCAAACAGAGCAGACCCTGATCAGACGGCTCCCATAGGAGCCGTCTGATTAGGATCTACTCTGTTTGCAAAGGTATTCGTGTAAAGGTTCCGTTCAACTGATCTGTGACATAACACCTTACTCCATATATTCCCCTTTTACCACCTTTGCAAACAGGGAAGATCCAGGTCAGATGGCTCATTCAGGAGGGTCTTCTCTGTTTGCTTATGAAATAATGTAGACCTGAGTTTAAACTTCCTGCCATGGCCAAACAGTATACGTGCCCGTATGCCAACATAAAAATAAATCGGCTATTTGATATCATGATATGCATATTGTTTCATAAATATTCCCGATGCTATATTTAAATTCGCGCAAATTACTTTTTTTGAAAGCAAAACAACAACAACAATACAATAAACAAACAAAGCAGTTTTAAGGAAACGAAAAATGTTCCCATGTACTTGGTGTGTACTTTGCCAGTAGCCAGTCTGTTCGCGAAGCGCTTGCTTATCGATTTCCCTCTAGGTGCCCCGGAAGTTTAGAACGTAATCAGCTGTACACATGTAGAGAAATGCCGGCTTTGGCTGCTTTTATGTCAATTTTCTCAAAAACTACGCCACCGATTGCTTTCAATTTTGTTTTGAATAGTAGATTATGTATATTTCTAAACATTCGTGAGACATGGTAATATAACTTCTGTTAGAAAATGTAGAATTTAACGACCACACCCTAACATTGCTTCAAACTGAAAGAACAACAATGTAAGCTGTACGCGTGATTTGGTATCGTGTGAGGAAATGGCCTGACCGTGTCCAAACCTTGAAAGATGATATGAGGGTATAATTCTCGTAGGAACTGTCTGACCAATGTCTGTTTTGTTTGCTTATAAAACAAGAAGTATCTCACTCCATGGTTTCCGTCTGTGCTAAAAATTCCGGTAATAATATATCATAAAAACACAGTAAAACCTCTCTATAATGGCCACTAAATTGTTTTAATTAGATGCTATTTAGGGCCGGTGGCTGCTAAAAGCAGGGTGAAAGTAAAACAGAACGCTCCTATAGGAGCGTTCTGTTTTACTTTCACCTTGCTTTAAGCAGCCACCTGCCTTTAACACAAACTACTTGTAATTTAGTGGCCGTTATAGAGAGGTTTTACTGTAATCTAATTAATATCCACGAGGCCATTATTTCTTAGTTTGATGATCGAATATTCATGGGCCAAAAAAAAATTGCTATACTATTAGGGATATGTATAATTGTAAACAATGTCAATATACAAATATAATAAATATAATGTCACTATACAAATATAACAAATATAAATAATGTCACTATACAAATATTCGGTATTCAGTGTGTATGAAACGTAGTACTTCTATCGCATTTGGTCGATATATTTTGTTAACATTATGGGTGACCTCTTTCGTGTGCAAACAGAGTAGATACAGATCAGACAGCTCCTTTAGGAGCCGTGTGATCAGGGTCAGTTCTGTTTGCTTATCGAATAATATAGATTTGGTTCTACAGTTTCTATAATGGCTAAAATAGCATGTGTCTGTATAACATATATCATTATAAAAACTATTCTAATTAATACTTATGATGTCATTTATTTCGACAGGGAAAATAAAGTTAAATATTCAGATCTATATAACTATATTGTCTAATCCCTTTCCTTCATACAAACGCTTTTCATGCCTTTGTAAACGGAGTAGCCCCAGATCTAAACGGCTCCGGTAGGGGCCATCTGGTCAGGTTTTGCATTCTTTCCTTATGGAATTGTAATAGACCGGATTCTACAGTATCGTAAATTACCAAAGTTTACGGCTATTACGTATTCATGACGTCATTATTTCTTTCATGAATATTCAACAGGAACTTTTTCTGCAACCTTTACTATATATGTTTAACCCTTTCCCTCATATTGACGACTTTTGACGACTCTGTAAAAGTCACTTCGTGAAACCATTGTGATAAATAGAGCATTTTCAAACTACAAAATTCTAAAAAATTCCATTTCTCTAGTTAATGCTCGTTTTCGGTAGATTTCTTCATAGAGGTTGTATCTAAAATTAGCGTATGACGTAATGAGCAAAATACTTAAAATGAAATACACGACAGATGGAACAGTGCAACGATTTTAGAAAGTAAAAAACCCCCCAGATATTTCAAATTTCATTAGCAAATAGAGCAGGCCCTGATCAGACGACTTCAATAAGAGCCGTCTGATCTGGGTCTACTTTGCAAATGCGTGAAAACCGTTTATATGATGGTAAAGGTTTACGTTTTCCCTGTTAAATGTTCATGAAATAAATAATCATATCATGAATAGATACACTAGCGCAGTGTTTATAGTACGTAGTGCACGTGCATAGGAAGATGTTTTATTAGAAACGGTAGAGTCAGATCTGTTACAATATAAGAAGCATACAGAGCAGACCCTGATCAGATTGGTTCCAATAAGATCCGTCTGATCTGGGTCTACTCTGTTTGCAGAATGTCTGAAAAGGCTTTTATATAAAGGAATGAGTTACAAGTTGTTTTGTGTAATGCAATCGCATGGTAATAAATTAATATTTTTGCTTTCATGAATATTTATACAAGAAATATTGACATTATGAATATTAATTTGATTGATATTTATAATGGCACATGGACACATGCAGACATTTTTTGGCCGGGCAGAAACTGTAGAATTCATAAGCAAACAGAGCAGACCCTGATCAGACCGCTCCTAGTATAAGAGCTATCTAATCTGGTCCACTCTGCTTGCAAATGCATAGAAAGGCGTATTTATGTTTTAAACCATACTACATAAAAACAAATGTTCACGCATTTTTGAAAATAGTGTAGATCCAGAACAGATAGCTTTGTTTTCCTATGGCATTATATAGCTATTGATTCTAGGGCTTCTGCCACGATAAACTATTTTCTTGCCATTAAAAAATAAACTTATCAAATTCCACACAGTTATATTTCTTACTAAATATTTACGAGGTAAATGATTAATTCTCTTCCACGTAAGTTGTAGCAAGTTCGCTCTACCCCTGTCAATAACACGCAGCGCGTATACACTAGTGTGTTCGTTTGACACATGACCCAGTTTTCAGGCGATATAACACAATATACTGCTGTACATAACGTTTCATACGATAAGAAGGTTAGGACGAAAACCGAATGCGATGAGTGTGTCTGAAACAAGGAACGTTTAACCATAATGATTTGGATCTAGTGTTCGTTGGATTGTATTCGCAAATTAAAAGGATTATAATCGCATAGTTCGGGATTTCAGATCAGATCAAGTGAAACAAAGAAGTGAAGTTTGGAAGTTCCAGTCAGTATAGTGTGACGAGTATACATATGTATATTATATAGTAGCTGGTTTATTACACTCTAAGCACGCGGATAAAGAGAACATACGTTTGTTGATGAATGGGAAGTAGATGAGACAGTAACGTTTAGTTATCATTTGAGTTAGATCCAACCCCTTAAACCCCAGATCTGTTAGAAATTTAAATACAAGTTTAATCATTATTAAGTTGTGTAAACAAGTTATCGAGCCTGGGTGTGGGTGTTACGGATCCAGTTGCTATCGAGTTTAACTGCACCCATTTGAAGCCATCATTTAGGAGGTAAATTTCGGTGGAATAAACCTGATAATACACGCGCGCGCCGTGAGTTGTGTGAGACACGTATGTACTATTAATACACGATGCATATTATGCTTTATATATAAGTCGGTCTTATCTATAAAATACCTTTGTGCAAAATACAAATGATTCAAGATCGGTCGGATTACGTGAATGGAATTTAGAAACTGGTAAATTGCCACAGGATTTCTCGTTATTGTTTTTAGAATAGAGATCTGGATCTATTATAAGATTGTCGGTTTATGCTTAGGCTTTATCAGTATTGCCCAGTGTATGCATTTGAAGGGGAGTCTGGGAGACATTGTATCTACCAGGATCCAAAGACTGCATGGGTATGTGGTTTAGAGAACCCCCACACGCACATGTGGAATGGTGATATTTCATGTCTTGTCGCAAGATGGTGGTCCACTCAGCGTTAAGAAGATTCTTTGCGATCTATAAATTGTCCCAAATTCCTAATCAAGACACACGTGTATGACGTGAATGTGTCCATGCCAATATGACAGTTTATAAATTTACTTTTAGTTTATTTATCAAAGAACATGTGTCGTCACAAGAGTTCGGATGACACGTCATACGTATATTGTTTTGTGCCTATGGATCGTATAAATTAGTCGATCAATACATTTTTGCGATTGTTATTCATTATTGTGTATCAAAGAGAGGTTTATATAGAAAAGAAACTAGATAGCATTATTTGGTGACATTGTGTTCGAACTTGGACAGACCAGCCGTGTCAGGCACGACTTCTGTGGGTCCGAGTGGTACAGGGGCCATTGCCACGCTATGATCGGTGTACGCGGCATGTCAGTATGTGATACCAATGTCCACTACAGCCTATGGGTGGGGTATAATGTTCTCACATGTCCGGCCAACTAGTCGACACACAGTTCATGTGCTTTCACTAGCTGTTCTTCTACTGAGCGTCCAGCTGTCCGCCTGTCTGCCACTCGACCAGTTCTATCCGTTCAACATCACAGGGGATAATCACACAGAAGTGAAGGACGATGGTGGATCGCCTTTATTAACACTGGTCATTAACTTTCCCTACTTCAACAAAACCGACTACTCGCAAATATACGTAAGTAACTAAAGTACCGTACAATGTTTCTACACTTGTCATATACCCATTCCCTTCATATACACGCCAAGTTACGCCTTTGCAAACAGAGTAGACCCAGATCAGACGGCTACTACCGTCTGATCAGGATCTGCTCTGTTTGCTTATAAATGACATTATGTAGATCTGATTCTACAGTTTCCTGCAAGGTAACGCATTCACGTGTTTATGTTCCATTATAAACCTCAGCTAATAATTATAAATATGCATTATGTTATTTCTGAAATGAATAATGTTCAAACAAGTAAAGCCATAAGACAATCCCGTGCCTCTAAGGCATGTTGTAGCTTAATGCAGGATGAAAGCTATATAGAAAGGTCCCATATAAATTATAATTATTGGAGCTCTCTGCACTACTTTTCGTTCTGCTGTGTAGTCCCTCTAAGCGACAATTCCAAAACAAATCCAATCCAGGGCCTTTAAGGCAGATAGTAGCTTAACCACTTTTCACACATTTGCAAACAGAGTAGACCCAGACCAGGCGGCTCCGGTAGGAACCGTTACATAATGGTATAATAACGATATGATTCTACAGTTTCTGCCTGAACCGAATGTACCATCATGAAATAATAAATATTTATGGTGTTATTATTTCTTACATTAATATTAAAAAGGCAAATAGTTAAGCAATTATCTTCTTTAAACCTTAGTCTTACCTGCTGTATGTATATTAATTACTCATAATATATGCATGCATACTTGCTTATATTCTGTCGAAGTCTCATGCAACCCATTCTTACATGTACATGTATATAAATTCATGCATTTGCGACTGAAAGCCTGTCCATGGTTGAAGTATGGGGACTTAACCCTTTCCCTGTTCTATGTTTATTCCAAATGTCAGTACCTACTGGATATTAACTAACAAAATCGTTATAAAGAAGTATGGAAGGCTGAACATTGTAGTCAATTTAGAAAGCAAAGAAACGGATCTATCAAATTCTATTAGCAAACAGAGCAGACCCTGATCAGACTACTCCTCTAGGAGCCGTCTGGTCTGAGTCTGCTCTGTTTGCAAATGCGTGAAAACACGTTTATATGAGGGAAAGGGATACTTGTTGTGATTATATATTCTTTCAGAATCAGATAAATATTATTCCATAAGCAAACATAACAGACCCCGATCAAACAGCTCCTACAGTGGCCGTCTGATCTCGCTCTACTCTGTTAGTTTACAAAGGTGTCAACAGTCATATACAGAGGTCCAGGTTATTATCAGATAAGATGAATAAATTCAAACATTTTCAAGAAAATCTCGGACCCTCCATTATTTCTCCACCAAACCCTATACTGTGGTCACAGTATAGGGTTTGGTGGAGAAATTACGGTTTTAATATTCGGTTACGCACCTTTATCTGTAGCTCTGGGAAGAGTTAAGGCTGGTTTGTCTAACTTCATGGTACATGTAGTTATTTAGCCATGTTCCCGTTCCAAAATCCTATTTGTTCCCGATTTTAAGAGCTTAATTTCTTATTCATAGTTCCTGAGACTGAAATTGTTTCCAGCCCTAAAAGCTGTAGTTAGACAGTTTCCAGTAAAGTTTAGATCAATACAGTTAAGTTACAAAGCAACAATACTTCATTCGTTTGCTCTTTTCAATAGCATTTAAAAATAGCACTTTGAATGCCGGAAATCGTAGAGGAGTCCTCAAATCAGGATATGTACATGTACACGTTTTGTCGTTAAAAGTCAACCAGCAAATTTAAGCCTTTCATACTTAATAGACTCGTCTATTAAATGATGATGGACCATTCCCACTTCGAGTAACCAGCATTCAATGGGTTGCAATGTTCATTAAACATGTCTTGATGGTGTTTTATGAGGCACATTGCAAGCAAATGATCGAGATGTCCCCCCCCCCCCCCCCACCATTTGAGAAACGACAGTAGGAGAAAAACAGTTCTAAGGGCATGTTCGATATTCACAAAATGGTGTAAGATTTTCCAACAATGCTTCTACAGCCGTCAGTTTAATCCTGCATTCATTCTCTTCTAGACTATTTATAGACTCAACCTCTTTGAATAAACCTACCGAAAATGAGCATTTACTAGAGAAAATGAACACGTTTACAGTTAGAATTGTGTAGTTTAGAAACCATTGTGATAAATATTTATCACAATGGTTTCCAAAAATGACTTCTACAGAGGCGTCCAACATGCGCCAGTGGGAGAAAAATGAGTTAAACTGTAAACATGGGCAAAATTCCAATCAGTTTGATTTCTGATAAGACACGATTAGTTGGTGTCACGACAATTCATCAATGGACGATCTCAGAATTCCAAATAAGATGCGTACTCTTGAATAGCTCTTTTATTTCCCTGCCAAACCATGTGATGGCTTTCTGCATTATTTTCGCCCTGCATTAAGCAACCACTCGCTTATAGACACACTTGTTTATTCAATATAAAGTGATCGCTGGTTGGAAGTGACGTCAGTTAAGATAATCAGATTGAAGAATATTCATGTAAGAAATGACATCATGAATATTAATTAGATTTTATAATAGGCTAGCACATGAACACTTGAAATGTTTTAGCCATGGCAGAATTTGTAGAATCATAGCTATATTACAGTATAACTTCGATTATTCGAACACTAAAATACTTATTATTATCGACCTTTAAGACAGGTAGCAGCTTAATGCATGGTGAACGTCATGCAGAAAGCTCCTCTAGAGCTTTCTGCATGACTTTCACCCTGCATTAAGCAACCACCTGCCTAAAAGGGTCTAAATTCTTCTATACCGAAAATTCGGATAATCGAGGTTTAACTGTATATCATTTATGTAGCAAACAGAGCAGACCCTGATCAGGCGTCTGATCTACCTTGTTTGCCAGTCTCAGAAAGTGCACTTTCTCACGATGGGGATCTATGACCTGTGTGATGTAAGGAATCTGACCTTGAGAGCGAATAAAGAAGTATTTGCCATTATATGTGTGCCAAATATGCCACTAAGGGTCCTAACAAATGAAAAGGAAGAAAACCAGAGGCTTATATAAGCTGTGTTCATAAATCTTTTTCAAGAAGTTCCTTTATTTCTGCAATAAACCTTATGTTATAACCACTCCTTAGACGATTCTAAAGAGTGGTCAACATCGGGTTTGGTGGAGAAATAGCGAGTTTTAGTATTTGAATACACTTTTATCTGTTGTTCTGAAAACGTGAAAACTAATCATGCATATACTATATAATAAATATATACATGTGTATATATACATGAAAACGTTCAACATCCGAACAATAGGCTTTTTCGTTTTAACCCTTTTAAAGCTGAATTTATAAAGTGACCCTTACCTATCATCATTTATTGACAGAATCCATTCATTATGGGAGGGTATAATTCACTAGAGGATTCTGAATGACAAACTGTGTAGACCCAGATCAGAGGGCTCCTCTAGGAGCCCTCTGATCTGGGTCTACAATGTTTGTAAATACCAGTGTACTTCTTTTCCGCATTCACAAGAATACAAACACTAAGCTTAAAATAGCTGCTCCTCTAACGATTCGTTCTTGGAAAACCAATGCGATGTAAGTAGACTTCTACAATGTCAGGAAGTAATTTTGGGATACCTGCCCCCCCCCCCCCCCCCCCGGTTCATTTATTTAACACTGGCTACTTAAAAAGCAGATGGTTGCTCAATGCAGGGCAAAAGTGATACAGAAAGCTCCTATCAATTTTGTCCTACATTAAGCTACCACCTCTTTTAAAATCCAGATTTTGACCTCTTTTAATGGTCGTTTCAGACAAGATCGACTTCATAGTTAAACATGAGTCACCAGAGCTACAGATAATGATGCATACTCAAATACTAAACTCGTCATGTCTCCACCAAACCCTATGTTGTGACCACTCTTTAGAATCGTCTCTTCGAGATGATTCTAAAGAGTGGTCACAACATAGGGTTTGGTGGAGAAAAAAGGAAGTTATACTTGAAAATATTTCTATTTACGCATCTTATCTGGAGCTCTGATTCATTCCAGTTTGTAAAGTCCGCATAGAAAGGGTTAAGCTACTACAGAAAAACCTGTCGGAAGCGGCCATCTAAATGAGGTCCAATTATGGGTGTGAAAGGCAGGTGATAGCTTAATGCAGGTGAAAAGTAATGCTGAAAGCTCCAATAGGAGCTTTCTGTATTACTTTTGCCCTGCATTAAGCAACCACCTCATGTTCAATACCCACGTGTTCCATTAATGAATGACCGCTTAAGACATGTTCTTACTGTATTCAGCTGAGTGTTCTATTTCAAAGTAATGTTATAGAAGGATACATACGAAGACGTTTCATGAGTTTCACTTCATATATTAGTTTATTTCTGCTTAATTGAATACAGTCAGTAATTAATGAAAATAAACTTATTTGAGATTACTAATGGAACTTCAGGTTTTACTCAAATAAATGTTTTGCTTGATACGTCCTTTTCTCTGTAAACCGGCAATTTTTTATATCAACATAACATAATATGTTATGTTATTATATGTGTATACGATTTTAATACACCGTGTCCCTTTATCTTTGGGAGAAATTTAAAGAGTTTGTAAAACACAATTGAGATAAAACTGACAGGGATCCAGATAAGATGTGTAAATTAAAACATTTTCTAGAATAGCTTCTTTATTTCTTCTCCAAACCCTATGTTGTGACCACTCTTTAGAATCGTCTCAAAGAGACGACTCTAAAGAGTGGTCACAACATAGGGTTTGGTGGAGAAATGACGTTTTGGTAACATGTTGCTCTGCCTTTATTACACGCAGTTCGTTGATACACAGTAACGCGATACTTGACTACGCTGTATTGCTATAAACTATGGCCTATGGTGTTGATAACAATGCACAGTAAAATATGTACAGTAAAATATGTCTGAAGCTTTTACATCATGATTAACCTGTTGCATATTCATGTACGAAATAATGACGTCATGAATATTAATAAGATTAGTTTTGGTAATGGTATATGAACACAGGACATTTTGGCTCAGACAGAAACTGCAGAATCAGATCTATATTACACCATAAGCAAACAGAGTAGACCCGTCTGATAGGAGCCGTCTGATCTAGGTCTACTCTGTTTGCAGATGCGTGAAAATGCGCTTACATAAGGGAAAGGGTTATGAAAAACAGAGGTCCAGATAAGATGCGTAAATAAAAAATCATTTTCCTGAACAGCTTTCTACCAAACCCTGTGTTGTGACCAAACTCCATGCGGTGACTATGTTGTCTCGAAGAGACAATTCTAAAAAGTGCATGTAGTCACATCATAGACTTGGCGAAACAATTATGAGTTTAGTATTTGAGTATGCACTTTTATCAGTTGCTCTGTAAAAAAGTAATGACGCCATGGACTTTTATATGCTCAATTTTTATAATGTTTTTATTATCCATATAAAGACAGGGCTTTTTACATGGGTAGACACTGCTTAACCCGTTACTCCATAAATACGCATTTCTAAGCCTTTGCAAACAGAGTAGACCTAGATCAGACGGCTCCTGTAGGAACCGTCTGATCTGGGGATGCTCTGTTTGCAAGTGCGTAAAATGGAAACGCGTTTATATGAATGAAATGTTTAATCTTGACACAGGGTTTACTGTTCATCACAGTAGGTCTGTTGTACGGTAGTCGAAATACTATATACCCAAGATTTATGAATGAAGATCGTGTTCATGTTTTGAATTGTAAACTCGTCACATTGTGTCATCTGTCAACTGCTTAAATACTTGTTTTTCTTTATTTTAACCATTACTCGGCATAACTCGGCCTACCCCGGCGTTTCATTTGGATCCAAACTGTTTTCAAAAGTCAATCACTAATCCGAATCATATATTAAATTTTGTAGTTGTGTAGTTAACCGATTACCTCATAGGCTATTTTAAGACCCAACCTCTTTGAATAAATCTACTGAAAAGGAGCATTTACTACAAAAAAGGGAACTTTTTAGAATTGTGTAGTTTTTGAATCATTGTGACAAATAGAGCATTTTACTGTTCCTATGCAGCAAATGCTCTATTTATCACAATGACCTCAGAAATGACCTTTTAAAGTTTATAGAGGAGCCAAAAGACGCCGATATGAAGGAATGGGTTAAACGCTCATTTTGACTATTTTAAAATTGGACAGTGCTGGCAATTTGCTTAACCCTTTGCCTTATAAAAACATAAGTACATAGTTAATATGACTTTAATGAGTCGGTAAAGTGTTTATCGAATTATAAATTCTTGTAACAGGATAATTTAGTTTACATTCTTATTCTAATACTTAACCTTTCTCTTGCTGAATTTTAAAATACATTTCTCCTTCTTTACCCATGCCCTGTTGTATAATTACACATATCTTCACTGTGTACAAGTATTTCGCTGTGCAATCACTGCTGTGGAGTGCGCTGGTTGCACAATCAACTTGTCAATAGTGCAGACCCTGATGAGACAGCTCCTGCAGGAGCTGTCTCATCTGGGTCTTCACTATTTACAGGTAGGTATATTGACGTGAATAGCAAGCGAAGGGTTAATTATATGGCGTCTGATCTGAATCCAAACTGTTTTAAAAGTCTAATCATGTAGCAAAGTTCTTTTCTAGCCCTCTGTAGACGACTCGTAACATTTATTACATATTTGGCATGATTTGGGTCCACACTCAATTGTTTGTAAAATGCCTTACGTCAGTAAAGCAAGATTGATATTTTGTGAAAATATTTACGCCCATCAAGCAAATTATTGTATACAGTTAAATTTCTCTAAATCGACCATCACTGAATAAACATGGTTATCATTATAAGCCAATGGTTGCTAAATGCAATACAAACGTAATGCTAAAATCTCTTGTAGGAGCTTTCTGCATAGCTTTTGTCCTGCATTAAGCTATCACTTGCCTTAAATGCCCAGAATTAGACACTAGCTTGATGGCCGTTATAGAAAGGGATCTCTGTATGTTTATCGGTGATTCATAGAGTTTGCAGGTCTTGTTATGAATGAAATTGGACGATCGTTTACGCCCATGCTGATGGCTTGAATTAGAAATAACTTGACAGAGTGATAAAAAAGAGAAGTTTGAGTGAAAAACAAGGGCATCACTGTCAAACCAGTAATCTTCAAATATTTAGCAAACAGAAACACTACAGATGTTCAGTCGCACAAAGATACAAAGGTGCACGTGAGCACCGCGCTCTAAGATATCCAAGATCTCAAACAGCTAATAGATAAAAGATATATACAGTAGAACCAGTCATTTGCAACTAGAGTTGAAAATAAAGGTGCGTGCTCAAATACTAAAATCGTCATTTCTCCACCAAACCCTATGTTGTGACCACTCTTTAGAATCGTCTCGAAGAGACGATTCTAAAGAGTGGTCACAACATAGTGTTTGCTGGAGAAATAAAGAAGTTAGATTTGAAAATGGTTTAATTTACGCATCTTATCTGGAGCTCTGATTAATTTAGATGTATACAGTAGACCCCTGTCATATGCAGCCATTCATTTATTAAATATAGGAGTCAGTCTTAAAACTAATAAATGCGTGTGGTTGCTTAATACAGGGCAAAAGTAGTGCATATAAGTTTTAACACGCAGGTGGTTACTTAATACAGGGCATAGTAATGCAGAAAACTCCTTTACGACCTTTCCGCACTACTATCTACATATTTGGATCATATTAAAGAGACTATTCTATTCAGTAGTAACAGACATGCGTTTTGTGAAGAAATGGAGAAAAAAACCCGATAGGTGCATCTGAAATTCCTATCAGGCATTGGCTTGCATGAGCTCTGGCTCACCATTAAAAAGATATCGGTTTTGGAATTATGTAATATGTAATGATTTACACGGACTCAAGATACATATTCAAATACTAAAATCGTCATTTCTCCACCAAACCCTATACTGTGACCACTCTTTAGAATCGTCTCGAAGAGACTATTCTAAAGAGTGGTCACTGTATAGGGATTGGTGAAGAAATAAAGGAGATATTCTTGAAAATATTTTAATTTATGTAATTTATCTTTACCTCTGTAATAACACCTGGTGTTACACAGTTTGAGTGCTCACGATCTGTTGATATGTACCTTATAGTGACAGGGTGACTGTCCTATGTCAACCCTTTTTTTCAATGAATATTGATTTAAAAATTTATTTCTGCATATATGATAAAATGAGATTTTATAAACTCACATTTACCCATTCCCTCATAGGCTGTTTTTAGACCCAACCCCTTTGAATAAATCTACCGAAATGGAGCGTTTACTAGAGAAAAGGAAACTTTTAGATTTGTGTAGTTTTGAAACCATTGTTCCATAGGAGCAAATGCTCTATGTATCACAATGGTTTCGAAAAGTGACTTTTACAGAGGCATAGAAAGGCGTATTTATGGAAGAAAGGGTTAATAAGGAAATATTCGGCTGTGACTGAAACTCCATATCCAGATAGATTTATATTAATCCATACATACATACAGAACGGATTCTGATCAGACAGCTCCCATAGAATCAATCTGATCTTGGTCAACTCTGTTTGCAAAGTTACCATAACCGTGTTTATGAGGGGAAGTGTTACTTATCATCACGCTTTTCACGGCCTATCTCGCAGATCTGCGAACAGCGTAAACTCCGGAGAGACATCGAGAACAGAATAACTCGTGTCTCATCGGGATCTAATCTGTTTGCCACCGGACCAATTACTTAGAGAAAGAAATCCTAACTACCAGCTCTTGGTTCTGAACAGATAAAACTTTTCGGACATTTGACAGGAGAATAAATTATATACTTTTAGGCTATGAGGCGAAATATATATAATACTTATTATATTTGAACAATATGTATACTTATATGAGGTGAATACTGGTCCCATATGAGTAGACTGATTCATGTGATTAACGCGTTTCCTCATATAAACGCCATTTAACGCATTTGCAAACAGAGAAGACCCAGATCAGACGGCTCCTATTTGGAGCCGTCTGATCAGGACCTTCTCTGTTTGCCACCGGTCTTTGATAGTTCTGTTTCTTTACCTCCTAAAATGGCTACAATGTTCTGCCTTTCATATATCATTTTAAATATTTTGTCCACGAATATTCAGTATGTATATGTATTGAAATTTATAATAAACGTAGAACAGGGAAAGGGTTACCCCGCAGTTTCCTAGCTTATTTAGTACAACATGCACTCTTAAGGAAAGTTTTGTAAAACATCTTCCCTGTCCAAAATAAGTTCTATTTCTGTTCACAAAACCGGAATTCAGACCAATATCTCATGGTTTTAACTTTTATCGCTCTTAACCGTTAATGATTGCCTTGTTTTCTGCACTATCTTTGAGACATTTTCGAGTCCCGCAAGAAAACGTTCCCTGTCGCAAAAGCTGTACGCACTTCCCGTCAAATGCATTATTTCCAGGCGTCTAATAGTATGTTTTCTCAATTTATGTACACAGATGTCGTTGTTCATGGCACCAACGATCTATATAGTGTTAGTTTACATGTCCCCTTTCGCGTTCACCTGTTTTTTCTCGAAGAAAACAAATGTCAAGGCGTTGCCATAGTTTTTGGTGGCGGTGTTATTGTTAGGGGCGGTGTGCAAACACGTTGACATTATGTCACTGTTTCAACATCAATACAGCTTAACTCTTTACTCCATGAATAAACATGTCAGAAAAAATGTCAGTGTGGATATCAGTTCGTTTATTACAGTAGAACCCCTATAATGCGACCACTTAATGAATAAACAAGGGTGTCTTAATAAGTAGGAGGTAGCTTAATTCAGGACAAAAGTAATGCAGAAAGCTCCTGTATTAAGCTACTACCTGCATCTAGCACCCAGAGGTATATCTCTTTTAGGTGGTCGCATTAGCGGGGTTTGACTGTATTTAAAAAACATGCATGGCGAACAAGGGATTTTTAAACATGACAGAAGAGAGAGAGAGAGAGAGAGAGAGAGAGAGAGAGAGAGAGAGAGAGAGAGAGAGAGATTACAGTAAATCATCTCTAATTCCGTATGTTTGATACATGAGGTGTAGCTTAATGCTGGACAAAATTTAAGCAGACACCTCTTTAGGAGGTTTATGCATTTGTTCTGAATTGAGCAACTCTCTATATTTAACCCTTTCCCTCATATAAACGTGTTTTCACGAATTTGCAAACAGAGTAGACCCAGATCAGACGGCTCCTAGAGGAGCCGTCTGATCAGGGTCTGCTCTGTTTGCTCATTGAATTGGATATATTGGTTTCTTTACTTTCTAAAATGGCTATAATGTTCCACCTTCTATATTTCATTATAACTATTTTGTCGATGAATATTCAGTGAGTAAGTATTGACATTTGTAATAAACACAGAACAGGGAAAGGGTTAAACAAAGCTGTGAACCACTCTTTAGAATCGTTACTTTGATACGTTTCGAAGAGTGGTGCCAGCATAGGGTTTGGTGGAGATAATTCAAAACTGTGGTTGTGACATAAGATTTGGTGAAGTGTATGGAAAAGTATTAAAGTCAAGCAGGCAAAGCCACATACAAGACGCAACCACCACCAAAACACCGATAGACAGCATGACACACACACGCACGCACGCACACACACGCACACGCACGCACGCGCACACAAGATTAACACAGGAAATACCAACAAACACACAAGAACTAGAGACAAACACTCCACACATGAACAAAATCACAAGCACAAATACGTAAGGCAAACAAAAGGAAGTGTGACAAAGAGAGTACCGCCTTGGCACGGTCAGTAGTATAACTATACTCCTGATTGTTTTTTTCCATCTATGCGTATAGAGTATACATGTAGGAGTCGTTTGGTCAGGGTGTGTTCTGTTTGATTTTGGAAAAATAAAGATCTCAGAAGTCCAGATAAGATGCGCGAATAAAATATTTTTCAAGAATAACTTCTTTATTTCTCCACCAAAGCCTACGTTGTGACCACTCTGTAGAATCGTCTCAAAGAGACGATTTTACAGAGTGGTCACAACATAGGGTTTGGTGGAGAAGTGGTCAATTAGCATTTGAGTACGCATCTTTATTTTTTGCTCTTGGTCTGATTCTGAAGTTTCTGTGAGAATGCGGTGTGCGGTTAACTCTTTCCCTGTTCTATGTTTATTACAAATGTCATTACCTATATATTGAATATTAATGAACAAAACAGTTATAATGAAATATAGAAGGTGATACATTGCAGCCATTTTAGAAAGTAAAGAAGCAGATCTATTAAATTATTAGCAAACAGAGCAGACCCTGATCAGACAGCTCAGGAGCCGTCTGATCTGGGTCTACCCTGTTTGCAAATGCGTGAAAACACGTTTGTATGAGGGAAAGTGTTAACTTATCTATTTTTCTTATGATTATACTAACTCCAGTCTATCTCAAACAATCCTATGTTTAAATGCGAAATTTAAATTTTAGGAAACCTCCTGGGATTCTCACAGTCCTAAGAAAAATATTTATCTTTTTTTTCCCTTCCTCACTCTGCACTTTCTCATGAGCGACACACCTCTAACAGTCCAGACATCAAAGCATCTATACAACTTTGAAGACAAAAAAAAACTTTTTTCTCTTTCTTTATTTAACCCTGATTGTGCAAGATTCGGGTATTTTAGCCCTTTGCAAACAGTGTAGACCCAGATCCAAGGGCTCCTGAGGGAGCCCTTTGATCAGGGTCTGCACGGTTTGTTATAATAATCAATTTCTGCAGTGATGCATTTTGATACAACTTTTGGTTAAATTAATATTCAGAAAAGGAGCCAGTTTTAATTAATCAGCAGATTATGTTTCAAAATTTATTTTAAATCTTTGCGTGCCAGTAGAGATTTAGCGATACCCCATTGCATGCAAGTAGCTTGAGTTAGGCAACGACTTCGAATTTCTTGGAACTTCATCAGGATCCATACTGTTTTAATGTTTTGTTGACGTTAGTAAGAATTTAAATAAAGCATAACCAAAGACCTAAAGTAAACGAAAGAGTTGTGCAGACAGCAATTACTTGGTGCTATAAAAAAACTTATAAAAGTTTTCCAAAATTTACTCCTTCCTAGATAACACTGGTGTTATGTTCCAACCCCTTATCGTAATTTGGTGTAGAATTTCAAACAAGCTCAATCGGTGCATATATATATGGACCCATATCTTCGAGTTTGATCCGAACTGTTATACATGTTGGTTTCTACGCCCCTTACCTAATGAATATTCATATACGAACTGATGGCAGTATGAATATTAATAAACCTATTACCTGTTCTATGTTTATTCCAAATATCAATACCTAGGCTACTGAATATTCATGAACAAAATAGTTATAATGAAATATGATAGGTGGAACACTGTACCCATTTTAGAAACTAAAAAAACCCAGATCTATCAAATTACATCAGCAAACAGAGCAGACCCTGATCAGACGGCTCCTATAGGAGTCGTCTGATCTGGGTCTTCTCTGTTTGTAAATGCGTGAAAATGCGCTTGTATGAGGGAAAGGGTAAATTAACTATTTTTAAACGGCATATGGACTCTAGTCTTTTTACCGCAGAGGAAATTGTTGATTCGAATTTTAGAATTGGACAAGCAAACAGTACAGAACCTGGTCAGACGGTTCATATGTATATATGATCAGGGTCTACTCTGTTTGCTTAGAAGTTTATTATTAAGGAAATGGACAGTACGTGGTCATCTGCATACCTTATAAGTTTAGTAGTGTACCATCTATAATAGCCGAAACATTGCTTAAAGTGTCTACCCATGGACTAGTTTAAATATCTGTATGTCTTATCTTTTTTCTGTTGTATATTTTCTGTCTATCAAGTTGTCTGTTTCTCAATCTTTCTGCGCCTGGTTGTTTGTTGTTCTGTTTATCGCTTAACCCATTACATTATAGGCTATTTTTAGATCCTACCTCTTTGAATAAATCTACCGAAAAGGAGCACTTACCAAGGAATGAGAAAGTTTTAGGATTGTGTAGTTTTGAAACAATTGTGATAAAAAGAGCATTTGCTCCTATGGAGCAAATGCTCCTTTATCACAATGGTTTCAGAGAGTTGCTTTAACAGAGGCGCCAAAAGTCGGCATTATGAGGGAATGGGTGAGTTCAGGATAAAATACATAGTGACTTTAATAACGCTAAACTGCATAGTGAGTCTTAGTGACACATTTTAATGTCTTAGCAAACAGAGTAGACCCAGATCAGACGGCTCCTATGGGAGCCGGCTGATCAGGGTCTGCCCTGTTTGCTTTTGAAATAATTGTAGATTAGATTCGACATGTTTTGCCATGGAACGAAATTCCCTTGTCCATGTGCCATAATAAATGAGAAATTCATAAATCTGTTGCTAGGCAAAAAATACAAAAATCGTCTAATTGATATTCATGATATCTTTATTTTAACATGAATATTCATAAGATAAAGATTCTTCGAATTATTCGAAACATACATGTACAACTATAACGAATAGAAATTATTCGAAACACACAACAACAGTACATGTAAATACAATGTATGTACATACAATACACGGCGTAGTCATACGTAAATCATGAATAATTTTGAAATCAGAATGTCGGAGGGGGACACATGTTATTTCATATTCCGCCCCCAGGCCTGTGGTCACTCACGGTCACTAGAAGAGACGATCGGTTAGCTGTAAATGTCAGCTGACCAACGCCTCAATGACTCACAGTCGTTCTAACATTTCGTGCACTGAGCTGAATGTCGTCTGCCAAGTTCTCGTGTACTATAATATCTTTATATTTTGTAGTAAATATGTATATACAGAGGTCCAGATAAAATGCGTAAATTAAAACATTTTCAAAAATAACTTCCTTATTTCTCCACCAAACCCTATGTTGTGACCTCTCTTTAGAATTGTCTCGAAGAGACGATTCAAAAAAGTGGTTACAACATAGGGTTAGGTGGAGAAATGACGGTTTTAGTTCTTGAGTACGCACACTAATCTGGTGCTCATGCAATATGCAGTAAAACCTCTCTTTAACGACCACTAAATTGTGTTAATTATTTGGTATTTAGGACAGGTGACCGCTTAAAGCAATGTGAAAGTAAATCAGAACGCTCCTATAGGAGCGTGCTGTTTTACTTTCACTTTGTTTTAAGCAACCACATGCCTTTAACACAAAATACATGATGTAATTTAGTGGCCGTTATAGAGAGGTGTTACTGTACTCTGTTATTACATGCTCTTTCAAGGAACTTCGTCTCGTTTATGCAGTTTTGATGCTAGTGAGGCACAAAACTCGCTCCACAACCTACTTACAGAGATTATGACGTACCGTAGAACCTGTCTTAAGTGGGCATTCATTTATTAATCTTAGAAGGGCTAAAAAGCAGATGGTTGCTTAATGCAGTGCAAAAGTTATGCAGAAAGCTCTTGTAGGAGCTTTCTGCATAACGTTCGTGCTGCATTAAGCAACTACCTGCTTTAAACGACGCCAGTGGCTGTTATTAAGTGGTCGCATTAGCAGGGTTTTACTTATATCATGAATAACGTATATTAGTTAATTGATGTAGTAAATGACCTTTTGCATATTGATTAACTCATGCTTTTATTATGAGATATTAACACGTGACCTTTAAGCGATGACTGACACTGTAGACTCAGATCTTTATAATCCCATAAGCAAACAGATCAGACCATTAAAATGATTAAAGACACCCCATAATGCAGCTTTCCGTATGAGGCATTTCATTCTCTTGCGTATTCTGAAAACGGAATAGATAATTTGCAACTAATGCGATTCCTGTAAATCGCGTGTCTCAAATAATGAAATATCTTGTTCCTTTGAAAATTTACAACTCATAATATATTTTGATTTATGATGACATATGAACATGGGAATTTTTGGCAGCTGAAAATATTATTCCATAAGCAAACAGCTAGAGCAGGTCCGGGCCCAAAGGTTATAAAACTTTTTGCTAGAGCTTTAGATCATTCTCAGGCATCTGATTGGTCAGATTCTGAGCTTGCTCAGAATCTGACCAATCAGATACTTGAGAATGATCTCAGACTCAGAAATTTTATAACATTTGACACAAGTTTGACAGCTTCTACATGACTGATGGGTTGTCTAATCTAGGTCTATTTTGTTCACAAATGCGTATCTATCAGACTCTGATATTCTTAAGGGTTAGTGGTTTTATGCTACAGTAACTTAATAAAGCGACACGCCCAACTTGCCGAATATTCTATCCACACTTGTTCACTGTTTTTGTTGCTTGTTTGGCGAATTACGTACTGAATAAGCAGTTTATTGACTAAATTATTGCATAATGTTATTTTTTGTGCATTTTATAACATCTTGCTCTATGATTCGAAACTTTGAATAGTTTTATTCACAATCTGTAAACATTTATCTGGTGAAAATCTGCGTAAGATATAATAGCATGATGAATATATAATTGCATGAGTTTTTGTCATGACGTTTGAGCATAATATATTTTAGCCATACAGTACTCAAGCGAAAAGTTTTATAACATCGGGGTGCTGATCATATGAGTGTAATTGCGCAAATGCGTGTCTCTGTCAAATAAAGTAAGATACGCCGTTTTACAAATTTGCAAATAGAGAAGACAAAGATCATCATCAGACGATTTTATATTTTAGAAGCAAACAGAGCAGACCCTGATTAGACGGCTCCTATAGGAGCCGTCTCATCTTGGTCTACTCTACTCTGTTTACATAGGGGCGTGAAAAAGGCGTTTATATGAGGGAAGGGGTTAATTTATATTTATAAAGTCATTATATCTTATATGAATATGCATGGTGTAAACAGTTAACCCTTTCCCTCATATAAATGTGTTTTCACGCATTTGCAAACAGAGTAGACCCAGATCAGACGGCTCCTCTAGGAGCCGTCTGATCAGGGTCTGCTCTGCTTGCTTATGAAATTTGATAGATCTGTTTCTATACTTGCTAAAATGGCTACAATGTTCCACCCTCCATGTTTCATTTTAACAAATTTGTACATGAATATTCAGTAGGTATTGAAATTTGAAATGAACATAGAGCAGGGAAAGGGTCAAACCACGGGCCTATGTACTGAAACAAACAGTATGTTTTAATAGAGTTCTTTCAATCACACACACTGTAATTAACTACCCCGTTTCTTCATTAATATTTGTGTAAGAAATAATGACATCATGAATAGAAACACAAACCCTTTCGGTCACGACAGTAAACCAGAATTAAATCAGTATAGATCTACACCTAAAAGCCTGATCAGAAGGAATGCTCTCTAGGAGTCATCTGATCAATCGTAACTACTCGTCGTATTCCGTCAGAGTTCGGAATATAGTCTTATTTCGATAGAAATAGCCGAGGTGTTCCGAGTGTCATCTGATCTGGTTCCTCTCTGCATCAAAATGCATTTCTATGTAAACAGTTGAAATCCACTATAACAAAAAGTCGGTATTTATCAACGGTATGTGACACAACTATTTACTACTTTAATGCACACACTTTGGACAGATGACGTCATTTCCGACCTTTGTAACGTTTCCGTCTGTTTTTCCCCGGAGGATAGGAACTGCATTTGTCATTTCCCGGAACTGTTGATGCAGGGACATTTTTTGTCATGGTGTAATTTGTAGTTTTGCTGATTGCTTCAGCACATATTAAAATTAGCATGCACTCTAATTACTTAAAGTATTGCCCAGAAAAAATAGACAAATAGTGCAGAACCAGACCAAATGACATCCGAAGGAACTGTATTCATGAGCAGGGGTATTTGATAGTACCTTAACCCATTTGCTCCCAGTGGATTCTTCTGTGCTTATATATTGGATTAGTCCATTTTTTTAATCAAAGGAATGTATGGTCTAAATTTTCATTTTTGTTTTGTTTTGTATTGAATTTTCTATCAACAAACAGTGTAGACGCTGATCAGACGCCGCATTATGCGGCGTCTGATCAGAGTCTACACTGTTTGCCTACGTCCCATATATGGGATCGTGGGAGCAAATGTGTTAAGTAGCTGTACATACACACATAGGCAAAGTCTGAAACAGTGCAGACCCAGATCAACCGACTTTAAACTGTAGAATCTTATCAATATTAGTTGATACGCAAACATGACAAACACAGATCAGACGGCTCCTATAGGAGCCGCCTGATCTGGGCCTGCTCTGTTTGCAAGGCGTAGAAGGGCGTATTTATGTATTATTCGTTTAAGTATAAAACTATTTTTATTGAAACATCTAATATGAGAATGTAAGCAGACAACAATTATTTAGCGTGCGTAGCACTTGATAAGCGCCATTGTTTCAATGTTGCACAGAAATTGTAATAGACCCTCGCGAAGTTTTATCTGAAACAATTATCAGTGCAATGCACTTTAACCCTTTCCCTGTTCAATATTGATGTAAGAAATTATCAAATAATGACATCATGAATATTTATAAGTTTATAGGTTTTTATAATTAATTTTTTCAAGCAAGTGTTTTGCTTTGACAAGAAATGTAGTATCAATCAGATCTATATCAAAGAAGCATTGGCTGCTATGGAGTAAATGCTCTATCACAATTGTTTCAAAACTACAAATTTCTAAAAAGTAAATGCTCATTTTCGGTAGATCTATTCAAACAGGTTGGGCCTAAAATAGCCTATGATGTAAGGGGTTATTCCGTAAGCACGCAAGTTTGATCCTGGTCAGTTTGTCTCTACAGGAGCTGTCTTGTCTATTTGTGAAAAATGTATACTAATATGAACATCATATGATACCTATACTTCTGGTAATAAACATGAAGGAAACTTGACAATTAACCCATTCCCTCATATTGACGACTTTTGACGACTCTGTAAAAGTCATTTTGTGAAACCATTGTGATAAATAGAGCATTTGCTCCTAAAGGAGCAAATGCTCTATTTATCACAATGGTTTCATACTAAAACATTCTATTTTTTTCCTTTTCTCAAGATAATGCTCCTTTTCGGTAGATTTATTCAAAGAGGTTGTATCTAAAAATAGCCTATGAGGTAATGGGTTAAGTTGAGAATTGATTACTGACTATTCGTGTTTCAGGTGACTTACTTATAAGTTTAACAAGTGCGTTTCTCCTACAAAAAAACAACAACATTATAATTATACAAAGCAAAGTTTTAACTAATTCCTGCCAATTTGACGTTGAATTCCCTGACAAAATTTTACACAGCTTGGTCTTGCGTTATGATACTTATTTTTATATACATTTTAGTTCACTTTGCAATAAAATGGTGAGCTCTTCAAGCTTATAAATGATAAATTTTGTTGACGAAAATTAACTTCAGTTCATTAGCCAAATACCGTATGATCATTTCGGGATAACTAGTGCACTGACAAACCCTGTAGACCCGGACCAGAGTGACTGGTAGATGAGCCCTCTGAGCAGGGTCTGCACAGTTTGTCATTCGAAGTCCTGTAGCATATTTAACCCTTTCCTCCATAAATACGCCTTTGTAATAACCGCTTCTTGAAACCATTGTGATAAATAGAGCATTTGCTCCTATAGGAGCAAACTCTCTATTTATCACAAACTCTATTTATCACAATGGTTTCAATATGCCTTTCTACGCCTCTGTAATAACCACTTCTTGAAACCATTGTGATAAATAGAGCATTTGCTCCTATAGGAGCAAACTCTCTATTTATCACAAACTCTCTATTTATCACAATGGTTTCAAACTACAGAATTCTAAAAGTTTACTTTTCTCTAGTAGATGCTCCTTTTGGGTAGATTCATTCAAAGAGGTTGAGTCTAAAAATAACCTATGGAGGAAAGCATTTTGCTTTAAGCATACTGAATATAGTTCAACACTGATAGACATGCCACTTTTGAATGCAGTAGCGTCTGCATGAAGCGGTCATTCGTTTATTGAACATAAAAGTCTTAAAAAGCACGTGGTTGCTTAATGCAGGGCAACAGTACTGCAGAAGGAGCTTTCTGCATTACGTTTGACCTGCATTAGGCCACCACCTGTCTTACAGATCCATAATTAAACCTCTTTTTGATGGCCGCTAAACACATTCCCTCATATTGACGACTTTTGACGACTCTGTAGAAGTCACTTTGTGAAATCATTGTGATAAATACGAGCATTGCTCCTATAAGAGCAAATGCGCTATTTATCACAATGATTTCAAACTACAAAATTCTCCTTTTCTCTAGTTAGTGCTCATTTTCGGTAGATTTATACAAAGAAGTTGTATCTAAAAATAGCCTATGAGGTAATGGGTTAAGACTAGTTATATTGTATTCAATATGCACAATGGCAATGCATGTTAATGCAGACGATGCAGAAACTAGGAAGCAGACGACAACTGATCATAATGGCGGGAGATGGGTTATTGCTTGTGAATCAATTAGATACGGAATTTAGCAACCACGCCCTGCTCATGTTCGTGAACAAAGTTGTATTTAAACATTCTCATATTGTAAAAAAAAGACTGTCTGCTAAAAACTCTTATCTTGCTGAAATATTTTCTGACTTTGAAATCGATAAAAAAATGACAAACTACCGACCAATTGTCAAACAGCTTGAATCCTGATGAGACGCCGAGTTACTCGGCGTCTCATCTGGATCCAAGCTGTTTTGCCAATGCCAGACAAATGGCGCTTAGCACAAAGAGGGTAAATATTTGAAGTGTTATTGAAAGATTGATTGGAATATGCAAACAATGTAGATCAATTCAGATCAGATATTTGAAAAGGTCAAAGTTCGAATTGTATCAATGATTGCATTCTCTGCGCAACAACAGACATTTTAAGTATTTGCAATCAGATTTATTAACTATTACACCCCACATTGTCTTCAGTAGACTCGACCAAATGAGCTTTTGGAACACGGCCATTTGTTATATTGAGGGGTGTATTGCAAACAAAGAATTAACCCATCACTGGATGAAAATTTGTGTAATCATAAAATATGAAATAATGACATCATGAATATTAATTAGATTCATGGACACATGATAGTTGGGCTATTGTAGAAACTATAGAATCTTATAGATCAATTTATATCATAAACAAGCAGGAGAAAACCCTGATCAGACGGCTCCTTTAGATCACAGAGCTACAGATACATGTGCATACTCAAATACTAAAATCGTCATTTCTCCACCAAAACCTATGTTGTGCAATGTTCCACCTTGCATATTTCTTCTTCACAATTTTGTTAATGAATATTCATTAGGTATTGAAATTTGAAATAAACATAGAACAGGGAAAGGGTTAGTGGAGTGAAGGGTTAATACTGATGGCCGCTAAATACACTTTGTACTGTACACATTACTACGGTAGGACAATTACACAGTAACTGGTACATACAGTGTCCCATAAATAGACACATACACTGTATTCTAGATCTAAAAAAAGTTTCTCCGAAATAAACTGACGTCAGTTTACCTAAATAAAATAGACAATAATGAGGTTATCTTCACCTTTCCGTCTTCTGTGCCTATCCGAAATGTCGAACAGTTGTAAAGATTGGTTTTGCTGGTCAAAATCCAGTCTGTCTTCAGTTTAGGAGAGAAGATTCATCACTATACGCTTCAGACCTGTCTAGGCTTTCCGAGCGGGATATTATTGCCTTAAGATCCCTGGACGGGTCATACCAAAAGACTCTAGATTTTTACTTTGTCTCTCCGCCTTTTAATAGTTTTAGTCGATGAATATTAATTTAAAAGAATGATGACATCATGAATATTTATAAGATTATTTTTTAGAATGGCATTTCAAGTGTGTAAACACTGGAATCTTTTGCCAAAGCAGGAACTGCAGAATCACATCTATATTATCCATAACTTACCATAAGCAAACAGAGCAGACCCTGATCAGACGGCTCCTATAGGAACCGTCTGATCTGGGTCTACTCTGTTTGAAAATGCGTGAAAAGACGTTTCAATGGAGGAAAGGGTTAATCATGTGGTGAGAGGTTATCAGCAATGAGAAACACCACACCTATCTAATACTGACCACTGTGACTGAGTCTCAGCACGCTTAACCCATTACCTCATAGGCTATTTTTACGATACGACCTCTTTGAATAAATCTGCCGAAAAGGAGCATTAAATAGGGAAAAGGAAAATTTTAGAATTTTGTAGTTTGAAACAATTGTGATAAATAGAGCATTTGCTCCTAGAGGAGCAAATGCTCTATTTATCACAATGGTTTCACAAAGTGACTTTTACAGTGTAGTCAAAAGTCGTCAATATGAGGGATTGAGTTAACACGTCATTACCGATTGGATGCTCAACTCTGCAATCTGCATGCTACCTAACTGTCGTCTGCAAACGTTGTCGTCTGCAGTTTTGTCAGATATGCAATTAGGGGGTCCAAACTATTTGCAATTACGCCGCGAAACGTGGAAAGAGTTTACCCGTTATCTGCTAAGCACGGCATATGTGGCATTTGCCAATAGTTTGGATTCCTGGCCCCGAGGTTATGAATCGTTTTGCTTGAGTCTGATATCATTCTCAATCATTTGATTGGTCAGATTCTGAACAAAACTCAGAATCTGACCAATCAGATGCTTGGGAATAATCTCAGAATCAGAACGTTTATAACCTTGAACCAGGAAGAGGACATGCCGGGTAACTCGGCATCTGATCAGGATCCAAGCTATTTGACACTCGGTCAGTAGTTTCTCAAACGTTTTAAAGAATCGAATTACACATTGCAAGAAAAATACAAAAAAACAACATTTTTTTTCAGCACGCTAATGGTGAAGCTATCTAGTTCCTCATTTTGAAAATGTTACCCGCATTTTCTTTATCTATCCACATAATGTCTGCATCGATGATTGTCAGCAAGTATGGGTCCTGAGTCAGGTCAAAACGCCAGATCTAGATCCAAACTGTTTACAAAATGAGTATCATCCGTTTATTTTTAGATATATACGAAAAGTTACTATTGAAGCAAGACAGCCACGTAAAACACAGTAAAAAGCACGAGGAAACGCCCAGTTGTTGTGTACATTATCTCAACATCTCGGACATCTCTTGTAAACTATAGCGAGGGCAGAATATCACCGATTTGTTGTCCGCTGAAAAAAAATATGATGAGATATGAAAGTTATGAAAATGTGCATTGTGGAGAATTAACAAACCATCGTATCAGTCAGGTGTAGACCCCGATCAGCTGTTAACCATTTACTCCATAAATACGCCTTTCTATGCCTTTGCAAACAGAGTAGACCCAGATCAGACGGCTCCTACAGGAGCCGTCTGATCAGGGTCTGCTCTGTTTGATAACGATATAATATAGATCTGATTCTACAGTTTGTCATTCATGATTGCCAAATAATCCTGTGCCCGTGTGCTATTATAACAAATTGATCTAATGAATATTCATGACGTCATTATTTATTGCATGAATATTCATGGAGGAAAGGGTTAATGTGTGTTAGGTGTCTGATATGTGCATGCTGCATATTCAAAAGGTTCGAAGACACGATTTTAAGGTGATCATAACTGAACCCTTTACTCCATGAAAATTCCTGTAAGAAATAATGACATCATGAATATTAATTAGTTTAATAATGCATTAACACGTGAAATTTTGTCCATTGCAGAAACTGTAGAATCATCTTTAATTATTATTTCATAAGCAAAACGAGCTATAGGAGCCGTCTAATCTGGATCTACTCTGTTTGCAAATGCGTAGAAAAACGTGTTTATGTGGTAAAGGGTTAAAGTACAGCTTACGTTTTCGACCAATCGCCAGTTTTTCCCTTTTGTTGGACCGTTTAGCTATATTTATTTAGTTATCTAATTACATTTGTAATATAGATTTGAATCTATACACGAATAGGCATGGGATAATGTAACGAAAGAAGCAAATGATGAACTTAACGATACAATCGAACCATGAGTGGCCATACTAATTTGCCATTAACTTTAACACTTTCCATTATGTAAGCGTATTTTGACGCATCTGCAAACATAGTAGACCCAGATCAGACGGCTCCTAAAGGAGCCATAAATCTGATTCTACAGCTCCTGTCTGCGCCAAAATGACATGTGTTCATATGCCATTATAAAAATATTCTTATTAATATTCATGACGTCATTATTTCTTACATATATTCATCAGGGAAAGGGTTAATTAAGTCTGGAATGAATCGCATTTCAGAAAAACATGTAAAAGGTCAGGACTTAAATTTTTCAGCATTGGAAGAGTTAAATATGTACGTTAAAATCGGTGACGTCATTTTACAAATAGTTTTAATAGGCTACTAATTAGACGCCCATTTACTTTACGACTTAATAGGATCCAAACTGTTTGGCACTAGGATCGTAACTTTGCAAGGAGACCATCTAAAACAAGACAGACAGAAAATATTGAGAAAAAGCACAATATCAGCAGACGACAATTTTGCAGACAAAAATTTACGCGGCTTATTTTGACTCTTTATCGCGCTGACAAAATTATGTCTGCCAAAACTCTTATGTGTTGCATTTTTTATTCGTACAAGCGTTTCAGAAACTATTGACCGAGTGTCAAACAACTTGGATCCAGATGAGACGCCGAGTTACTCGGTGTCTCATCTGGATCCAAGATGTTTGCAAATGTGAGTCACGCCGCGCTTAGCATGATAAAGGTTGAGATTAAGTCATTCTTAAACAAGCCAAGCGCAAAAGGGGTTTCGCCCAACGAAAAAATGCGAACACCACAACATTCTCGGTGCAGAAGTGTTACCGTTGACTCTGTCGCCACGCTGAACATATTAGTGGCCACTCATTTCGAAAATGGGTTATACGCTCAATAGTCTATACATTAAAAAGGTTTGGCAAAATTGCAGACCATGATCGGAAGTATATCTACGAAAATGTTAGATAATGAATATTTGCAAAGTCCGGAAATCCTTAATCAATATTGAACCATTTTGTTGCTAATCATTGTATTATAACTACATGTGACACATGTAGTTTAGACACAGACTAGTATGTAATATTAGCGTACTCATTTGGGTGTACTCATTTGTCAGAACCTCTTATTTCTCAGTTATACTCGTTAGAATCGTCTGGAAGAGACTAAATGCCAACATTATACAGATAAACAGCTAAAGGTGCGTACTCAAATACTAAAAATCGTCATTTCTCCACCAAACCCTATGTTGTTACCACTCTTTAGAATCGTCTCGAAGAGACGATTCTAAAGAGTGGTCACATCATAGGGTTTGGTGGAGAAATAAAGGATTTATTCTTGAAAATGTTTCAATTGACGCACGGTATCCGGACCTCTGAATGCTTACCAACATATGGTCTAGTTTGCTGTTCATCGAAGCGTGAAAATGATCATGCGAAATTCGAATCAAATATAATTGCACCAGTTATTTTTTAGTGTTAATGATACATTTGTCGTATTTTACGACCAAATAATCCAGTTTTAGGAGGCCATCATCGGTTTCAAACGAGATATGAAACTGCAACTCCACCCGTTAAGCTTCACTTGATTTTAGTTTAATAGCATTTGATCGGCGTAGAAATAGGCATCAATTGCTTTAACCTGAAGTCTGTTAGGGGTAGAATTTGTGATAACAATTGCAACCAGTTTAGATCCAGATCGGCGTCTCATCTGGATCCAAACTGTTTGTTAGTTTGATTGAACGATAAATACTGCGCATTTGCAAACAGGGTAGACCCAGATTAGACTGATCCTGTAGGATGGATAAATAAAGATGGATGGGAGGATATTGATGGATATATGGATATATATAGATGGATGGAAGGATGGATGGATATGGAAGGAAGGATGTTGATGGGTGGATGGATAGATATTCATGAATGGATTGAGGAATGGATATTGATGGAAGGAACAATATTGATTGGAGAAGGGTATTGATGGAAGGATGGATATTGATGGAATGAAGGGTATTTATGAAAAGATAGATATGAATGGGTGGAAGGATATTGATGGAAGTGTGAATATGGGTGAGAGACGATTCTAAAGAGTGGTCACAACATAAGGTTTGGTGAAGATATGAAGATATTCTTGAACATGTATTAATTTATACGTCTTATCTGGAGATCTGTATGGCTCCAGATCATTTGACTTTTCAGCAGAACTGTTTGAATGACATTCTGCTCTTTCATTATCTTTAAAAAAAAGAAATAAGGACAATGAAGGTGTAATATTGCATCGAGTATTGAAGCAGACGACACAGACTTTGCAGACGACAGTTATACTAAGCGCTCCAAGACTCAGCTGTGACAATAATGAATGACTTCCTTCATTCTGGAGGACAGGCGCATTTTTATTATTTCGGCCACACTAACTATCGGCTATAAAAAGTTGGCCTTTGCTCCACCTATTTCAAAACGATTGTCAAAAAAGTGATAGTTTTGGTATCTCTGGAAGACATCGACTTACGTAAGCATTTAATCTTGATCTATACTGTTTGTAGGTGTAAGTCAGAGCAAGAGATAAGTGTGCGAACTCAGATACTAAAATCGTCATTTCTCCACCAAACCCTGTTGTGACCACTCTTTAGAATCGTCTCGGAGAAGAACTTTCTTCGAATAACTAACCAGGCATATCCATGGCTGCAGACTAAATGTGCACTGTTCTATCAGAGGTCCAAATAAGATGCGTAAATATAAAATATTTTCAACAATAGCTCCTTTATTTTTCTACCAAACCCTATACTGTGACCACTCTTTAGAATCGTCTCGAAGAGACGATTCTAAAGAATGGTCACAGTATAGGGTTTGGTGGAGAAATGACGATTTTAATAGATGTAACGCATCGTTATCTGTAGCTCTGGAACTTCTATCAAAACGCATTATCCCTTCACCCAAATCGTACCCTGCTGCTTCTCATTCGGATCGCCTCGGAAAGTCGATTCTAATGAGGAGTAATAAGGTTGGAGACATAAAATTTACAGAGCATTAGCTTAAAACGCGCGTTTTGTGGTCTCGAAGAACAGTCGAAACATAGGGTTTAGTGGAGAAGCTATTATTGAAATCATTTTAATGTACTTATCCTATATAGGCCTTTTTGAAATATTTAGCTAGACGTATTAACCCTTTCCCTCATACAAACGTGTTTTCACGCATTTGCAAACAGAGTAGACCCAGATCAGATGGCTCCTAGAGGAGCCGTCTGATCAGGGTCTGCTCTGTTTGCTAATAGAATTTGATAGATCTGTTTCTTTACTTTCTAAAATGGCTGCTATGTATCACCTATATTTCATTATAACTACATGTATTCTGTCCATGAATATTCAGTAGGTAATGAAATTTGTAATAAACACAGAACAGGGAAAGGGTTAATACGCCTTTAAATATAGTTTTGAGGTTATTACAGCAAAGCCCCTCCAAAACGGACGTTAACTTTAGTATAAATATCGGTCTTTGGAGACAGATGGCAACTTCATGCAGGGTGAAAGTCATGCAGAAAGCTCCTCGAGGGGAATTCTGCATGAATATCTCCCTGAATTAAGCAGCCACCTGCCTAAAAGTATTTAAATTATTCTCTTCTAGAATTCCGGTTTAGAGGTTTTTTTCTGTATTCTCCCGTAGATGACAGTTATGTGGAGAGAGAAGAGAACAAAGTTTGTCAAGATGACGTTTGAAATATTTCGCCAAGTTTGTGGGTTAATTTGTGTTTTGCGATCTCTTTGCGTGTTATTTACGAGATTCTTATATACCATAAGTGTCGTCATTTGTAAACTCAAGCGCAGTTGTCTTCGCGAATTATGTCTGTGTGTATTATTAATTTCATAATTACAAGCATGGGTGACTATTCCTCAAGTTATGACCGAAACTGCAGGGCGGAGTAGCATTTACCCATAATTCAACGTGAGAAAAACATATGGCGAAACGGTTTGTATGGTCCCCCTGGTGCATGATGGCGGTGTATTGGTCGCAAATGGAAATAAAATATGTATATAATACAAGAAAACCTGTCCAAAGCGAGCAGCTAAAAGGGGCATAATTCTGGGCCATGTGGTAGCTGAATGCAGGGGTGAAAGTTATACAGAAAGCTCCTACAGGAGCTTTCTGTATAACTTTCGCCCTGAATTAAGCAACCATCTGCGTCGACACCGGTTTTGATTCAATAAAATATAACTGTAAACGGTTTGCATAGATAATCACAGATGCAGCATTGGCAGCGAAAGAATTAATCAAAATCCACGACTTAAGTTATTTATTCTGAGAGCTTGTCAAAATTAACAAACTGTACCTGTCAAGAATTGGAAGACAATATATGCGCATGCCTAGGCTTGATTGACGGCATGTTGACATTTAGTTCTTGAAATGTTAAACATCGTCCGCCTGCCATGTTGTAATAAACACATCAGAACTAGCACATCACGTGGTCTGCACTCTAATTAGCCATTTTAAAGTTTCAAGAAACTAATTTAAATACAGAACGTATCCCTCTGCTATATGGAAAAAGCACCGTCATGGCTCATCCGCCATGTTTGAACACTTCACATGTTGGCTGCGAAATGTATTGACATGCAATTCTGAAAGTTAATTTCCCTCAATTCCTACAAAACTACATATTAATAACAAACATTTTGAATCCTGATGAGAGACCGAGTCTTCTCGCCGTCTGGTCTGGATCCAAACTGCTTGCATGATATCACAAATTATTATTTGCCGCTAGAGTGCAAAATGGTGGAAGACTGCACAATACGCCTTTCATCATCTTCTACAATGGCGGATTCATTATTGATAAATAACCCTTTACTCCATAAATATGCATTTGTAAGTCTTTGCAAACATAGTAGACCAAGATCAGACGACTCTTATTAGGAACGGCTTGATCAGGTTCTGCTATGTTTGCGTATGATGTAATATAGATATGATTCTACACTTTCAGATAAAATGCATAAAGTAAGACACTGTATTTTCCCACCAAACCTTATGCTGTGACCCCTCTAAAATGGTCTCTTTAAGACGATTCTAAAGAGTGGTCACAGCAGAGAGTTTGGTAGAGAGAATGCGATTTTAGTAATTGAGTACGGACCTTTAGATGTTGTTCTGTAATATGTGTTGTAGATTTATATCAAAATAGAGCACACGAAAGTTTCACCAGACGACAGTTTGCTCCAGCTGAAGGGTATGACGTCAGTGATGCTTTTTTCATCGGTTTTCGCGTTCATTCACCTGCCGAGGGTGGCAGTTGAGAAAGAGCACACACCTACGATATGATGAGAATACCATGCATTTTGCATTTTCTTGTCAAACACGCGCTTCCCACACATGGTATGCCGCCGATCTTGGCTAACACTGGTATTTTGTTTTTAATACAGTTGTTGTTGTTGTTTTTGTTGTTGTTGCTTTTGGAATGGTTGTGTACGGTGTTACAATACACATAAAATGTATTAGCAGTAAGTAGCTATATTTGAAGTTTAAACTGTAAGCGAAATGGATGTTGTAGTAACAGATATAGTAATGATAATTATAATAATTAAGCATGTAGTAGTAATAGTAACAATAGAAAAAGTTGTTGTTGTTGTAGTAGTAGTAAGTTAGTAAGTAATAAGTGACAGCAGCAGCAGTAACAGCAGCAGCAATAGTAGTAGAGGAGGTACTAGTAGTAGTAGAAGTAGTAGTAGTAGTAGTAGTAGTAGTAGTAGTAGTAGTAGTAGTAGTAGTAATAGTAGTAGTAGTAGTAGTAGTAGTAGTAGTAGTAGTAGTAGTACTAGTTAGTAGTAGTAGTAGTAGTAGTTGTAGTTGTTCATTCTCTCTAGTTAATGCTCCTTTTCGGTAGATTTATTCAAAGAGGTTGGATATAAAAAATAGCCTATGAGGTAATGGGTTAACGCATCTGATCTGCTTCTGACAAAATATAAAATCATTATTGAAAATAATTGAAGTTTGGAACAGGGAATACGAAAGAAATTCGCCATGACACACTCAGTATGTCTTTTTTCTTTCCTATCCTTATCAAACTCCTCGCTTCTGTAAGTTTGATATTATTACAATTATAATCTCACGCTGTTACAAATCTACCTGTCGTGCTTTAAACTTGTTTGTTACAAATCGCCAAACTGTGATAACCTTTGCAAACGGTTTGGATCCAGATCAGACACCGGGAACCATGGCCTCTCGGGAGTGTCTAGACTATGTGATGCTGTAATTATGTTTTTGAAACAAAACGGAACAACATTCAAACTTATGACAAATTTTGCAGATGCAATTACTGGCATTCAAAACGGTAAACTAGACATACTCCTCGTAAAGCATTCTTGTTTCACAGGATAAAGGTGTTGTTTACGTTTTTTGCCAACAATTTACTGTCAGTACTTTTGCCCCACCCATCAATTCATATCGAGTACGGGCAAAACAGCAGTCGCTTGCATCACGGAATGCAGGTAAAAAATTAACACAGTCTAAATGTTCTGCTATCACGGCAATCTAACCTAACGAATACTCCTTTGATACCATGCTGAACCGTTCGACTCGATTCGCAGTTTTTAGGAACGCCCAAGATAAAGTTCTCTATAAATAATCGAGTTTGGATTACCTACGAAACGAGCGTGTACTGTAAAACACCACTAAATCGGACGTTTTAACTATAGAATCAACACCCATCTTTAAGATAGATGTCAGCTTAATGCAGGATGAACATCATGCAGAAAGCTCCTGGGAGCTTTCTGCATGACTTTCATCCTGCATTAAGCAGTTAGCTGCATAGAAAAAATTAAATTCTTTTTAACTGAACTTCCGGTTTAGAGGGATTTTACTGTACGTACGAAACGAGTGTATCTCCTTCGTGAAATGAGGGCCCTGTTTTATGGGTGTTGTATTTCATGCGTTATATTGTTACTGAACTTTGAACCTTCAGCACGTTGAGTAAATTGTCATCTGCAGAGTATTTTTCTAATCATCTACCTCATGTATATATAGATATAGTAAGAAAAATAAGACCGGATCTGTATAAATTATCTGATTGTTTTCTAATGGCATTATGGACAAGAGCTTGTTTTACCACGGCATCATATCTACGTCATTCCAAGCAAACCGTGCAGAATCTGCTTGATCAGACGGCTCTTATCTGTGAAAGGTTCGAAGTGGCAGAAACTTCAGAATCAGATGAAAATCATTCCATTAGCAAATCCTGAATACAGATCCTGAATACATGTTTGGAAGGTGGAACATTGTAGCCATTTTGGAAAGTAAAGAAACATATCTATCAAATTCCATTGGCAAACAGGGCAGATCCTGATCAGACGGCTCCTATAGGAGCCGACTGATCTTGATCTACTCTGTTGGCAAATGCTTGAAAACACGTTTTAATATGAAGGAAATGGTTAAGCGCTTAATTAACCTAGTTTTCATTCAAAATTTCTTATGAATCGTATAAACAATTCATATTTACATTTTTCGAAAGGAAAAAAACAACACAAAAACAAAAACATTTGTCCTCATATTTTATCGTAGCAAAACCGGAGAAATTTGTTGCATGTATAACAATTTTGACACATGCCGTCCCGCCCATTACTCGGTAAATCCCGTTAATCTCGGACATTGCCGATGTATCATCCGTTTAATCCGGTATTTGACTATGCGTCTCCGAATATTCATGGACTCTTGCTCGTGATTTATCCCCTGTTAAGACTTTTGACAATATAATGGTCGGCATTGTTGAAATCATTTATTGTTTGTCGAAAAAAGGGGAGTCTTTTTGCTCCAAGTGATTGATATAGCAGTGTTAACCATTTCCTTCATAAATGCATTTCCACGCATTTGCAAACAGAGATCCTGATCAGACGGCTCCTATAGGAGCTGTCTGATCAATGTCTGCTCTGTTTGCTTTTGACTAGTTATACATGTAGATGTTATTCTACAGTTTTTGTAAAAGCAAAAAAAAAATCATTGAAAATTAATAATTAATATTCATGATGTCATTATTTTTTACATAATAATTCAACTAGGAAATGGTTAACGAAATGCGCCTAAGCGTTACAGGGAGCTGAACCCGCTGACTGTAAAGTTATAATCTTAAGCAAGCTGCACGTAAGAATGTGTAACGACCTTGACAAATAGAACTTTACTTAACAAACTGATAAACACTCTTATTGTGTTAAAGATGAAGCAGGTATAGCCCTACCTATTGTTTTGAAATTTCAACAATGATTCATTATTATTTTTTTATTATTTTTTATTGTTATTATTATTATTATTATTATTAGTAGTAGTAGTAGTAGTAGTAGTAGCAGTAGCAGTAGCAGTAGTAGAGAAGCTGTCTATTTTAGGTCTACTCTGTTTGCAAAGGCATAAAATACGGTTGTATCAGTAAACGTTAAGAACAGATGACTGCTTAACGCAGAACAAAAGTAACGCAGAAATATCCCAGAGGAGCTTATGCCTTATTATCGCTGTGCATTAAGCTACAACCTGCCTAGGTTGACTAGACTTAAAACAGTCGTTGTAGAGAGTTTTCTTGAATTATTATTACAGTTTTGCGCTAAACCATCTGCATCATTCTCTCGGCTCTTTCGAACGATTCAAAAAAATGAAAGATAAAAGCAGCAAATATTACATTTCAAGTGCTTTCTCAAAGGAATATCAAGTCCTGTCCTATCCTATTTCTGGGTGTGTTCGTTTAAACACGCCATGGAAAGTGTAATATTCACACGCCGTAATAATTGGTCACATAGCATTACCGTTTTAGAGGAAGTTAGGTGCTTGATTTTGTCTATAATCGAATTTCAGTTCTCAGACTGTGGTCGCCATTGTAAAGTATCTTATCGTACAAGTACGTTAGTAAGAACGACAAGTCGACAACTCAGCAAGAGTTACCGTTCTTCTTTGACCGATATTTAAAATCGTAAATGGCAAGCTCAATTAACCCTTTCGGTGCCAAATTTCTAATTGTCGTTTGCAAATTAATTTTGTTAAATCATTCCGTTAAATAAGGTAATGAGATAGATAAATGCAAATTTCAAAGGAATAAAAACCCACAGATATATAGAAATAGAGATTGAGACAAAAAGTGAAGTCACTATTTGTCGTGGTGCATTTATGCGACATTGGCGGTGAAAGGATTAAAGTAGTACCACTACTACACGGTACCTCTATTGCTGTTTCTATTATTGGCTCCGCTAACTACTGAAATAGAAACCCAGAACTACAGGTAAATTAAACTTGTCATTTCTCCATCAATCCGTACAGTAGAACCTGTCTAAAATGTCTAATTATGGGTCTGTAAGGCAGATGGTAGCTTAATGCAGGTCAAAAGTAATGCAGAACGTTCCAGTAGGAGCTTTCTGCATTACTTTTGCCATGCATTAAGCAACCATCGACTTTTTAAAACTCAATAAATGAATGGCCGCTTTGGATTAGTTCCCATCATCATGTCATCTCACCCTTCAGTGTCGCAGTGCCGTTAAACCAACTCACTCACTCACTCACTCACTGACTTACTACTGTATGTTATGACCACTTTGTAAAATCGTCTTGAAGAGAAGATTCTACAGTGTGGCCGCAACATAGAGGTTGGTGGAGAGAAACACGGGAGCTATTCCTGAAAATATTTTAAGTTATGCATCTTATCTTGGCTTCTGAATTAGCGTAATTTCACCGTCGTCACCTCTCCTGAACGATTTTGCCAATTTCACCCAATGTCTGACAGATTGTTATGAGATATTGTAAGTGATGAGAATTGCCCGTTATCGTATGCCGGGGTGTATTAAGTTTATGTCTTGCACGTGCCTAGTCAGGGTTGAAAATAAATACAGTGAGCTATTTTCGTTACTACAGCGTGATGATCTTTGTGGTAATTTTGATTGACAGTGTGGTGCTGCGCTGGTCGCCACAACTGCTTTGGTTACTAGTTACTGCTACTACTTAATGCTACTACTACTAGCCTACTACTACTACTACTACTACTACTACTCATACTACTACTACTACTACTACTACTACTACTACTACTACTACTACTACTACTACTACTACTATACTACTACTACTATTACTATTACTGCTACTACTACTGCTACTACTACTACTACTGCTACTATACTATAATTACTATTACTACTACTACTACTACTACTACTACTACTGCTACTACTACTACTACTACTACTGCTACTATACTACTACTACTACTGCTGCTGCTGCTACTACTACTATTACTACTACTGCTACTACTACTGCTGCTGCTGATACTACTACTACTGCTGCTGCTATACTACTACTACTGCTGCTGCTTATACTACTACTACTTCTCCTACTATTGCTGCTGCTGATACTGATACTACTACTACTACTACTACTACTGCTATACTACTGCTACTACTACTTCTTCTACTACTACTGCTACTTCCACTACTACTACTACTACTACAACTACTACTACTACTACTACTACTACTAGTAGTAGTAGTTCTACTATTACTATTACTACTACTACTACTACTACTACTACTTCTACTACTACTACTACTACTACTACTACTACTTTACTTCATGTGTGATCTAGCGTGAATAGAAGTCACGTGAAGTTTTAAACCTTTCTTTCATATACATATGTAAACGCTTTTGCACACATTCGCAAACAGAGTAGACCATGATCAGATCGTTCATATAGGATCTGCTCTGTTTGCTTTTGACATTTATATAAATCTGATTCTATATTTTTTGGAAAAGCAAAACATTTTCTTAAAACGTTTACATGATATAAAGGAACTGTCTAATCAGGGTTGTCAACACTGTTTGCAATGGCGTAGAAAAGCGGGATTGACAATTAAAATGTTGGCCCATTCCTTGATAGGCTATTTTTAGATCCGAAAAGGAATTTTGTTTTTATAATTTTATAGTTTTGAAACCACTGTGAAAAATATGTAGAGCATTTGCTCCTAAGGAGCAAATGCTCTATTTATCACAATGGTTTCAAGAAGTGACTTTAACAGAGGCGTAGAAAGGCGTATTTGTGGAGGAAAGGGTTAAAACTCTCCCTCGTGAATATTCATGTAAGAAATAATGGCTATGAATAATCATTAGTGGGTCTCTATAATACTACTGTGAAAATGAAAAGGGGATTTTTATTGTCAGATCTTAACAGAAACTATGGAATCAGATATATATAATTTCATCAGCGAACACCAGATCCTGACTTCTGGTCTGGGTCCACTCAGTATACAAAGCTGCCAAAAGTCGTTTGTATGAGCAAAAGCGTTTAGTCGAAGTATTTTCTTTGTAGTCCAATTTGAATTATTATACATCCGGAACGGGTTTTAAAATTATCATTTTGAAGAACGTGTGCATTAATACCCGTCTAACAGACAAAAACTAAATGGCAATAATACCCGTAACGACCATACGCCTCCCTTGTAACAGACAATAGGCTTTAAATCGGGTATTTTATGAACCCGGAAGAGCGCTCATGCAGCGGAAAATGTTCCCCGTGTGTTTCTACTCACAATGACACTTACAAGTTTTCAACAGGGTGCATGTATATAGTGTGACCGCTTAAAATGTCATAGTGTTGGTCTTGACACTTTTTTCACACATGCTCGACAGAAACTGTATCAGACCTGTATTAGATCATAAGCAAATCCTGATCAGATGACTCACAACAGGGGGCTCTGATCTGGGTCTGCTGTGTTTACAATTACATGCCCGTAACAACCGTTAGAATATGTTCCTATCAGACAAAGTGATAAGACGCCTTCTACGCTTTTGCAAACAGAGTAGACCCAGATCAGATGGCTCCTGTAGGAGCCATCTGATCTGGGTCTACTCTGTTTGCTTATTGCATTCTATAGATTTAATTCTTTAGTATCTGCTATGGTCAAACTGTCCCCTGTGCACGTGCCTGTATAAAAACAAATAAGTAACAAATTACTTTTCATGATTTCATTATTTCTTCATGAATATTCATGGAGCAATGGTTTAACCCTTTCCCTCATATAAACGTGCTTTCAGTGAAATTCACGCACTTGCAAACAGAGTCGACCCAGATCAGACGGCTCATAGAGGAGCCGTCTGATCAGGGTCTGCTCTGTTTGCTAATATAATTTGATAGATATGTTTCTTTGCTTTCTAAACTGTCTACAATGGTCCACCTTCCACATTTCTTTATGACTATTATGTTTATGAATATGCATTAGGTATTGAACTTTGGAATAAACATAGAACAGGGAATGGGATAAATGAGTTCATGATATGACTTGTATCTAATGCTTTCGAGCCCTCTTATCTCGAACTACACTCTTGGATATGTCTCCTATTTTAACCCTTTATCTTATTTCTAATGAAATAAAGAAATGGCGACTGAAGACGACCGACCGAATGTTTGGCCATGGCAGGAGTTAAAGGGGAAGTCCCTACATTTGACGCGTTTCAAAAACCCCTAAAATATACAAAACTCATTTGTTTATATGCTGAAAAGTAGTGTATCGCAAGTAAACCCATCCAATTACCGTTTTAATGACAAAACATGCATGTGTTTGATATCGCCGATCCCGATTTTACTCACGATGTTTCAGTTTTATTCGGGTTGGGTTTTAGTTTCTTAACTGTGCGCCCTAGTCGCGTTTCTCCGACCACTTCCGAGAAAAGCTATTTCGTAAACAATGGAGGGATCGGATGATCATCGGCAAAACGCGGAAAATTTTAAAGGAAAAGGTCGACAGTATTGTGTTGTAGAACAAAAATTATGAGTATTGCTAAAATCGGTGTATTTGTATCACAGGGGCATTTTTCGATATAAATTCAAATTGGCAATCTTCATAATAATGCTTGAGTATAAAAAGTACCAAGTTTTATGATGTTATTGAAAATATGCGTTCATTGTAGGGACTTGCTCATTAAAATCTAATCTAGTATGTTAGTCAATAAACCGAGCAGACGCTGATCAGACAGCTCATATAGGAGCTGTCTGGTCTGGGTCTTCCCTGTTTGCAAATGCGTAAATGTGTCTCTCTACCAAGTAAAGGGTTAAGCTTTGGAAGAAATTTTAAACCTTTTACCCGATGAATATTCATGTAGAAATAATGAATATTAATTAGATTAACCCATTCCCTCATAGGCTATTTATAGACCAGACCTCTTTGAATATATCTACCGAAAAGGAGCATTTGCTAGATAAAAGGAAACTTTTAGAAGTTTTCAAACCATTGTGATAAATAGAGCATTTGCTCCATAGGAGCAAGTGCTCTATTTATCACAATGGTTTCAGAAAGTGACTTTTACAGAGTCGTCAAAAGGCGTCAATATGAGGTAATGGGTTAATTGTTATAATAGCACACTGACATAGGAAGGTTTGGCCGAGGCGGGAGCTATAGAATCATATCTATATTATATCATAAGCAAATAGAGCAGACCCTAATCAGACGGCTCCTATAGGACCAGTCTCATCTGGGTCTACTCTGTTTGCAAAGGCGTAGCAAAGCGTATTTATGGAGTAAATGTATAAATGATACATGTATATGGAATACGGTTGCACGTGCGTGACACTTTGGTTCAAGCGCACTTGAGAAAAGTAGATAACGGAAAGAGAATTAACAATATCATGTTTGAGATGAACTTGAAAAGCTATTTATCAAAGTGAATAAAAACCTCATAAAAGATAATGATAGCAAAAAGTGGAGATCTCACATATCGAGTTGAAACTCTGATGGCATGTTCAAATACGTTCGTTTAGCCCGTATATGTGTGAGAGTGACCTCGACCTAATATGGGTGAGTGGTGACCTCTACCAAATATGGATGTTTTCGTAGACGGGGTGGGGGTGGGCTCAGCAAGTTGAAGGTTTTCTACTTAGATGGGAAACTAAAGTTTTAATAGAAGCATTGGGGTCTGGGTCTGCCGATGGCCCTTTCTAGGGTCCAAATGTGTTCGCGGGCGTATTAGCGAGTATCTATGCGAGTAACTCGGCGTCTCATCAGAGTCCAAACTATTTGATGCTCGATGGCAAGTTTTGACGACAAAAATTTGCTCTGCAGGCTAAAGATAAGTTTCGAAGAATTCGTTCCTACATGTATATTTGCATTTTATCATTCATGACGCTAAGCCACTTGTCGACTTCTAAAAAAATGGTGACTGCTTAATTTTTAAACATTGATTGTTTTCAGTTTCTTTTTTAAAATGCAATTAGGGTGAAACAAACAGTTTGGATCCAATTTGCGACACTTATTCGGCGTCTAAGTTGAATCCAAACTGTTAACTACGGTTATCGACAAAGAGAGGTCAAGAAAAGATGAGTAAATTTAAACATTTCAATAATAACTTCTTTATTTCTACACAAAACCTTATGTTGTGACCACTCTTTAGAATCGTCTCTGAAGAGACGATTCTAAAGAGTGGTCACAACATAAGGTTTTGTGCAGATCTGGGTTTACTCTGTAACTGTGAGAAAAGTCGTTTATATGAAAGAAAGGATTAACCCTTTATTCTATAGAGGTACACCTAAACGCTTTTCTAAACAGAGTAGACCCAGACCAGACGGTTATTGTAGGGGCAGTAGGAGATGTCAGATCAGGGCCTGCTTTGTTCGCTTCCGAAATAATATAGATATCCAGAGGTCCTGATAAGATTGCTAAATTAAAATATTTTCAAGAATAACTTCTCTATTTCTCCACCGAACCCTATGTTGTGACCACTCTTTAGAATCGTCTCTTCGAGACGATTCTAAAGAGTGGTCACAACATAGGGTTTGGTGGAGAAATGACGATTTTAGTATTTCTGTACGTACCCTTATCTGCATAGCTCTGGATAATTATCTGGTTGATATCCATGATGGCAGTGTCTCTGACACGAATATTCATGCGGTAAATGGTTATCTCGAAGGAGTTGTAACATCTAGAAATACTTAAGATTCAGATGAGGGTTTATCGTAGCGTTTTTTACTGACACTTATGACCATTTTTTGCTTTTCATAGTCTATTAATTCTTTACTCAGTGAATATTTGTGTACGAAATAATGACATCATGAATAATTAATATTTATATTGATTGTTATATCACATTGACACATTTTGGCCACTTTAGAAATCTTAGAATTGGGTGTTTATATGTTTTTTTTATAATAAGCAAACGGAGCAGACCCTGATCAACGGCTCCTGTAGGAACCGTCTGATCTGGATCTACTCTGTTTGCAAAGGTGTAGGGAGTTAAGGGATTAAAGAAATAGTTTTTATTTTCAGAAATGAAACAAAGCGACACAACTTTTGCTCCTCGAATTAAATGTTAACGTGTGAGTTTTATGTCCTTTCGCCGCAAATATTTGCAGATCTGCCCTTGGTTTGAGTATACAGAAAAACTCGCGAGATCGAACATTGAGTCTCGTTAGTACGAACTCTCGTATAAGTGTTATTATCCGGGTCTTTAAAGCAGATCAGATTCATGCATGATGAATCATAATGCCATTCAGAAATCCCATTGTATGACTTTCAGTCCGCATTCAGCAATCATCTGCCTATAGAGTTCTCAATTACATTAGAACCTCACTTAAGTGACCATTCATTTATTGAACATAGAAGTGTTGAAAAACAAGTGCATGGTTGCTTAATGCAGGGCAAAAGTAATGCAGAAACCTCTTATAGGAGCTTTCTGCATTTCTTTTGACCTGCATTAAGCTACCACCTGCATTTATATACCAATAGTTAGACTTTATTTGGATTACCGTATAAGACAGTTTCTGCTGTTATTCGGATAAGTGAGGTTTCATTGTTCTTTACATGTCACGTTCATGTTGTGACGGGAAAAATATGAAATGAACAAGGAAAGGTTTTAATGTGTATTGAAGTGACAATCTATTCTGATAACAGTGTTTACTAAAGAGGCGGCTAAATACTAGACACGGTAATATATCACGAACAGCGCTCAAAATAATGAGATATGGGTAATCGTAGTCATTTTCGTACTCATTCGGCTGATTTCGGTACTCTTCGGAATTGCTCGGAGAATCATTATGAGGTTTTATGATTGAAATAGTATCTCTATCTCGCTTTGAAGATTATTTCGACAAACATGCAAGAGTTCATTTGAGTGCTCATGAATGTTTTGGTTTTGGTAAGCAACATAGACCCACTTTACCTTCTACTCCTTGAATATTCATTTAAGAAATAATGAGATCGTGAAAATTAATTAGATTCATTGTTAAAAAAGCATAAGGACACAGGGAGTTTTGGCCATGGTCCGCCATAGAAACTGTAGAATCATATCTATACGTATTATATCATAAGCAAACAGAGCAGACCCTGATCAGATGGCTCCTATAGGAGCAGTCTGATCTATGTATTCTCTGTTTGCAGAAATATTTATGTATTCACTCGTAACATTGTTATCCCATTCTCTCATATTGACGACTTTTGACGACTCTGTAGACGTCACTTTGTGGACCTACAGATGATGTTTATGTGCCAAAGATGAAAGCTGAGAACCCTGAAGATTCAGAGGAGACGATTTTTAAAGGTTGAAATTGTTGACGACCGACAACGCACGACGGACGACGCACGACGACGGAAAAGGCTCACAAAAGCTTACTCTGAGCACAAAAGTGCTCCGGTGATCTAAAAATGGAAAGAATGGAGAGAAAGAATTGGAAATCATTTGTAATCCAGAAAAAAGAAAGATACGAAGAGATACAATGAGTTGAGAAATATTTTGTTGTAATCGGGACGAAGGATACAGTGTTCATTATAGATATAATTAATTATCTCATTAGAAGAATAGGGTGGGTAAACAAGGTTAATTACTGGTCGTTCACCAGCTGCCATTTCATAACACTCGTACTGCGACACGAAGCCTGTGTCAATTTCAACTTTAACCCATTACCTCATAGGCTATTTTTAGATCCTACATCTTAAAAAATCTACCGAAAAGGAGCATTAACTAGAGAAAAGGAAAATATAGAATGTTGTAGTTTGAAACCATTGTGATAGATAGAGCATTTGCTCCTTTAGGAGCAAATGCTCTATTTATTACAATGGTTTCACAAATTGACTTATACAGAGTCGTCAAAAGTCGTCAATATATGGGAATGTGTTAAACAGTTTTAGACATCCATATATATTCATCGAGTGATCGCTTTGTAAGGATTCGATTGTATTTATATAATTATTATTATGATGCTATTATATCTCGTTGATAGTGAAAGTGACGCCGAGCCATCTTTGATATGATAAAGTTTGATAATATAACTGGCACATTGATAAGTGTTAGGTGCATTGTATAAGCCCATTGTATCGTGTGACCATCATCACGGGCCACAAGTCTGTTAGTAAATTGATAAACTGTACAGATAAATATTACCCTCGCTCTATGTCGCATTTTGAAACACATTTTAATATTTTATATCTTAAAGATTTTATATAGTAGAACCTGTCTTAAGCGGCCATTAAAAGTAAGTCGTATCATGGGCGACGGTTAGGCAGAGGGTGAGTTAACAGAGGGTAACTTTGTCGGTTCAAAAGCCCAGTTTGGGCTTATGTTGATTGTTATGTATCTTGCCGACGTTAGATAAAATTTATCTCATCTTAACTTAATGCAGGACTTTTGTCCTGCATTAAGCAACCGCCCTGCTTTTTAAGACCCCTGTGTTTAATACAATGAATGACGGCTTAGGACTTTGAGGTTCTACTGCATATCTTAACCCATTCCCATATAGGCTATTTTTAGACCCAGCCTCTTTGAATGAATCTATCGAAAAGGAGAATTTTTTAGAAAGAAGGATTTTGTTTTAGAATTATGTAATTTTGAAACCAATGTAATAAATATTTATCACAATGGTTTCAGATAGTGACTTTTTCAGAGGCGCCAAAAGACGTTAATATGAGGCAATGGGTTAAACTGCAAACCGACGTCACATCAGGATCCAAACTGTTTGATGCGCGGTCAATAGAATTTTAAAAGATTTACGTTAGTAAAAAAAAATGTTCTGCATATCAGTGATTGAGCAGACATATTTTTTTCGGCATGCAAATAGTTTAGATCCTGATCAGATGCCGCGAATTCTCGGTGTCTACTGTCGAAAATAGGTGTTACCATTTTCTGTCGCTGTGCACGGTGTTAACATCACTACAAGGCTTGGTGCAGTGCCAGAGAAGGGGTGTGTACCGTACAGAAAAACACGGGCCTATACCCTGCGAATGCGAGAAACGGGTTTACTGATATTTGCAAACAGTGTAGACCCAGATCAGAGGGCTCCTAGAGGAGCCCTCTGATCAGGGTCTGCACTGTTTGCCATTCAGAAACCTGTAGCATAATAAATTATTTCATGCTGGATGGGCTATATCGTTAAACAAGTAATGATAGTTTCCAGTTGGAGAATAAGAAGTATTGGTAGGGTTGCTATTCAAAGCTGTTGATATAGCTGATTTTGTCCTCCTTAGATTAAGCTCAGCGGGGGTAGCAAGGTTAATACGTCATGATTTTGACGTTGTTGCTTTAAAATAAATAAGCAGATAAAGAGAGAAAAACCTCGTACAATTACGCTGGGGCGTAGAGTTTTGCGTGAAGTTAATATACTTTAGGTTTTGTAATTGGTGAAGGATATTCAGGGCACTGCGTTCAGATCCAGTTTAGCAACATCTTTTTTTATAGCTTGAAGGAATGAGAGAATAAGACGCAGATAACGAGGAAGCCAGGGAGGAAATATAAGGATAGAAGGAGAGAGAGAGAGAGAGAGGGGGGGGGGGGGCGGGGGTAGAGAGAGAGGGGGTAGAGAGAGAGAGAGAGAGGTAGAGAGAGAGAGAGGTAGAGAGAGAGAGAGAGAGAGAGAGAGAGAGAGAGAGAGAGAGAGAGAGAGAGAGGAAGAAGTATACTTGTGGGTCAGGTGGTACCTTAATGCAGGGCAAAAGCAATATAGAAAATTCCTCTTTGAGCTTTCTGTATTACATGAGCTCTGCATTGAGCATCTACCTGCAATTTGATGCTCCTATGATCAATAAATGAATGGCCGCTTAATCATTCCCTCATATTGACGACTTTTGACGATTCTGTTAAAGTCACTTTGTGAAACCATTTCCTATAGGAGCAAATGCTCTATTTATCACAATGGTTTCAAACTACATATTTCCTAAAATTTGCGTATCTCTAATTAATGCCCCTTTTCGGTAGATTTATTCAAAGAGGTTGCATCTAAAAATAGCCTATGAGGCAATGGGTTAAGACCGGTTCTGGTATTTTAAGAACTGGGAAAAACTTGAAATTGAAAATAAAAGCAGACTATGTACAGTTATTTTGCTGACGAAAGTTTATTTGTTAAACATGATATGCAGGGTTGGTATTTTCGCAGCCTCTCGAATAGTTTCTGTCTGGGTAGATATTTTTAATGTCAGCCGTTCCCATGTCGAGTAAACAACCCCTGCTGAAAGGTTCGTCTGCTGCGGTTTTAGGTTAACCCTTACTGTGTCACGTGATGATTTCTGAAACTTTTGATTGGTTCAACCGTATTGATTCTACAGTAATTCCTATCTAAACTGGACGTTCAAATTAGTATCAGTAGATGGCATGTAGTAGAACCTCTCTAAACCGGAGTATTAGTTGAGAAGAAGTTGGATATTTTAGGCAGGTAGTTGCTTAATACAGGGTGAAAGTCATGCAGAAAGCTCCTAGAGGAGCTTTCTGCATGAGTTTCACCCTGCATTAAGCTGTCACCTATCTCTTAGACCGATATTTGTACCAAATTTAAAGTCTGGCTTCGAGAGGATTTATTGTATTAATACATGATGAAGGACATACAGAAAGCTCCCCAAATCCTGCATTAAGCAGCCAGCTGCCTAAAAGAATAACTCGGCATCTCATCTGGAGCCAAACTGTTTTCAAAAGCCACTCAGATCGCTCTTGTCATCGGGGTAAGGATAAAACGCGTTCTCCCCACAATGCACTTTGAATGAAATCGGCTGATCTGAATCCAAACTATTTGCCAGTGATATCAAGACCGTATATCTGGTGTGTTATCTGTCAAACATAGATAAACATAATATAGTGTGCCAGATAGTTGGTATTTTCGTAACCTTTCTCCACCGATTTAGAATCATGACAGTGTAACAAACAAGGTCAATATATCACCCACTGAAAAAAAGGTTATATATATACAAAGCTCTCTCGCACGTCATGATTTAATATCCCGTCATGTCACGCAGAGAGCCATGATGCAATGTTCGTTGCGCTTGGATTATCTTTTGAATTCGATTACTCGTGATGAATATTATATTACAGTAGGACATGTTTTAGTTGGCCTTCAAAAAGAGTCCTAATTATGGGTATGCAGAGATATAGACAAGATGCGTAAATCTAAACATTTTCAACAATAGCTCCTTTATTTTTCCACCAAACACTAAACTGTGACAACTCTTTAGAATCGTCTCGAAGAGACGATTCTAAAGAGTAGTCACAGTATAGGGTTTGGTTGAGAAATGCCGATTTTAGTATTTGGGTACGCACCGTTATCTGTAGCTATCGGTATGTAAGGCAAGTGGTAGCTTAATGCAGGTCAAAAGTAATGCAGAAAGCTCCTAAAGGAGCCGTCTGATCTGGGTCTATTCTATTTGCTAAGGCGTATAAACGCGTTTATATGGGAGAGAATGTTAAAGTATTAATCCCTACTTGCAACGCCTAATCGAAATCCATAAAATTACATAAAGCCTATTTGTTTATATGCTGCAAATTAGATCGTCAGAAAGCGGACCCAGCGCTACAGATAAAGGTGCGTACCCAAATACTAAAACCGTCATTTCTCCACCAAACCCAACACTATGACCACTCTTTAGAATTGTCTCTTTGAGACGATTTTAAAGAGTGGTCACAGTATAGGGATTGTTGGAGAAATAAGGTCTTAGGGCCCGTTTTAACCATTTCCCTGCTTCATATCTATTCAGTATTACATCACGCCATGAATATTCATCTACAGAATCGATAAAATGGAACATGGGAAAGGGCGTTTCTTCACTGTTATTGCAACTGCATAAGTAGATATATAAATTTCCTGAAGATAATAGAGCAGATCCAGATCAGACGGCTCCTACAGGAGCCGTCTGATCAGGGTCTGCTCTGTTTACAAAGCCCAGAAAAGCGTATTTATGAAGAAAAGGGTTAATATCGTGCAAAATGATGAAATTTTGAATTTGAAACACAACCCGTATACGGTCATGAAAATCATAAAAACTTAAGAGAATCAGTATAACCCTTCTTATGTTGAAACCAGAAAAGTGTCCGCTCAATCTCTGATCTGCTGTCCTTTTCACTGATTTTCAATTCGATCAATTTTTTGAGAAACTGTTAACTGAATGTCAAACAGTGTGGATCCTGATGAGACGCCGAGTTACTCGGCGTCTCATCTGGATCCAAACTGTTTGCAAAATGCAAGTCAAGACGCGCTTAATACGAGAAGTGTCTAGAGGTTGTGATGGATCATCCAAGACCGGGTGCTGCAAATACCAATTGAATACCAGGTTTGGGTGTGGCTGTATTACTATGTATCCTTCAGTAATGTCTTATGATGACTGCCAAAAGATTTGCGTCAATAAGCTAAGCGTTGTGAGTTTTTTTACGTTTTGGTAAATAGTCTTAGCGGGGTGGATATAGATTAGGTACAATGAAACCTGTCTGCAACGACCGTCTAAAATAGGTGTACAGTAAAACCCCTCTAAACCGGAATTCTAGAAGAGAAGAATTTTAAATACCCTTAGGCAAGTGGCTGCTTAATACAGGATGAAAGTCAAGCAGAAAGCTCCTAGAGGACTTTCATTCTACATTAAGCTACCACCTGTCTCCAAGAAGGATATTTATACTGACAATAACGCCCAGTTAAGATTTTTACTGTAATTAAAAATGTTTTATATTTTGGCATGTAGCCTTAGTAAACTAGGTAGATCCAGATTAGATACAGGAAGCACTGTCTATAGCGACCACCCTAAGTGAGTCTTAATTCTGCTTTTAAGGATAAGTGGTAGCTTAATGCAGGATGAAAGTTAAACAGAAAGCTTCTCCATGAGCTTCCTGCATTACATTTGTCCTGCATTAAGCAGCCACATGCTCCTATGTGTATTCAGTAAGTAGTCGCTATAGTAAGGTGCTACTGTCCACAGAAAATGTCTGCGGACATTGGAATTTGGATTCGAAAGGCTTGCGATGAAAGAAAGGAAGACAAATGGATAAACTTGAAGAAAGAATGAACCCTTTCCCTGTTCTATATTTATTCCAAATTTCAATACCTACTGAATAATCATCGGAAAATTATAGCCGTTTTAGAAAGTAATGAAATAGATCTTTCAAATTCCATTAGCAAACAGAGCAGACTCTGATCAGACGGCTCCTATAGGAGCCGTCTGATCTGGGTCTGCTCTGTTTGCAAATGCGTGAAAACTCGTTGATATGAGGGAAATAGTTAACGGAAAGAAGAAATAATGGAAAGAGAATGATGGAAAGAAGAAATAATGGAAAGAGAATGATGGAAAAGTCGAAGGACGAAAGGCATAATGGTTAAAAGGAAGAATGAAGACGGAAAAGAGAGTCATGTTGTGTGTTATATACAATTGTTTTATTCAAATATACTAAATAGTGTGTGCATATAGTAACATTTTCCTTCATATAAACGTTGTTCACGCATTCGCACACAGAGTAGACCCAGATCAGGCATCGCCTCTATGCGGTATATTTAAATTATGATAGTGTTTTAACCATTTACTTCATATAAACGCATTTTCACGCATTTGCAAACAGAGAAGACCTGTAGGAGCCATCTGACCAGAGTCTGCTCTGTTTGCTGATGGAATTTGATAGATCTGTTTCTTTAGATTCTAAAATAGCTACAATGTTCCACATTCTATATTTCATAACTATTTTGTCCATGAATATTCAGGAGGTATTGAAATTAGGAATAAACAGGGAAAGAGTTAAACCTTTCCCTTATGTAAGCGCATTTTCACGCATCTGCAAACAGAGAAGACACAGATCAGGCGGCTCCTATAGGATCCGTCTAATCAGGATCTACTCTGTTTGCTTATGGTGTAATATAGATCTGATTCTACAGCTTCTGCCTGAGTCAAAATGTCATGTGTTCATATGCCATTATAAAAAAATATATATATTCTTATTAATATTCATGACGTCATTATTTCTTACACATGAATATTCAGGGAAAGAGTTAAGCGCTTCTCTCGTGTTAATCTTTATCCTGCTATTCGTGAGCTGGCTTGTGTTTTCAAACCGATTCGGTTCAGGGGAGACGCCGAAAAACTCTCCGTCTGATCAGGATCCAAGCCGTGTGGTACTCGGACCAGTGTGTATCAAAAGCACAGTTAATATTGTTTCATATAACGACGTGAGATGTCTTCAATTTTTACAGCATGATTGGGAGTAAATGTTAACCTTTCGCTTGCTATTCACGTCAATATACCTACCTGTAAATAGTGAAGACCCAGATGAGACAGCTCCTGCAGGAGCTGTCTCATCAGGGTCTGCACTAATTACAAGTTGATCGTGCAACCAGTGCACTCCACAACAGTGATTGCACAGCGAACTACTTGTACACAGTGAAGATATATATAATTATACAATAGGACATAAGTAGAGGAGAAATGTATTTTAAAATTCGGCCAGCGAAGGGTTAACATATTACATCTCAAGTTCTCTGATGTAGGCGAAAATCTTTTGCCACTATACTGATGAATTTGTAAATCCCAGCACCCTTGATATTTCACGAGCGAAGAATAACTTTCAAGTACTTTTTCTTCATATCATCATGATTCATTACATAATCACGGGGTTGTAAGATACTCTCTATTAAATAATTGGTCCTCTCTGACCCAAGATATAAATCATTATAGAACACGCAAGATGCGGTTACACCTTTATCCCCAACAATGCATTCGTGATAGCAGTTCGGCACAGTTTTATCCTGATGTGGCGCTGGGTACTTTTGGCATCGCATCAAGGATTGGTTTTATTTGTCAAGTTTTTTTGGTAAATATTTTGAGATTTTCGGTAGACAACAGTTGTGTAGTATTTTAACGCATTCCCTCATAGGCTATTTTTAGATCCAGCCTCTTTGAAAAAGTCTACCGAAAAGGAGCATTTACCAGAGAAAAGGACACTTTTAGAATTTTGTAGATTGAAACCATTGTGATAAATAGAGCATTTACTCCTATAGGAGCACTAAATTACATCAAATAGTTTGTGTTAAAATGCAGGTGACTGCTTAAAGCAATGTGAAAGTAAAACAGAACGCTTTCACTTTCACCTTGCTCTAAGCAGCCATCTGTCCTAAATACCAACGAATTAATACAATTTAGTGTTCGTTATAGAGAGGTTTTACTGTATACTATTCAAACGTTTGGACACTTCGTCATTAGTTTCTCAAAAGCTAAACTTAATGGAATGTTAAGTAATAACGTTTAAGATGACTTTTTTTTTCATTTTGAAAAGGTTTATGCATGTTTATTTTCTCATTTGTGGTGTTGTATTTCTATTGTAATATCGTTTGTGTTTTGGTAAATGTCGTTTCTGTTTTGTATTTGTCATTTCTCTGTTCATAATTGTAAAGTTTGTTTTCTTTTGTAATGTTGTTATTCTTTTGTAAAATCGTTTCTGTTTGTGAAGTTTTTCGGCTTTAAAACATTGGTTCTCTTTTGTAATGTTTCTCTTTCGTGAATGTAATATAATGTGTCTCTTTTGTGATGTTGTTTCTCTTGTGTGATGTTTCTCTTCTGTAATGTTGTTTCTCTTTTGTTAATGTAATATAATGTGTCTCTTTTGTGATGTTGTTTCTCTTGTGTGATGTTTCTCTTCTGTAATATTGTTTCTCTTTTGTAATGTAATGTTGTTTCCCTTCTCTTTTTGTAATGTAATGTTGTTTTGCTTCTCTTTTGTAATGTAATGTTGTTTGTATTTTGTTATGTTGTTTCTCTTTTGTAATATTGTTTCTCTTTCGTTTTTGCAGGTGAACAACAACGGCATCATATCGTTTCTGGATAAACTGACCACGTACAAGCCTATGAACTTTACCAGCGGTGAATATGAAGGCAACCTCGCGCTTATAGCGCCGTATTGGGCAGACATAGACATTGAAAACGTTCGGTCAGGTGAATTTAACGAGAAAGTGGTGTACAGACAGACGAACGATAGTGATATATTGGCACGTGCAACGTCAGACGTACGCACGTACTTCACGGGCCAACAGAACTTCTCCGCGCGACTAGTGTTTATTGTCACGTGGTACAACGTTGGATTTTACGGCGCGGCTGCCGAAGGCAAAACCAAAGTAAGTAAAGCTGTAACAGTGAGATAAAAAATTAACCGCTTTATCCCATTACCTCATAGGCTAGTTTAGACCCAACCTCTTTGAATAAATCTACCGAAAAGGAGCTTTAACTAGAGAAAATTTTAGAATTGTGTAGTTTTGAAACCATTGAGATAAATAGAGCATTTGCTCCTATAGGAGCAAATGCTCTATTTATCACAATGATTTCACAGTGATTTTTACAGAGTCGTCAATATAAGGGAATGGGTTAATCATTTACTCTGTGAATATTCATATAAGAAATAATGACATTATGATAATAAATTATATATTTTATAATGACACATGGTTACTGGACTATCAGGCCCTAGTAGAGAATGTAGAATTATATTAATGTTGTTTCATAAGCCAACAGAGCAGACCCTGATCAGACGGTTACTATAAGAGCCGTCTGATCTAGGTCTACTCTGTTTGCTAAGGCGTAGAAAGTCGTATTTATGGAGTAAAGGGTTAATCTGTTCAACATTGATTTAAGCTCCACTTTTTCAAAAAAAGTTGAGCTATTGTCATGACCCACTCGTCGGCGTCGGCGTTGGTTTACCTTTTTGTTAAGGTCCTTTTCTCAGAAACCATCAAAGATATTTGGTTCATATTTAGTATGTATGTTTACTATCACAAGGGGAACCCATTTAACAAGGGTAGGTAACTTTAAAATTAATTTTGCCACCCCCTTTTCTACTTAGAATTTTCATTGTTGGTTAAGTTTTATGTTCAGGTCCATGTCTCAGAAACTGTCAGAGATATTTGGTTCAACTTTGGTATACATGTTAACAATTACAAGGAGGCAATTTCACAAGGGCATGTAACTCTAAAATTAATTTTGCTGTTGTTATCTTCTCTTGTTTAGAGTGGAATAGCCCATCAGTGTTTAACTATAGATTTCACTCAGCATGGAAGGATTTAACTTGTCAAATGATTTAGAATATCAAATAGTGGAGACCCTGATTAGATGACTCCTCGGTGAATTCTCTGATCTGGGTTTATACTCTTTGCAAATGTCAGCGCGTGGATGTCCCGCATTCAAAGGGTGAAGGTCAGAGTGGTAGTTTAACCCATTACGTCATAGGCTATTTTTAGATTTAACCACTTTGAATAAATCTACCGAAAAGGAGCATTAACTAGAGAAAAGGATTTTTTTTAGAATTTTGTAGTTTGAAACCATTGTGATAAAATAGAGCATTTGCTCCTATAGGAGCAAATGCTCTATTTATCACAATGGTTTCAACAGGTGATTTTTACAGAGGCGTAGTACAAAGGCGTATTTATGGGGGACATGGTTAATGCAGGACACATTGTATAGAGGCATATACAAAGTTAAGCGTATTCAGAAAGCTCCTATAGGAGCTTTCTGAATTACTTTTGCCCTGCATTAAGCAGCCACCCGAGTTTTAAGACGTTTATGTTTGGTGGTCACATAAGCGAGCCTTTTGCTCTATTGACTGCAGTTTGTTTATAACCGATAATATTACTATTTTCGAGGAGGGCGATGAACTGATAAACTCGATTCTATATTTAGTCAGTATATATATAGCAGCATTGCAGTATTCCTCGACACCATTCAGTATCTATCGGTAGTTCTACCTACGATGTGCCTACTTGCAGTGCAATTGTTACAGCGATAGGTAACTCCCGGAGAATAACATTTTAATGTAGTGCTTCGTTTAAAATTAGACATAACAATTGGCGGGAAAAATAAAACATGTTTTGGTTCAGGACGTGACTTCGAAAACGCCCATGCAGCTGCAAATTATAAGTCGTTGCAAAGTTTGTTGTCTCTTCATAAAATCAGCACAGGTGTTATGAGATATTTCCAAAACATATACTTTTATTTATAGTTCACACATTAGAACGTTTAACCCATTCCCGCATATTGACGCCTTTTGACGCTTCTGTAAAAGTTATTTGATAAATAGAGCATTTGCTCCTATGGAGGAGCAAAATGCTCTATTTATCACAATGGTTTCAAAACTACACAATTCTGAAAATGTCCTTTTCTGTAGTAAATGCTCCTTTTCGGTAGACAGGTTGGATCTAAAAATAGCCTATGCGGGAATGGGTTAAACTAAGTAGATCTAAGTTCTGTAGTCGCTACCACCGCCTTTTGGGTTTACAATATCAAGTTTAAAGGACTGATAATCATTACCTCTCCAAAGCGACAACTTTCTGATTAAACATATATGGTTTGAAAAGCAGGTGGTTGCTAAATGCAGGGCGAAAATAATGCAGAAAGATCCAGCAGGAGCTTTCTACATAACTTTCGTCCTGCATTAAGCGACCACCTGCCTTTAAGACTAAGAGGTGGATCTCTTTATGGTGGTCGCATTAGAGGGGTATTACTTTTTATGAACTATAACCTATACTTGTAGTTATGTTTTTCTCCGCTAGTACTTTTTTCTTTCTTTTTTATCAGTCGGTGCTTGTAATGACGTTAACCTTTTACGTCATAGGCTATTTTTAGATACGACCTCTTTAAATCAATCTACCGAAAAGGAGCATTAACTAGAGAAAAGGAACATTTTAGAATTGTGTAGTTTGAAACCATTGTAATAAATAGAGCATTTGCTCCTATAGGAGCAAATGCTCTATTTATCACAATGATTTGACAAAGTGGCTTTTACAGGGTCGTCAAAAGTCGTCAATATGAGGGAATGGGTTAAATAGGAATTTGAGATATATCTTGCAGAAACGATCCTCATGCTGAACAAAGTTACATTCACCAAGAAATACAGACCAAAAATGGTTCAACCCTTTGTCCTTCATATAAACATTTTCTCGCGCATATGCAAGCAGAGTTGATCCAGATCATACGACTGCTATATGAGCCGTCTGATCAGGGTCTGCTCTGTCTTTTCATGCTGTGATATGGATCTGATACTACAGTTTATGTCAAAGCAAAAACCTCCCTTGAAATTTTTACATTATACAGGTTCAGCTAATAAATACCGGTATTCATGATGTAATTAGTTCTTACATGCATATTGAACAGGTAAAAGATTAACCCTTGGCCTGATGAATAATCATGTACATGTAATACATATTACAGACAGAGCACCAGATAGGATGCGTAAATTAAACTATTTTCAAGTATAACTTCTTTATTTCTCCACCTAACCCCATGTTGTTACCACCCTTTAGAATCGTCTCGAAGAGACGATTCTAAAGAGTGGTCACAACACAGGGTTTGGTGGAGAAATGACGGTTTTAGTATTTCAGTAGGCACCTTTATCTATAATAATAATAATAATAATAATAATAATAATAATAATAATAATAATAATAATAAAGACTTTATTTAACGAGAGTACTCATTTGGTATCTGCAGCTCTGTGTAACAGTAACAGATCTACAAATGGTTTAACCCTTTACGTGGGGGAATTTTGCTATTATAACCCTTTACCTCATGAATATTTATACAGTCATTGATAACTTCATGAATATTCATGAACTGGTTTTTTTATAAGGGCCAGTGAACATTGGACTATATATTTGGCCATTTGAGAAGCTGTAGAATTAGATTTTTACTATTCCATGATGAGCTAACAGAGTAATCTATGGTCAGACAGCTCCTACAAGAGCCCGCCGATCTGGGTCTATTCTGTTTGCAAAAGCGCCGAATGACACGAAGCACAAATAGTATTTAAACGAGTCGTTGCCATGAATTAGAGAAGATCCCCGGACAGAAAGAATTTTCCCGACACACCCCTCCCGAAAATAAAGATGATTAATATTCACACGGAAGTGAATTGGTTCTTTAGTTTTCTTTGTTTACATACCATGTACAGTGAAACATCTCTAAAATGGCCACTTATGAATTAAAAAAGATGACTTAAAAACAGGTGGTTGCTTAATGCAGGGCAAAAGTATTGCAGAAAGCTCCCATGGGAGCTTTCTGCATTACTTTCAGCCTGTATTAAGCTACCACCTGCTATTAAGACGCACAATTAGGCCTCGTTTTGGTTTGTCGCGCTAGAGGATATTTACTGAATTCGATAACAGATAATAAGGATAATATGAAAGAAAAACGTTCTATTCAAAGTTATTGGCACTGTCGCCAGTTTTGCACAAAAACAAACAAACCATGTACTGTATACAAGTTGATTTTGAGCGGTTATTCAATGGTATAGAACTCAATACAAACAAGGGTGTGTCAGGTGCAAATGTCTGTACAGTCCTACCGTGTCACACTGCCCACGACCTGGCTTCACATTTGCAAACAGTTTGGACCCAGATGAAACGCCGAGTAACTCGGCGTCTCATCTGGATCCAGCCTGTTTGACATTAGGCCATAGTTCCCCACAACTTTGTGCAAATCGGAAGTAAGACAAAATTGCACCAGTCTTAACCCTTTACTCCATAAATACGTCTTTCTACACTTTTGCAAACAGAGTAGACACAGATCAGATTGCTTCTTCTCTGTTTGTTTATGATAAAATGTAGATAAATTCTGCAGTTTTTGCCGTGGACAAAACTTCCTTTTGACATATGCTATTATAACAATTAATCTGAATAGTATTCATGACGTCATTATATATTTCATGAACTCCATGGAGGAAAGTGTTAAATTTCAGCAGATCTTATCTTTTTCACAGTGTGACAATAGTTTTATATTGGGATATACCCAATATCAACCCTCCGTGATTTTGTAAAGCTGGATATTAAAATTTCTGTCTCCCTATTTTACTATTTTATAAATTTAACCCATTCCTCCATAGGCTATTTTTTCTTAGATCAAACCACTGTGAATAAATCTACCGAAAAGGAGAATCAACTAGAGAAAAGGAAATTTTAGAATTTTGTAGTTTTAAACCTTTGTGATAAATAGAGCATTTGCTCCTATAGGAGCAAATGCTCTATTTGTCATAATGGTTTCATAAATTGACTTTTACAGAGGCGAAGAAATGCGTATTTATGGAGGAAAGGGTTAAATTATACTGACACAGTAACAAATACATGTAGTGTAGACCCTGGTCAAAATTCTTCACGAGTCGTTTGTTCTGGGTCTACACTATTTGCCTACGTTCATTTGTTCCAATACTTGGGGTAACCACGATATGTCTCCATCAAATCGATAGGTGTGAGTTATGACTACTCACAACATAAAGTCTGGTGGATAAATGAAGACTATATTGTTTTGAATATTATTTGGGCTTCAGATAAAATGCTTAACCCTTCGCTTGCTGAATTTCAAAATACGTTTCTCCTTCTTTACCCATGCCCTGTTGTATAATTACATATATCCTCTACACTATGTACAAGTATATCGCTGCGCAAACACTGATGTGGTGTGCATTGGTTGCACAATCCACTTGTAAATAGTACAGACCCTGATGAGACAGCTCCTGCAGGAGCTGTCTCATCTGGGTCTTCACTATTTACACGTAGGTACATATATATTGACGTGAATAGCAAGCGAAGGGTTAAATTGAAACTTTTTTTCAACAATAACTCTATTTCTTACCCAAACCCCATGTTTTACCAATGTCTAGAATCGTCTCTTCGATGTCACCTGTGCTTCTAGATATTCGTAGTAATACATTTTAGAGAAATACCGTATTGTAAGCTTTTGTTATCCCAAAGTTCGAGTTATCCGAGTTCGAGTTATCCGAGTTCGAGATATCGAAGTTCAAATGTATTAACATCTGTGTTGTCCTGACCTTGGAACTACCTTGGTTATGATTATTATGTTTATTCTTTACAGAGGAATACATTTCAATCTGTGATGATTACCGACGGCGAACAGTCATATGTGATATATAACTACAATAAAATCGTTTGGACCACGGGATCCAATAGCGGCGGTCATACAAACACAGGTCTGCAGGGCCAACCCGCAGTGGTAAGTAGAAATTAACGAATCTATGAATAGAATTGACTTCAGCATTGACGTCACAAAAAAATAATGTATGTAGTCCTTTGCAACGATCATAACTGGATCTTTTTTTTAAAAAAAAAAAAAAACAATTTGGGGCTTCCGTGGCCGAGTGGTTATGGTCATCGATTGACACTCACTTAGCCACTCACCCCTGTGGTTCGAAACCCAGTCTGAACATTTGGATTTTTCGTGTGAGGAAGCCTTTCAGCTGGCTTGCGGTAGATCGGTGGTTTCTTCTGTATACGAGACAATGCAGTTTGTTCCGTGTACAGAAGAACCTCTTGGGTCTTCCTCCACCTGTAATTAGCTGGACGTCGTAATATGACTGAAATACTGTTATTAACCCATTCCCTCATATTGACGACTTTTGACGACTCTGTGAAAGTCACTTTGTGAAACCATTGTGATAAATAGAGCATTTGCTCCTATAGTAGCAAATGCTCTATTTATATAGGAGCAAATGCTCTATTTACTTAGTATCACAATGGTTTCAAATTACAAATTTCTAAAGTTTTCCTTTTCTCTAGTTAATGCTCCTTTTCAGTAGACTTATTCAAAGAGGCTGTATCTAAAAATAGCCTATGAGGTTATGATCTAAAAATAGCCTATGATGAAATGGGTTAAAGTGACATAAACCTCGATAAAAATCAAATTTAAAACAATTCTTGAGCTCTAGCTCGAAATAGATCAATTGATTATTAGATGTACATTCCCATGTAGAAAGTAAGAATGAATGTTAGATGATGTACATTCCCATGTAGAAAGTAAGAATGAATGTTAGATGATGTACATTCCCATGTAGAAAGTAAGAATGAATGTTAGATGTTGTACATTCCCATGTAGAAAGTAAGAATGAATGCTAGATGCTGTACATTCCCATGTAAAGTAAGAATACATCAAACCACCTTCTGTTTTCACGCATCTGCAAACAGAGTAGACCCAGGTCAAACAGAACAGATCCTGATCAGACGGTTCCTATAGGAGCCGTCTGATCAGGGTCTGCTCTGTTTACTAATGGAATTCGAAAGATCTGTTTCTATACTTTCTAAAATGGCTACAATGTTCCACCTTCCATATTTCATTACAACTAATTTGTCCATGAATAATTAGTAGGTAATGAAATTTGTAATAAACATAGAACAGGGAAAGGGGGTTAAAGACGCCATTGTTAATAAATCAAGTGGCTCCTTTTAACCCTTTACCTTCTAACACTTTATCATTGCAAACAGAGTAGACCCAGATCTGACGGCTCCTATAGGAACCGTCTGATCAGGATCTGTTTTGTTTGCTTGTGGAATTATATACAGTAAAAACTCGATACTACAAAATTTTATTGATGAAGAATTTATGTCATTTTATGCAGGTGGCTGCTTAATGCAGGGCGAAAGTCATGCAGAAAGCTCCTAGAGGAGCTTTCTGCGTGACTTTCACCCTTCATTAAGCTGCCACCTGTGATGGTTACGTATTTGAGTGTTCGTAGTAATGAGTGTTCGTAGTATCGAGTTTTTACTGTGTATATAGGTCTACAGTGTCTGCCATAACCAAACTACAGTACCATTGTGTTACAGTAAAACCTCTCTATAACGGCCAGTAAATTGTGTTAATGTGTTGGTATTTAAGGCAGGTGGCTGCTCAAAGCAAGGTGAAAGTAAAACAGAACGTTTTGTTTTACTTTCACCTTGCTTTAAGCAGCCACCTGCCTTTTACACAAAATACTTGATGTAATTTAGTGGCCGTTATAGAGAGGTTTTACTGTATACACCATCATAAAAGTACGTATAATAGCTATTCATGATATCATTATTCAGTGGAGTAAAGGGTTAAAAACATTTTATGGTACATTACGTTTTGTTACTCCACCCAAAATATAAACATGAACAGGAACAAACTCAGGCGAATAATTGACGCACAAATCGAGTGCATATGGACGAAATGTTTCCGGCGCGCTTGTTTACTGCTTCTGGTATACTTGAACCCCTGTAACATTATAACTACCAGCGTTATGTTTCAAAGGCATTCCAAAGTGAATGGACGTGTGAATGTGTTCAGTGTGTTCAACTTGGCTGAAATGGTCCTCTATAACCCCTTCCAATGCAGTGACGTCATTTCACGCATTTGCAAACAAAGTAGACCCATATCAGACGGTTTCTGTAGGAGCCTTTTGATCAGAGTCTGCTCAGTTTGTTTATACCCCTGCAAACAAAGTTTGAGAGGAGGTATATAGGAGTCACTGAGTCAGTATGTTTGTTGGTCTATCTGTCCGTGGTATGTCCGTTTGTGGCAGCTGAGCGGGATGGGGGGGGGGGGGGGTTAAACAATCACCTTTAGTGATAATTCTAGTTATACATGTATTATAATGTAGATATGATTGAGTAATGATTCTGCCATGGTAAAAAAGCTTTGTACATATTCAGTTTACTGTTTGATCAGGGTCTGTTCTGTTTGCTTATGAAATAATATAGATATGATTCTACAGTTTCTGCCATGGCAAAAAAAAATAATACAGTTTTCATGTGCCATTATAAACATTAATCTTATAAAAATTCGAATGCCATTATTTTCTTTCATTAATATTCATGGAGTAGACTCGTAGAGGGCTAAACCGTGACCGCTTATAACAGTTAGCGCTTATAACAGTTAGCGCTTATAAAAGGACTGACGTGTCATCAATAGATAGCTGAACTATCATTTTCAACATACATGTACAGCAAAGCCTCGATTATTCAAAACACTAAAATACGTATTATTATCGACCTTAAAGACAGGTGGCAGCTTAATGCATGGTGAAAGTCATGCAGAAAGCTCCTCTAGGAGCTTTCTGCATAACTTTCACCATGCGTTTAGCAGTCACCTGTCTGAAATGGTCTAAATTCTTCTATATGGAAAAATTCGAATAATCGATATTTTACTGTATTAGATCTAGCTTCTTTGAAATTCATTTTGAATTTCTGAATCGGTTCATTGTCAATACGCAGAATGTATGTAAACAGAGTAAAAGTAGGTATACAAATTCCACCAATCAAATTTCGCTTCTTTATCGACTTCGATTTTTGTACCTATTCATTGGAAAAGGGCGTGTTCGTAACCCTTTAAAATGCGGCCATGACTGTGCTGGCATTTGCAAGCGACGTAGTCCCAGATCAGAGGGTCCCTAAAAGAGCCCCGTGACCAGGGTCTGCATTGTTTATATCTCAAAAGTAATCGTACTGAACGGGTTGTATATGTATATATGCACCGAGCTATACAAATAAATCATTTTATGTGCGTACCCAAATACTGGATTTTAGTCTTTCATTACTAAACGGATTGTATATGTATGTGTGTGCCCACAATGCTACAGATTGATGTGCGTACCCAAGTACTATAAAATCGTCATTTCTCCACCAAGCCAATACTGTGACCACTCTTTAGAATTGTCTCTTTGAGACGAGTCTAAAGAGTGGTTACAGTATAGGGTTTGGTTGAGAAATAAAGGAGTTATTGTTGAAAATGTTTGAATTTATGCACATCTTCTGGACGTCTGCGTACAGACAAACACAGACGGACGATTCAATTTTAAAAAAATCAACATTCAAAGTGTTGTATTTGTTTGCGTGTTCTTACATGTCTTTGTTCTATAATATTTTATGTGCTGTGGCTTATGCATGTTTACATGTTCTTGCAATTCTTTGTTCAATAATATGTATTATGCTGTTGTTGGATGCATGATCAGATCATTGTGATCCAAGATAGGCTGTCGAATGAGCTGGCATGCCACCAGGATCCGACCAGTTTTGCACTATATTATTTGCACTTTTAATAATAATGATATAAAAATGATCAGAAAAGGAAGTTAAAATGCACTTTTAGGATTAATGCAGACGACAAATTTGAGAACTGAGTATTCACTGAGTATTCAGGCGTTTAAGACTTCGTGGGGTAGAAAAACACCGAAACCTTGACCCTTCGAATGCTAAGTAACTTTCGTCTGCAAAACACGTCATCTGTTTAATAATTTAACATCATGCATATTCATGTAAGTAATAATAACTATGCATTTTAGTTTACTGATTATTCTTAATGACATATGTTGACCATGGCAGACACTATAGAGTCGGACTTACAGTAGTACCCCTCTAATGCGACCACTTAATGAATAAACATGGGTGTCTGTATAAACATGTGGTTGCTTAATGCAGGAAAAAAGTAATACAGAAAGCTCCTCTAGGAGCTTTCTGTATTGCTTTTGTCCTGCATTAAGCTACCACCTGCATCTAGCAGCCATAATTATACCTCTTTTAGGTGGTTGCAATAGCGGGGTTTTACTGTATATAATTCCTAAGCAAGCATTACAGACCGTGGTCCCCCACTTTTTATGCCCCCGCTTTTAGGCGACGGGGGCATTAAGTTTTACCCTTGTCCGTCTGTACATCCCGTACGTCCCATACGTCCCGTATGTCCGTCCTAAAAATATTTCGTCAAAGATATCTTGGTTTGTGTAAGCTGCAATGATTTCATATTTGGTCTGAAGCATAATCATAGTGAGTTGTACCGTGCCTACCCTTTTCAGGTCTGTCGTTTATCTACTTCCTGTTTGCCGATACTTTGATTGTTGAAGTTTGCTCATTTTTAATGACAAAGATATTCGTTACAGATTTCTTGGCTTGTGTAAGGTGGAATGATTTGATATTTGGTCTGTAGCATAATAGTGAGTTTTACCGCGTCTCCCCTTTTCAGGTCTGTCGTTCATCTACTTCCTGTTTGTGGACACTGTGCATGGAGAAACTTACTTTTTTAATAGAGATCATATTAATTGATAGAAATAAATCTGCACAAGGCAAGCATGCAAACCTAATATGTCAATCAATTTTAATATTTTAATTTTAGGCAACCCCCTCCTCAATTTTGAATCCCAGAATAGACACCGATGTTGATAAATTTGAACTCTTGACGAGACGCAGATTTACTCCATATCTCGTCAGGATTAAAAACGTATTCAATATGTCATTATATATTGGACCATAGTCTTTGCTGCAAAACTTGGTCTCCTTTTACTTTTTTCTCTCATATAAACACGTTTTCGCGAGTTTTGCAAACAGAGTAGACCCAGATCAGACGGCTCCTGTAGGAGCCGTCTGATCGGGGCCTGCTCTGTTTGCTGTTGGCATGATATAGATCTGATTCTACAGTGATTGCCAAAGCAATAGAATCCATTGAAAAGTTTACATTGTAAAACATAAGCTAATAAATATTCATGTTGTCATTATTTCGTACAAGAATACGGAACAGGAAAAGGGTCAACCCTTACTCCACTGTAAAAAAATGTCTGCCCTAGTTTGAATCCGGCGCACTGGTGACTACTTCCGATTCGATCAGGCTTTTGAGAAACTATTGACCGAGTGTCAAACAGCTTGGATCCGGATGAGATGCCGAGTTACTCGGCATCTCACCTGGATCCAAGCAGTTTGCATTGTTGACCGGATGGCTGGTAGCTGGATAATGAATAACGGCCTTGTATATAAGTCTATTTACCAAACTGTCGGATAAGGTTTGGAATCGATACATAGTCTATTGATTGGGTTTTGCCACCCGGGGTTGAGGGGGATTATTTCTGATATCGCTTAGTCTTTTTTCTGCTTTAACGCTTTCCTTCATATAAAGGCATTTTCACGCATTTGCAAACAGGGTAGACACAGATCAGACGGCTCATATAGGTGTATCGATGTTTAAACGTATTTAAAGATGTTTATCAGTAGTATTTATGAAATTGTCACGCACCTGGCACCTGTGTGTTAACCCATTACCTCATATGCTATTTTTAGATACAACCTCTTTGAAAAAATAAACCGAAAAGGTGCATTAACTAGAGAAAAAGAACCTTTTAGAAATTTATAGTTTGAAACCATTGTGATAAATAGAGCATTTGCTCCTACAGGAGCAAATGCTCTATTTATCACAATGGTTTCTCAAAGTGACTTATACAGAGTCGTCAAAAGTCGTCAAAAGTCGTCAATATGGGGGAATAGGTTAAACAAGTCTAAACTAGGAAGATTGTTCTTTCAGAGAAGTTCGGGGCGCAGGTTGCTCGCTCTAACTGGTGCACAAACTATGCATGAACGAGGAGGCTCAGGGATATACGGCTCCGTATAACATGTTTTTCTTATAACCACAACCCCTGTGTCACCAGAACATACATAAACAGAGGAACTGGAATTTGCTTTCCAAAGAAAGACTTTTCCAAAGTATACGATTGCTTCTGTGCGTACTTTCGTTATTGCGGCAAACCAATAATTCTGACCAATCGGACTTTCTCGAGAGCCAATCAAGTCTTCTGATTGGCCATGTCGGGAATTATTCGAGGAACTCCGACTGAATTTTTCACTCAGCTTCTTAGGCTCAGATAAGACAATTTTCAAAAATAACTCCTTTATTGGCCCCACCAAGCCCAATGTTGTGATAATTCTTTAACCCATAACCTCATAAGCTATTTTTAGGTTCAAACTATTTCTATAAATATACCGAAAAGGAACATTAACTAGAGAAACGAATTTTTTTAGAATTTTGTAATTTGAAACCATTGTGATAAATAGAGCATTTGCTCCTATAGGAGCAAATGCTCTTATTATCACAATGGTTTCACAAAAGTCGTCAATATGAGGGAAAGGGTTAAAATGAGAACTAGGGCCTTTAAATACTGTCAATTCGCTAACCGCAATAACTGACATGCGCACAGTAGCATTCTGTACACTGTTTTCTGTTTACCTTTAAGCCTTTACTGAATTAATATTCATGTAAAATATAATGACATCATGAATATTGATTAGCTGCACTTTTATAACATATTATGCTTTGGTATTGGGAGAAAATGTAGAGTATTATAATTCCATAAGCAAACAGAGCAGACTCTGATCAGACGGCTCCTATAGGAACCGTCTGACCTGGGTCTACTCTGTTTGCAAATGCGTAGAAAGGCGTATTTTTGGAGTAAAGGGTTAACCCTTTCCTTTGTATAAACGCCTTTTCACGCATTTGCAAACAGATCCAACCTAAATTAGACGGCACCTATAGGAGCCGCCTGGCCAGGGTCTGCCCTGTTTGCTTATGGCTTCATATAGATATGATTCTACAGTTTCTGCCTAGGTAAAAATTTGATGTGTTCATTTTCAATCATAAAAGATCACCAAATAAATAGTCATGATATCATTACATGTACAGTAAAACCCCGCTAATGCGACCACCTGAAAGGGACATAATTCTGAGTGCTACATGCAGTTGGTAGCTTAATACAGGACAAAAGTAGTGCAGAAAGCTCCTAGAGGAGCTTTCTGCATTACTTTTGTCCTGTATTAAGCAACCACCTGCTTATGAAGACACTTATGTTTATTCATTAAGTGGTCGCACATTAGATGGGTTCTACTGTATTTCTAACATGAATACTGGACAAGTAAAGGGTTTAGCCACTCTCAAAAGCCACTCACACTTTCTGCTATCCCCTTCAGCTTCAAGATCTTCACTGCTTTACCACCACAGTCGCCAGAAAGTGACCGCTATGATCTGGTGTAATGGACGAGTCTGTGATCAACTTTACAAAGAGGCTGGGCCCAGATTAGACTACGAGTATAGTAAAACCCCTCTTAACTGGACGCTATTTTTGATATAGATATCGGTCTTGGAGACAGGTGGCAGCTTAATGCAGTGTGAAAATCATACAGAAAGCTCCTCCTCTAGGACCTTTCTGCATGACTTTCACCCTGCATTAAGCTGCTACCTGTTTAAAAGTATCAGAATTCTTCTCTACTAGGATTCCGTTGTAGAGGGGTGTAACTCGGCGTCTAATCAGGATTCAAGCTCTTTATTATTGAGAAGAAATTTAAGGAATCTCGACTCTAAAACCTGTCATTTCACTCCATAAATACGCCTTTGCAAACAATAGATCCAGATCAGATGGAGCCTGTAAATAAAACAAACAATATGTATTGAGATATGAACCAGGCGACCTTATTGTAGGCGGTCTTATAGCGGCCTCAGGAATGCTCATATGTGATTCAATATGAGACAACAGAATTAAAATATCAAAATATGAAGCAGTTTTCTTTGGAAGAGATTCTATTTACAAAAGTAAAATCAACCATTCGAAAAAATCCTAAGTGGTAGTCTTTAAGACAGGCGGTAGCTTAAAGCAGGTCGAAAGTAATGCAGAAAGCTACTGTAGAAGCTCTCTGCATTACTTTCGACCTGCATTAAGCAACCATCTGCTATTTCAATCAATAATGTATCGCTTTAGACAGACTATTCTGCACGTGCAAACAAGCGTATGAGCATTTTTCCCTTGTTTACTGATGATAAGCGAATAACCTCGTCTCAATGAGGCTTTAATCCTTAACCTACTGTAAACATACGTGCTGTCCGCTCAAATACTGAACTGTTCAAAGTTTACTTGCATCCGAGTCGGTCCTGTTAAACCTTTCACCCATATAAACGTGTTTTCACGCATTTGCAAACAGAGTAGACCCAGATCAGACGGCTCCTAGAGGAGCCGTCTGATCAGGGTCTGCTCTGTTTGCCATTTGAATTTGAAAGATCTGATTCTTTACTTTCTAAAATGGCTACAATGCTCCACCTTCCATAATTCATTATCATGTCCATGAATATTCAGTAGGTATTGAAAGTTGAAATAAACATAGAACAGGGAAAGGGTTAACTGGGGACCAAACTGCCCTGGATCCTGGTGAGGCACGGCTTTATACCGGTGTCTTATCGGGTCCAAAGTGTTTACAATCCCGAGTTGGGTCACAAGCAGCAGAACGAAGGTATCCTTAATCAGTTAACGCCCGATTTTATTGGTTCTTAGTTTTAGCCCACTGAGCAAACATTATCGTCTACTTGTATCGTCTGTTTCTATTAAAGTTTCTATTGCTAGATTTCTTCTCTCTACTTGTATATTTGCAGAATGTCAAACAGTCTGGGTCATTTTGAGACATCCAGTCACTGGGTGTCTAATTTGGATCCAAACTGTTTGCAAAATGACGTCACCGATTCGCTCAAAGCTTCGTACAGGTAAGCGGAGGCAAATATGTTATATTACAAATACTTTTCCGCGTCGGAGCTTCTCAAACGAACCGTACAAATATTTATTTCAATTTTTGATCCCGGTTTAATGAACCCAAGACGATGATGATTTTAATGTCGTTTTGACTTGGGTTACACCCATCCCTTTCAATATTACATTGTTAGCTTCAAACTGTCGTCTGCTTCATTGTTGATTGTCTCATCCGGGTACCAGACAGCTCTTCTAAGCTGGATGAGTCAGTATTGTATTAACCCTTTCCCTCATATAAACGCATTTTCGTGCATTTGCAAATAGAGTAGACCCAGATCAGACGGCTCCTGTAGGAGCCGTCTGATCAAGGTCTGCTCTGTTTGCTTATGGTGTAATATAGATCTGATTCTACAGATTCTGTTTGAGCCAAAACATGTTTACATATAGCGTCATGAAAAATCAGCTACGGTAACTAAATATTCGTGATGTCATTATTCCTTTCATGAATATTGAACACGGAAAGCTTTAGACTAGATTTTCGAAAGTTTTCCCGCCCATACAGCAAACACATTACAGCCCAATTGTCATTCCATTGGGCGTGTGTTAGAAACAGTTTTGAGAAATTTGAGAATAATGAGGTTTGTATAGCATTGGAGGGGTTAGTCCTGCTCGGTCGATTGTTGTTACATAATGTCAGTGGTATAGATACAATGTGTAAATTAACGCTCCCCCTGTTCTATATTTAGACCAATTTCAATACCTACTGAATATTCATGGACAACATAGTTATAATGAAATATGGAAGTTTGAGCATTGTACCCATTTTAGAAAGTAAAGAAACATCTTTCAAATTGAAATTCATGAGCAAACAGAGCAGACCATGATCAGACGGCTCCTATAGGAGCCGACTGAACTGTGTCTACTGCGTTTGCAAATACGTGAAAATGTTAAGAATAGCTCATTATTTCTCTACCAAATCCTATATTGTGACCACTCTTTAGACTAAAATCGTCTCTTCGAAACCACAGCCTTGCTCGCTCCAGCCATCGTGCACCCACCCGTCCATTGTTATGCTCGCCCCACCGCTTCTGCACCAAATACGACCATTGCCATGCTCATTCTACCCATCCCCGGTCACCGCCATACTTGCTGCTCCCCCAAAGGAATCTTTCCTTGGTTGACCAATGTCATGTTTATTGTCTTTTAATTTTAAAAGATGTTTCTTCAAGAATTCTTTTGAAATTGGTATTTTAAAGAGAAACAATCTGAAACAAAAAGTACATACCTATCCTGGTCAGAAAGGTATACACTACTGGTCTAGTACTTGATTTGTTCCATTTAAGGGAAATACTGCATACCTTTTTAAAGCCTAAAGGGGACTTGCTCTCGTAGGTTTGATTTTGTTAACCCTTTCCGCATGAAAACTTATGAAAGATATAATAACACAATGCATATTCATATTAGTTGAATTTTCATAGTGGTGTGTGGACACGTGACTTTGCTTCGCCAGACACTGTAGAACCAGATCTATATAACGAAACAGACCATGATTAGATGTTTTCTACAGGAACCGCCTGACCTGGGTCTTCTCTGTTTTTAAAGGTTACAAAAGTCGTCAATATAATGGAAATGGTTAACCCATTCCCTCATATTGACGCTTTCTGACGCCTCTGTAAAAGTCAGTTTTTGAAACATGATTTATAAAAATTGTTTCAAAACTACACAATTCTTAAAAGTTACCTTTTCTGTAGTACATGCTCCTTTTTGGGTGGGATCTTAACCCTTCGCTTGCTATTCACGTCAATATACCTACCTGTAAATAGTGAAGACCCAGATGAGACAGCTCCTGCAGGAGCTGTCTCATCAGGGTCAGCACTATTTACAAGTTGATTGTGCTACCAATGCACTCCACAGCAGTGATTGCACAGCGATATACTTGTACACAGTGAAGATATATGTAATTATACAACAGGACATGGGTAAAGAAGGAGAAATGTATTTTAAAATTCAGCAAGAGAATGGTTAAACTTATGAGGGAATGGCTAATGACATTTTTCAGTCGGTTATTTGTGCTGCGATGATGTAGGTAGGGTGGTTTAGGTTACATTTCAGAAACCCATCCACAAGGGATGAAATGAAAGATCTTTCAATCTGCAAACTGATGACGATATCATTAGACATTAGCTGTAATTTTCATGTGATTCGTGGTGGATGTTTTATTTTTCCCTGTTCCTTGACAGTAAAACTTCGTCATCCCAAATACTAAAACAAGCATCATTATCTGTCATTTAGACCTGGAAGCTTAATTCTGAGACAATGTTCCATCTTATGCAAGACGATCACACGTGATAATCGGAAATCTTCGTCTAATTCCGGAAAGGCCAGTCATTGTGACGTATTGTTTACCGTCAAGGGTGTCCGATTGCACCCATCGTTGAGTCGTTTAGTTAGTTAATCATGAAACCTACCGAGATATCCATTTTTAGTCAGCCCACTTTAACCCATTTCCTTCTATAGACTACTTTTAGACTCAACCTATTTGATAAAGATCAACCGAAAAGGAGCATTTACCTAAAAAAAGTATTTTTTTAGAATTGTATAGTTTAGAAACCAATTTGATAAATAGAACATTTGCTCCTATGGAGCTAATTTTCTTTTTTATTACAATACTTTAAAAATGCCTTTTATAGAGGCATCAAAAGGCACCAATAGGAGAGAATGGTTTAAGTCATAACTCCGGAAAGACCTCCATCGTTGAGTCGTTTAAGTGATGAATCACGAAAACTTCGTTCCGTTTCGAACAGCGGTCGTCGCAACTGGAAACCCTCGGCAAGGCGAGCAGACTTGTGTGACTAAGCCGACATTGCCGATGGGCTCCGATTCAGTTTCGTACGACCTGTCTTAGATTTAGTTTGGTTTATACTGGGGCTTTAGAAGTCTTTTAATGGTATGGCGACGTCCAGTTAATTGCAGATGGAGGAAAATACACATATATTATACACATATATTTTTTCTGTGCACGGAACAAATTGTATTGTTTCATGCACAGAATGCCAGATATCTAGCGCAAGTCAGCTGGAAGGCTTCCTCACACGAAGAATCTAAACGGCTAGGTCGGGGTTCGAGCCACAGCGATGTGGGGGACTAAGTGATTGTCAGTTTAAAATCATATCAACGAAATCACGGAGGCCCCCGCCTGTGTTCGAAAGATGTAAAACTGACATAGCCCATGTTTTTTATCATTTCAGGCTGGTTTCCACTCGGGGAATGGTACTTACTATATGATCGAAAGTTCGGGAACCAACGACATTGTAAATATAGCCCAACGCAGCAACCTTCCGGTACCAGTTCCCGGAAAATATATATTCAGAGTTGACGGTGCTAATGTGGATGATCTGTCGTGTGCCTCTGGTGGTAAGATAGCATTAGTTGCCCATACATTTATAAGAAGGGTGTGTCAGAAACTTCGTTTCAATGCAATTTTTATATTGGAATGGCCTTTTCAGTGTTTAAATAATAACTTTAGAATCCATTCAATATGAAATGCGTAACCCTTTCCCTCATATAAACGTGTTTTCACGCATTTGCAAACAGAGTAGACTCAGATCAGACGGCTCCTCTAGGAGCCGTCTGATCAGGGTCTGCTCTTTTTGTTAATAAAATTTGAAAGATCTGTTTCTTTGCTTTCTAAAATGTCTACATTGTTCCACCTTTCATATTTATTTATAACTATTTTGTTAATGAATATTAAGTAGGTATTGAAATTTAGGCTAAATATACAACAGGGAAAGGGTTTAAATTGCTAGATGGTTTTTGAATGACAAAAAGTGCAGACCCTCACCAGAAGGCTCCTTTGGAGCCCTCTGATCACGGTCTTCTCTGTTTACAAATGCCAGTGCGTTACATTCATATCTCGACTTGTAAGAAATTATGATTGTATTAACCCATTTGTGCCCACGATACCATATATGGGACAAAGGCAAACAGTGTAGACTCTGATCAGACGCCGCATAATGCGGCGTCTGATCGGTCTACACTGTTTGCTGATAGGAATTTAAATATAAAACAAAACGAAATTGAAAATTTAGGCCTGTCATCCCTTAGATCAATAATGGACTAATCCAATATATAAACATGGGAGAATCCACTGGGCGCAAATGGGTTAATATTTAGTAGGTGAACTTTTTATAATGGCATGATGAACAAGGGCATTTTGACCACTGCAGAACCTGTAGAATCAGACCTATAATTAGTGGCAGTGGTCTAGCGGTAACGCGCTTGACTATCAGTCGGAGATACGGGTTCAAATCCCGGTCCCTCCCGGAAATTTTAGAGACGCTTTTCCGTGTCTCCCACCCGCACATCTTCTCTACCCAGGGGTTAAAATGGGTACCCGTGAGGGTCACTTGCCGATACTGCGGCTGCATGATTGCGCCATATGTTAGCAGTGCTTAATATTGTAGGCGAATGACTCAATGACCAGGGGAGTAAATGTACAGTCGGCTGAGCGGTCATTCGGACTGAAAGTAGACTATAACAGGGTGAGTTTTTGTGATTGCCTGATGTCCGTCGTCCGTCGGCGTGCGTCGTCCGTCGTCAGTCGTCCGTCGTGCGTCGTCAGTCGTCAACAATTTGAACCTTTAAAAATCTTCTCCTCTGAATCTACAGGGTTCTCAGCTTTCATGTTTGGCACATAGTATCATCTTTAGGTCCTCTACAAAAGTTATATAAATTATGGCCCTGGGGTCAAAATTGGCCCCGCCCCAGGGGTGCCTTGTTTTCAAAAGAAACATATAGTAAAACTCTGAAAATCTTCTCCTCTGAAACCAAAACGTTCTCAGCTTTCATATTTGGCACATAGCATCATGTTCAGGTGCTCCACAAAAGTTATATAGATTATGGCCCTTGGGTCAAAATTGGCCCTGCCCCAGGGGTGGGCAGTTTTCAGTAGAAACAAATAGTGAAATCTTTGAAAATCTTCTTTTCTGAAACTGGAAGTCTCTCAGCTTTCATATTTGGCACATGTCATCATGTTCAGGTCCTCTACAAACGTTATATAAATTATGGCCCTGGGGTCAAAATTGGCCCCACCCCAGGGGTGCCTTGTTTTCAATAGAAACATATAGTAAAACTTTGAAAATCTTCTCCTCTGAAACTGGAAGGTTCTCAGCTTTCATATTTGACACATATCATCATGTTCAGGTCCTCTACAAAAGTTATATAAATTATGGCCCTGGGGTCAAAATTGGCCCCACCCCAGGGTGCCTTGTTTTCAATAGAAACATATAGTAAAACTTGGCGCCGCCCCAGGGGTGGACAGTTTTCAATAGAAACAAATAATGAAATCTTTGAATATCTTCTCTGAAACTGGAAGGTTCTCAGCTTTCATATTTTGCACATAGCATCATGTTCAGGTCCTCTACAAAAGTTATATAAATTATGCCCCTGTGGTCAAAATTGGCCCCATCCCAGGGATAGCCAGTTTTCAATAGAAACGTATAGTGAAAACTTTGAATCTTCTCCTTTGATTGTCTTGGGAGCGCTTCAGGGCCATTCTGGCCCTCTTGTTTATATTACATTTTTTGTATTTATCAGCAAACGGAGCAGACACTGCTCAGACATCTTATACAGGAACTATTTGATTGGGACACGCTTTGTTTGCAAATGCTTCTCTATATAATTAATGGTCTCATTTTTATGCACCCCCTCAGATCTGTGACCGGGGGTATATTGTCTTTGTTCTGTCTGTTGGTTGGTTGGTTGGTTTGTCTGTCGCAACTTAGTTTGTCTGTCTGTCTCCAACTTTAACGTTGGCGATACTTTTGTCGCCAGCCATTGCATATACAGTAAAACTTCTCTATAACAACCACTAAATTACGTTAAGTATTTTGTGTTAAAGGCAGGTGGATGCTTAAAGCAAGGTGAAAGTAAAACAGAACGCTCCTATATAGGAGCGTTCTGTTTTACTTTCACCTTGCTTTAAGCAACCACATGCCCTAATTACCAACTGATTAACACGATTTAGTGTCCGTTATAGATAGGTTTTACTGTACATACATGTACTTCAAACTAGCAATCCACGTGCAACTTATGGAGGCGTGTATTTTAAGGGGAGACTTATTAAGGTCAAGGTCACACATGAAGGTCAAAGGCCATATCAGGGACATAGTGTTTCACAAACACATCTCGTTATGAATACTTTTATTTTTGCAGATAAACTTTACATTTCTCCAACCACCATATCCATGCTTGGCTCAGAACTAGTGAGGGTTGCTGGTCCGTGTCTAAATCAAGATTTCGCTGTGGAAGGGAGAATTCGAGAAGTAGGCGTCACGTTTCCGTGTCACGTGACGAACAACGCAGCAGCGATCTGCGCGCCACCTGCCCTGTTCCGAACAGGGGAGTTAACCTTTGAGCTCAACATAAACGGTGCTGGTTGGATACATTCTGCTACTATAAATAGTGGTTCGTTGAATTTTATTCTATGACCTGACTCATTTCTACCATTTTAACCCTTTCCTCCATAAATACGCCTTTCTACGCCTCTGTAAAAATAATTGTTTGAAACCATTGTGATGAATAAAGCATTTGCTCCTAAGGAGCAAATGCTCTATTTATCACAATGGTTTCAGGACTACAAAATTCTAAAATTTTCCTTTTCTCTAGTTAATGCTCCTTTTCGGTAGATTTATTTAAAGAGGTTGGATCTAAAAATAGCCTATGAGGTAATGGGTTAATATTTTGTATGAGTTGCCCTTACCCCACTGTGATAACATGTCTACTGAAACAAAGGACCAGATAAAGTGTGTAAAAACAACAATTTCAAGAATAGCTCCTTTATTTCTCCACCAAACCCTATACTGTGACCACTCTTTAGGATCGTCTCGAAGAGGGTTTGGTGGAAAAAATGACGATTTTAGTATTTGGGTACGCACATTCATCTGTAACACTGATGTTTTAGATCTGGATCTGGTTCAAGCTTTTGGCAGTCTATTGACCGAGTGTCAAACAGCTTGGCACTTGACGAGATGCCAAGTTACAAGTTAGTCGGCTTGACGTTACATCTGGGCCCAAGATGTTTGTAATAGTTAGATACTGGTTAAGACGAAATGTACATATTTGTATTTATTAAACATATACATGTAATTTATTTTTATCTACACAATTCTTAACTGATCAATATCCATGTACGAAATAATGACGCCATGAATATTTATTAGCTGAAATGTTTTAATGTAAAGTTTTCAAGGGAAGTTTTTGTTTTGACAATAAAACGCAGAGTCAGATCTATACCATGTCATAAGCAAACAAAGCAGACACAGATCAGACGGCTCCTATAGGAGCCGTCTGATCTGGGTCTGCTCTGTTTGCTCATGACATAATATAGAAATAATTATTCAGTTTCTTCCATAGCCAAAACTTCCTGTATCCATGAGCAATTATAAAACATAATCTAATTACATGTCACAGTGTCATTATTTCTGACATGAATATTCATGGAGTAAAGCGTTATCCGCTGCGATGTCTTGTGTGTTTCAGTAAATTTATTAAGTCTCCCTGTGAAGCTAGTCAGAAGGAACCCGGAACATTGGCTTGTTGACAAGATGGTGACAACCTCATGGGACGACAGTGTGGCCCCTGTTCACATTAACAAAACATTTGAAGTGCTAGGATACTCGGTAAGTGTCTATTCACGCCACGATTGAATGCTGAATTTTCATAGTGGATTTGCCTATCACTGTTTAACGACAGAGTCCATTCAGTATAAAAGGGTATAATTTTGCTAGAGGTCTAGAAATGACAAACAGGGCATACCCAGATCAGATGGCTCCTCTAGGAGCCCTCTGATCTGGGTCTACACTGTTTGCAAATGTCAGTCCGTGCATGTCCCACATTCAAATACAGTAAAACCTCTCTATAACGGCCACTAAATTGTGTTAATAAGTTGGTATAATGGACAGGTGGATGCTTAAAGCAAGGTGAAAGTCAACCAGAACGCTCCTATAGTAGTGTTCTGTTTGACTTTCACCTTGCTATAAGCATCCACCTGCCTTGAACACAAAATACTTGATGTAATTTAGTGACCGTAATAGAGAGGTTTTTAATACTGTAGTTTATTTGTCTGGTCCTCCAATATGACTCCACACATTTTGCACTAATATACAAAAGATCATTTTCTATTCAATCCTATATCTGACGGAGGTTTCCTTTGATCTCCTTGCCAACAGAGTAGACCCTGGGTTTTGTGTGTTTGCTTTTGGAATAATAAATATAGGGATTTACAATTTCTGCCATTGCCGAAAATTATCCCGTTCCTCCATAAATACGCCTTTCTACGCCTTTGTAAAAGTCACTTTATTAAACCATTGTGATAAATAGAGCATTTGCTCCTTTAGGAGCAAATGCTCTATTTATCACAATGGTTTCAAACTGCAAAATTCAAAATGGTTTCAAACTGCAGAAATCTAAATTTTCCTTTTCTCTAGTTAATGCTCCTTTTTGGTAGATTTATTCAAAGTGGTTCGATCTAAAAATAACCTATGAGGGAATGGTTTAAAGTGTCCATGATGCTAATTTAATGTAATAAATATATATTTGCTATTATATTTTATGAATATTCAACAGGTAAAGTGTTAAATTTGTAGATCATTAGAATACCATCAAGTTTCAATATTAATTGTTGACAGAAAGAGGAGGTGGCGTTCAAGGTGCTGCAGCAAAAATCTGTGGCTGCCCAACAGATGGCAACCAAAATCAAACTCTTGCCAGAATACAATCCCCACAACTCTCTAGTCGCCAGGTTGTGCTGGCAATCTCATCAAGCAATGTAAGTATAGTGAAACTCTTGTTTATAATTTATTAATTAGTTCAAATTAGGTGATTTTATAATAAGAATTTAGCTCTTTTAGGCATGTGTTTGTTTAATGGTTAGGAGATTTCTGTCTGTCTTTCACATTGCATTAACCCTTTCCCTCATATGGACGACTTTTGGCGACTCTGTGAAAATCACTTTGTGAAACCATTGTGATAAATAGAGCATTTGCTCATATAGAAGCAAATGCTCTATTTATCACAATGGTTTCAAACCACAAAATTCCAAAAGTTTCCTTTTCTCTAGTTAATGCTCCTTTTCGGTAGATTTATTCAAAGATGTTGTATCTAAAAATAGCTTATGAGGTAATGGGTTAATGGTTAGGAGCTTTCTGCCTGACTTTCACATTGCATTAAGCTGCCACCTGCCTTACAGACAAGCAATGTCACTGATTGTAACATCTGTTTGTTTCTGTGATTTGTGTCTTTGACCAATTAGACAGTAGTTTTATTTGATTGACAGATCTTTTTTGATATGATGATATAATTAGACCATGGCACACTCCCGGTGTCAATGTCCTTTATCACCTCGTACAAATATATAATGACCCCATGTGTAGCATTTATTGCCTTAGTATTATGTTACAGCTGTATGGCGAGAACAGATATTGCACGTAGCGCAGATATTTAGTGACCTGGTTCCATGCTTATAAAAACTATTTAGTTGAGTCTGAACTCGTTCTCAAGTTTTTGATTGGTCAGATTTGAGCCTTTGGCTCAAATCTGGCCAATCAAAATCTTGAGAACAAGCATGGACCCTTACGTCAGTCTGTTTAGAGTAATCCCTTTACTTCATAAATGCGCATTCTATCCCTTTACAAACGGAGAAGGCCCAGATCAGATGGCTTCTATAAGAGCCCTCTGATCAGGATCTGCTCTATTTGCTTATGAAAGAACATAGGTATCCTTCTCTAGTTTCTACTTTCCAAAAACATACAATCATGTGTTAATAAGCGATTTTGAAAATAAGTCTAGTAATATTAATTTTACGATGTCATAATTTCTTACAGGAATATTCGTGGAGTAGCCTACCAACTTTTTCCCAGCTGTACAAAAAATACTGTCTGCTCAAATTTGGATCTTGTGAAATGTTTACCAGAGCTCCAGATAAGATGCGTAAATTTAAATATTTTCAAGAATAGCTCCTTAATTTCTATAACAAAACCATATACATGTACTGTGACCACTCTTTAGAATCGTCTCTATGAGACGATTCTAAAGAGTGGTCACAGTATAGGGTTTGGTGGAGAAATAACGATTTTAGTATTTGGGTAACGCACCTCTTTATCTGTAGCTCTGTTTACTACAAAGCTTTTGAGAAACTATTGACCGAGTGTCAAACAGCTTGGATCCTGATGAGACAACCGAGTTACACGGCGTCTCGTTAGTATTCAAGCTTTTTGTCAAATCGAATCATGTCGCGAACAACGGTACAATAGAATCTTCAGCTTTCATAAAAGCAAGTGGTGGTTTGTTGCAGGGCAAAAGTGATAAAGAAAGCTCCTATAGGAGCTTTCTGCATGACTTTTGACCTGCATTAAACTATCACTTGCCTTACAGGCCAATAATTAGACCTCTTTTCGATGGCCGCTTAACGCTTTCCCTCTTATAAATGTGTTTTCACGCATCTGCAAACAAAGTAGACCCAGATCAGACTGCTCCAAGAGGAGCCGTCTGATCAGGGTCTACTCTATTTGCTAATGGAATTTCAAAAATCTGTTTCTTTACTTTCTAAAATGGCTACAATGCTCCACCTTCGATATTTCATAACAACATTTTTGTCCATGAATATTCAGTATGTATTGAAATTCGTAATAAACATAGAACAGGGAAAGGGTTAAGACAGTTTCTGCTGTATACGGATTTCGAACATACTTGGCGTCAAAACGTTCTTGTGTTACATTACACCTGGGTCCATGCTTATCAAGCTTTTAGTTGAGTCTGAGTTTCGTTCTCAAGCTTTTGATTGGTCAGATTTGAGCTCTCAAGCATTTGATTGGTCAGATTTGAGCCTTTGGCTCAAATTTGACCAATCAAAAGCTTGAGAACGATATCAGGCTCAACTAAAAGCTTTATAAGCATGGACCCAGATCTGTTCTACTTCTTGTCCAAAACTCTGACCTTTCAGATGTGGCCTATATCCATACTTTGTCCCCACCGGCGTTAGGCTCTTGAAATATGTCTAAAATAAGTTAAAATGTCCCTGAATTGACGTTTTGTAACATTTTGAGCCGAAAACATAAAGCTTGGGGAGTATTGAGACAAAGCTGAAATTTTGTATATTCTATATAAGACATTTCAGCTTTCTCTCAAAACGCCCTAAGCTTTATTTTTACGGCTCCAAATGTTACAAAACGTCAATTTAGGGATATTTTTACTTATTTTAGACATATTTCATGAGCCTAACGCCTGTGTTTGTCCCATTCTATTTCCGATGTATTGATTTTTTTTTGCATATGCAGATCACCTGTGTGTATCTGGTCAGACGTGTTTCCGGTTCGGTGGAAGACCCAAAATTCCGAGGAATCAGCGGAATGGTGTGATAGCTGGATAGAGGAGGAAAGGACTTTACCGCGTATTGAAGTGAAACGGCCTTTCTGTCCTTGTGTGCAGACTATTGCCGACAGCGATGTCGGACATTTTCATAGAGACCCTAACTGTGATAGTGGAAAAACGAATTTGGGCACGAACTGTGTTTACAATCCCAAAGCTTACCAGTGCTATAGGCGGAATTTAAAAAGGTAGGGAACCGAGAAACGAGAATCTCTGTAGTAGAATAGAGTTTGTGCTCCATTAGCCCATTCCTCCATATGCTATTTTTAGACCCAACCTGTTTGAAAACACTACTGAAAAGGAGCATTTACTAGAGAAAAGGACAAGTTTAGAATTGTGTAGTTTTGAAACCATTGTGGTAAATAGAGCATTTGCTCCTGTAGGAGAAAATGCTGTATTTATCACAATGGTTTCATAAAGTGATTTTTACAGAGGCGTAGAAAGACGTATTTATGGAGGAAATGGTTAAGAAGGAAAATATACAAAACACTGTTTTTTTCTGGATCAAAAGCTGCGTTAACGCTTGGCTTTTGATCTGAAATAAAAGTGTTGTGATCATTGTGATATAGGCGCATTGCCTTCTGGTACAGTGCCCAGCAGGCCTGCGCATACGTGTTTGAAACAGTGCCTTTATTAAGCCGGGTCCATCGTTAACCAAGTCTATCTCCATTGTTAACCAAGTCAGGGAATTAGTTTTGATCGGCGTCATGGCGAAGATGGGTAAGTAAACATGAATCTGAGCAATAGTTAAAAAGTAATATAGTCAGCAAACACAAAACCCGATATTGAGACCACCCCGCTATTAAGACCACTTTTAGTTAGTCTCTAATGTGGTCTTATTAGAGAGTTTTTACTGTACTTAGAAAATCTAGATAAACTATTTTGGTACAGTAAATCCCCTCTTATGCGACCACTTAATGAATAAACATGACTGTCTTTACAAGCAGGTGGTTGCTTAATGCAGTACGAAAGTTATGCAGAAAGCTCCTATAGGAGCTTTCTGCATAACTTTCGTCCTGCATTAAGCTACCACTTGCCTTTGCCACTGTGAATTATGCCCCTTTTTGCAGGTCGCATTAGAGGGGTTTTACTGTATTCCTCATCAAAACCACATCTGGCTGCTACTCATTAGAGGCGCTTCTAATGAGTAGCAGACAGGTGGGACTCGACAGAGAAATAAGAGATTCTGATAGATTAGTGAGCATCTTATTTATCAGAGAAAACTGACAGATTCCTCGGAAAATCGGACTCATCCAAGCTTTTATTCATGGCAATTATGCAAGTACGAGAAAAGTAGTCAAGAAATGAAAGTGCTAGATGAATAACAATGTATTAGGATAAACCACGGACTGACTGACGGACGGACAGATGAAAAGCAATATACCCCGGTTAGCTTCGTTGCGTGGGGGGTATAAAAATGGGTGGTTGCTTAATTTAGGTTCTACTGTATTTTGGGGGGTAGAATTGTATACCTGGCCAGTTCACATCTTGATTCTGAACAGGTTGCGGTGATGAAGGAATTCGTCCCTGCCTTGTATAAAACACAAACTGTGAACGTGATTCATTTAGGGGGAGAATTGAGCATGGAAAATGGCTTACCGTCAACAAGCTAATGACGAGACCGGTGTGTCTTTTGTAAATAGTTTTGATCCAGATGAGACAACTAGTAACCCAGTGCGTCACATCAGAATTCAAATTATTTGACGCTCTGTTGGTGGTGCTGAAATGGAAGGTAGCTCAAGTTATGCAGACGATATTATTGTTTTTCGCAGACGACAATCGTTTTGAGTGCTAAGTGATAACGAGTAGGGCATGAAACAAACACAACTTCTACACTAGGCTTTGTTGGGCTTATAAATTGACAATGATAAGCCCTGTCTTGCATTTTGTTTCCTTTAAGCTCCTGAAAACTATCTTACTATCATTTACTTTGAATATATGTGGATCCAGATCAGATCTCACGTGACTTGGTATGTGATGAAAATCCAAAGTTTTTTTTGATATTTAAGATATAAAAAGAAATTAATACAAAGTGATAGAAGATATGTTAACCCTTATTGACCTGTCTCTCATATTCAAACAGGTTGGATACAGATGAGACGCCGAGTTACTCGGCGTCTCATCAGGATCCAAGCTGTTTGACACCCGGTCAATCGTTCCTCGAACTATTAATCGAATCTGAAGCAGTCAAAAATGTGTACCATATCCAAATTTAAGCAGACATTATTTTTTTCGCCTTAGGGTAAGGATTAATATTTTTTCAGGCGATACTTTTCGGTAGTCTAAAGAAAAAGGGTGAAGTGATGTACACGATGCAGTGTTTCTACTGAACACCGGTATTTAGATGCACGATGCAGCGCCTAATAGTTTAATCAATTTGTTTCCGCTTAAAATAAGACCAATTAATTACAACTCTCCAGTGAATACAGGTTTTATGCCTGTCCATGCAAGAATTGAAGGGCATTAAGTGCAACCTAACCCACTGACCATACGTCTGTCCGTGTGTATGACTCTAAATCACTTAGTCGAGTGTTTCCTGTTTAATCTGATTCTGGTCAACTTTAACCCATTCCCTCATATCGACGACTTTTGACGACTCTGTAAAACTCATTTTGTGAAACCGTTGTGATAAATAGAGCATTTGCTCCTATAGGAGCAAATGCTCTATTTATCCCAATGGTTTCACACTACAAAATTCTAAAATTTTCCTTTTCTCTAGTTAATGCTCCTTTTCGGTAGATTTATTCATAGAGGTTGTATCTAGATAGCCAATGCGGCATTTGGTTAACCATTTCCCTCACATAAACGCCTTTTCTTGCATTTGCAAACTGAGTAGACCCAGATCAGACGGCTCGCGTAAGAAATGGCATCATAATATTGATTAGCTAATTGTTTGTAATGAAATATGTACACAGGATTGTTTGATATTGGGAGCAATTGTAGAGCCAGCTCTTTTGCAATTTTTTAAGCAAACAGAGACTAGTCTTCTGGATCTACTCTGTTTGCAAAGGCGTGAAAAAGCGTTTATATGAGAGAAAAGATTTAAATATAAATCAAGGGAGAGAAATCGGTATAAATGGTTAATGTGAAAGAAAGGCGCGCCATTTTTTTTTAAATACATGTATATGTTATTACGCGCAACAAACTGAACACAATTACTTCATGTAGTTGATTGACACGGGGGGAAATACAACTTATTTAGAGTACAAGCGATCAGCGAAACTGTCACTCGTGCTAACAGACACCCACATTGAAAATACGAATATTCACAAATGAATTTATAATCCATGTCAAGCCGTAATTACGTATTCAAACAATATGTCTTCACCCTGTCATGTCTTGTCAACAAGTCTCAGTTTAGGCGAGATTTGACGAGAGTTATTTAACGTTACGCCCACCATTGCTCTGGACAGTAAAATATTTATGGTGGAATATTTTAATTGTTTTAACTACTTTTGCGTCGCCGAATATTTCTTATGATGTGCAAAGTGTTTATTTCCAGAACAGAATCCTAATTTATGTACATTTCCAAATGCATTTAAATACGTTTCAGTAAAACTCTGCTAATGCGAACATATAAAAGAGGTATTATTCTGGATGCTAGGTGCAGGTGGTAGCTTAATGCAGGGCAAAAGTAATGCAGAAAGCTCCTAGAGGTGCTTTCTGCATTACTTTTGTCCTGCATTAAGCAACCACCTGCTTATAAAGGTACATATGTTTATTCATTAAGTGGTCACATTAGAGGGGTTTTCCTGATCTCATGTACATTAAAAAAAGAATTCATGACTTCTTGATCTTACCAAATGTTTATAATTAACAAAGGTGTTATTTACTTTTTAAAATGGCTACAATATTCCACTTTCCATGTTTAATTATGGTTATTTTGTCTATGAATATTCAGTAAGTATTGAAATTTGGACTAGATACAGAACAGGGAAATGGTTAAAGAAATAAGGCTTTACTGCGAGAAGGGCGTTCCCGGACGTTCGATAAACTTACAGCTTCGGCTATTAGCTTGGTCAAGACGAATGCGAATAGTTTGGATCTGGATCAGGCACAGAGAGAGTCAGCATGTCATACCTGGATCCATGTTTTATACTTATTTGTCCCGCTGTAGGTTTAAAAAATTAAATGTGTGAAAAACAGGTCAAAAAAGTTGAAACAAACATCAATTTGCAAACGATACGTTTCTCAACTTTGTTAACTTTTATCCCGCTATCCATAACTAACACATTTGCAATTGGCTTGGATCTCAGATGAAAAGCCGAGTAACTCGGCGTCCCGAGCAACTCGGTGTCTCATCAGGCTCCAAATTATTTGACACTCGATCAATAGCTTGTAAAAACCTTGGTCGAATCGAAGTTGTCAAAATTTCACCAGACATTATTTTTTCCCATGGTTGTAATCAAGGGTAAATGTTCACATGTTGTTTGTGTTACGCCTTTATGGCTACCCCTAAAAAATGCTCTCAGCTTCAAACAGTATCTCGCAATATATATACCTCTTATGCTGCCAGTGGGGAGACTATGATGATCTTTGCAAACAGTTTGGATCAAGATGAGACGCTCGGCGTCTCATCAGGATCCAAACTGTTTGTTACTGCGATTATGTATTTTGAAAGAAAAGCAGGAGAAAATTAACAGATTAAAATTGTTAGTTGCAGCAGACGATACCGGTAGATTTTGCTGACTGTAACGCGTTGCAATGAAAGAGTTAGTTAAATGTTACAAAATAGAAAGCAATTGATGATGAACTGTGATAGGAAATAATAAATATGTAAATGTGTCCTAGCGATTTGTCGGGGTCCAAATTTTTTCAGGAGTCAAGCATTTCGTTAAACTGTGTTAAGAAGGAAACGCCCAACCAGGTCCAGTTTGCATGCAGGATAAAAATACTCTCCAAACAAAGGCTGCATTGTACGTGTGCATGCATGCAGTATCAAAGCTTCGTTTTAATGCAGGCCTCGGTGACACATCTTCAACTGGGAATAAAATGCCCGTATGTTTATTACCTGCACGAGCTTTTACTCCTAGCACGCGCATTAATTTGTTGTCTGAAAAAAAACATGTCTGTCGTCTGCTTCAATTGTCGAAATTTATTTTTGCACCAGTTTCATTTCGAATATACCATGAGAGTGTTACTGATGGGAAGCTGACATTCTTCAGCTTCTCTTCTGGCTCCTAACTTATAGCTAGTTCATGGACAACATGGAAGTAATGGCAGCTGAAACCCTGTACAGTAAACCCCCTCTAAACTAGGCGTACACTTAAAGTATAAATATCGGTCTTTGGGACAAGTGGCAGCTTAATACAGGGGAGCTTTCTGTATGACCTTCACCCTGGATTAAGCTGCCACCTGTCTTAAAGTATATGAATTCTTCTCTACTACAATTACGGTTTAGAGAGATTTTACTGTACACGTATGGGACTGTCAATGGGACTGGGACTTTTACTGGGACTGCAATATGACTTTGTCTGGGACTGCGGTTGGTATACAAAGTGTCCTACGTATTGCCCACAATGGATGCACGCGCTCATCTGAAATAGATTTTGTTCAGACATCTCACATACAACAAATCCCCTCTAAATTGGAATTGTCAGAGTGGAACAGTCAATAATATATTTTTTATAATTACAAAACACACACAGCAATTCCAAGGAGCACTCTGTGTCTTTTATATAAAACTCTATAACGTATCTCTCCGCCCTGAAATGCATTTGCAAAACGAAAAGACCCAGATCAGACGAGTCCTATAGGAGCCGTCTGATTATACAGGCTCTGTCCTGTTTTGGATTGTGTATATAGTAAAAACTCTATATAACGACCACTAAATTATGTTAATTAGTTGTATTTTTGGACAGTAGGTTGCTTAAAGCAAGGTGAAAGTAAAACAGAACGCTCCTATAGGAGCGTTCTGTTTGACTTTCACATTGCTTTAAGCATCCACCTGCCTTTAACACAACATACTTTATGTAATTTAGTTATCGTTATAGAGAGGTTTTTAGAGATGTCTTCCATGACCGAATACCCATGTGTTCAGATACTATTAAAAAAGTTCAGCAAATAAAAATTAATATTCATGATATTATTTTTACATGAATATTTACCAGGTATAGGGTACAGAAGAGTTTATATACTTTTAGGCAGGTGGCTACTTAATGCAAGGTGAAAACCATGCAGAAAGCTCCTCTAGGAGCTTTCTGTATGACTTTCAACCTGCATTAAGTAGCCACCCGTCTCTAAGACCGACAATTATACTAAACTTAACGTCCGGTTTAAAGGGTTTTTACTGTGCATTAACACAAAATGTTTCTGTTCCATGGGCAAAAAGTAGCAATGACTCGTTCCTATTCGGCTGATTCCGGATATCTTCGGCAGATCTCATTTCCTCGCTAATGTGAACAAAATTTTGAGTGAAAAATATTTTTTGCATTATTTTTTTTTCACTCGTAATCAGTCATAACGGTTATCATTGGGACTGAATCATGAAAATACTTTATTGTGATCGAACATAACCATGATTGATGGGTGAATCAAAACTAGGTCAAGTTTGTTCCTTCAACTCGGCATATCAGGAAATAGTTTGATAACCGATTATAAATCACATGAGCCATGCCGCTTTGGTAAAAAAAACACCTGTAAGTGTTACCTCTTTCAAGCAAAAATAATAATGCTAGTTCAACTTTTAATCTAGAGCAAGTTTTAAAACACTTTCGAGAATCGTTCAAGCTTTTGAGTCACATTTGACTAAGTGTCAAACAGCTACTACTCGGCGTCTCATCTGGATCCAAACTGTTTGCAAAAGTTATCAAAAAATCGTCCGTAGCAGAATTGAGGTTTATAAGTATGTTAGCTTTATAGAAATGAGTGTATGTATGTTCAATGGCCACTCGGAATAACTCTAGTCGCGGTTCTTCAAGACAGGTTGTACATAGCTTTATGCAAAGCGATCCTTTAATGCAGGAATTCCACATTCGAACTTACTGCATTACCTTCGCCCTGCATGAAGCATTTTATTTAATGGTATATTTACATAGCTGCTATTGTAGTTTGTCATGGCGGATAAATATAGTACTGCTAATGTTGTCGCTTTTCAACCCTTTCCTTCATATAAGCGCCTTTTCACGCCTTTGCAAACAAAATAGACCCAGATCAGAAAGCGAATGTAGGAGCTGCCTGATCAGGGTCTGCTCTGTTTGCTTATGGTGTAATATAGATCTGATTATAAAATAGATCTGATTCTACAGTTTCTGCCTGACCCAAAATGGCATGTGTTGATGTTTCATTATAGAAAATAATATAATTAATGTTCATGACGTCATTACGTCATTATTTTTTACATTAATATCGAACAGGCAAAGGGTTAAACAGTGTAGATGCAGACCATTCACCGTTTTGATCAAATGCTGTGGTTGGTATGGGTGTGTCATGGTTGCAAAGTACTTTTTGAGAGGCAGGGGGCGGGGGTCCCGTGGTTTATATACCACAGAGTATGTACTTTATCTGCCGGGTGGAGATGTATACAGTTAAACCAGCTTTAACCCATTCCCTCATAGGTTATTTTAGACCCAACCTCTTTGAATGAATCTACCGAAAAGGAGCACTAACTAGAGAAAACGAAACTTTTTAGATTTTTGTAGCTTGAAACCATTGTGATAAATAGAGCATTTGTTCATATAGGAACAAATGCTCTATTTATCACAATGTTTTCAACAGGTGATTTTTACAGAGGCATAGAATGGCTTATTTATGGAGGAAAGTGTTAACCCTCTCCATGATCTATATCGATTCCAAATATCAATACTTAATGAATATTCATAGAGACATGGTTATAATGAAATATGGAAGGTGAAACATTTTAGCCATTTTAGAAAGTAAAGACACAGATCTTTGCAGATTCCATTAACAAACAGAACATATCCTGATCAGACAGCTCCTATAGGAGCCATCTGAACAGGGTCTACTCTATTTGCAAATGCGTGGAAACGCGTTTATATGAAGGAAAGGGTTATATGACCAGACAAGATTTAGATGAAACCTCTGGCATGAAATTGAACGTTAATACCGTATAAAATATGTGCATTTGATGTGATACGAGGCCGATATGAGGCGCCGAATAACTTGGACTTTCGTCAAAGACTTCAGATATTGACAGCCTTGTTATACACATCTGCAATCCTTATAGGCCTACAGTAGATCTTGTTTGAACCTTTTCCTTCATATAAACGCATTTTCACGCATCTGCAAACAGGTGCGTGAAAAAGTGTTTGTATGAAGGGAAAGAGAAAAAACACAAATACCCCAACATAGCAACAAAAAAAGCATTTGTGTCGGTTTTCAGGCAATTCCCATTTTGTTTATGTATACAGTAAAACCTCTCTTAACCGGCCGTTAAATTTAGTATGAATATCGGTATTGGAGACAGGTGGCAGCTTAATGCAGGGTGAAAGTCATGCAGAAAGCTCCTAGAGGAGCTTTCTGCATGACTTTCACTCTGCATTAAGCAGCCACCTGCCTAAAAGTGTCTAAATTCTTATCTATTAGAATTCCGGTTAAGAGAGGTTTTACTGTATTGCCATAGACGTATCAGAATATTCTCCGTTTGCTTATTGTAAATACTAATCAGCGAACTGACTTGTATAGATGCGAATAATTTCTGTCCTTGTCCATACATTCTGTGTTTATATGGAATTAATCACGATGTCATCATTTCTTACATGAATATTCATCATAGGACCGCTTTCTTGATTTTTTACACCAAACAGCAATGATCTTACTTCACGAGCCATCTAATCTGAGTCTGCACTGCTTGTTTATGTACCATAAAATGGATGATGACGTCATTCAACCCTTATATCTCAGCAAATTAATGCCTGCTAAAACTTGGATCTGACGCAATTCTGACACTTTTCAATTAAATTAACTTTGTGGGAAACTGTTGTCAGGGTGTCAAACAGCTTGGATCCAGATGAGACGCCGAGTTACTCGGCGTCTCATCTGGATCCAAGCTGTTTGCAAATGAATGCCGAGTTCCGTAACGTGGAGCAAGTGTTGACAGCTTACATAGTATGGGCGTTTTCAGGAATAATATTAACTGAAGCATGCTAGTAATTTAGCGTTAACTTATTTCAATTCTTTGCCCGCAAACGGCGAGTTGGCGATGTTCTTAGCAAGCTGTGTGGCTCCAGATCGGACACCGAGTAATTTGGTGCGTAATGATGTCCGAATTCTGTGTGTGCCTTGTGGGAAATGACAAGAAATTTTAGCTGCAATAAATAAAGCACACGACATTTTGCACGCGATAATAATTGTCATAGCTCGCTGGGAGATAATCAATGTCAATTGAGATGATTTGAATTTAATACAAAAATTTTAACGCGTTTAATTTCTGTCCCGCCCACATTATGTCTGCACTCATCACATATGATTTTAAAGATTAGAAGTGTTAAATCTTTCGCTAACACGCATTGTCGTCTGCAACGTATGTCGTCTGCTTTTCGTCTGCAGCGTGTGTCGTCTGCTTTTCGTCTGCTGCGCGTGTCGTCTGCAACGTCTGTCAGTTTTTATACGCCCACCTAATAAAGGTGGTCGTATATTGGCGTGGCCCTGTCCGTCCGTCCGTCCGTTCGTTCGTTCGTTCGTTCGTTCGTTCGTTCGTTCGTCCGTCAACATTTTGTTTGTCCGCAGTTTTCTCGGAAAACTGTTTGACAGATATTAATGAAACTTCACACAAATGTTTAATGTATCAAGATCTGAAGCTGAGTTGATTCTGAGGTTCATTTGATTTTTCGTTTCAGAGTTATGGCCCTTGTCCTTAAAAAATGCAAATAGTTTGTCCACTGTTTTCTGGAAAAACTATTTGAGAGATATTAATGAAACTTCACACAAATGTTTAATGCATCAAGATCTGAAGCTGAGTCGATTCTGAGGTTCATTTGATTTGTCGTTTCGGAGTTATGGCCCTTTTACTTAAAACATAATGTAAATACATGCAAATAGTTTGTCGGCTGTTTTCTGGGAAAACTGTTTGAGAGATATTAATGAAACTTCACACAAATGTTTAATGCATCAAGATCTGAAGCTGAGTTGATTCTGAGGATCATTTGATTTTTCGTTTCAGAGTTATGGCCCTTGTCCTTAAAAAATAATGCAAATACATGCAAATAGTTTGTCCGCTGTTTTCTGGGAAAACTGTTTGAGAGATATTAATGACACTTCACACAAATGTTTAATGCATCAAGATCTGAAGCTGAGTCGATTCTGAGGTTCATTTGATTTTTCGTTTCAGAGTTATGGCCCTTTTACTTAAAAAATAATGCAAATATATGCATATAGTTTGTCCGCTGTTTTCTGGGAAAACTGTTTGAGAGATATTAATGAAACTTCACACACATGTTTAATGCATCAAGACCTGAAGCTAAGTTAATTCTGAGGTTAATTTGATTTGTCGTTTCGGAGTTATGGCCCTTGCACTTAAAAGAAATAATGCAAATCTATGCAAATATATATGAGGATGGCCATAACTTTTTCATTTGAAATGATTTTTACTTCAATTTTTTTATATGGTTAAACCTTAATATGAATTTTCACATATATTGCGGGGTGTTTGGTAAGTCATTTTATTCTTAAGTAATATGGTCCTTGAACTTTGTGTGTTCGTTGCTTTGTTTGTCTGTCAGCTTTTAGTTTGTCTCTTGTTTTCTGGGAAAACTATTACAATGATATAAATGAAACTTGACAGAAATGTTTTAAGCAACAAAATCTGAAGCTGAGTTTATTTTGAGGCTCATTCAGTTTGTCTTTACAGAGTTATGGCCGTTTCACTTTTCAAAAATCTGCAAATATGAGGATTAGCTATAACTTTTTTATTTAATAAGATATTCACTTCAATTTTTTTTAAAAAATAGTATCACCTTAATATGGAAATCAAGATCTGAAGCACAGATTAGAAAATGTCAACACTTATAAGGCATGTTGAATCAGAGAAAGTTTGCAAGTGGGCGTATTATGTACCGTATGCGGTACTCTTGTTCATTTTTGTTTCAAAAACATAATCACGACATCAAACAGTTTGGATCCTGATGAGACACCGAGTTACTTGGTGTTTTACCTGAATCCAAACCGTTTTCAAAATTAATGTGTGTACTTATTCATTGTAGATATGGATGGCACGTAGTTTGAAACGGCGACTTTTCCAGATTGGAATATTGAATATTCCATTCTTGTTAAACCCTTTCCTTCATGCAAACGTGTTTTCACGCATTTGCAAACAGAGTAAACCCAGATCAGGCAGGGTCTGTTCTGTTTGCTAATGGAATTTGAAAGATCTTTTTCTTTACTTTCTAAAGTCGCTACAATCTCCACTTTATATATTTCGTTATAACTATTTTGTCCATGAATATTCAGTAGGTATCGAAATTTGGAATAATTTCAAAGAAGTTGTATCTAAAAATAGCCTATGGAGGAATGGGTTAAGACTGGTTCTGCTGTATGATGCGATGTTGATGCGGATGTGAGCATGTCGTGTATTTCTAACAGGGATTACAAACAGTGCAGACTCTGACCAGTTGTTTTGCTTCCAAAATAAGTATCTGTAGAAAGTTTGCATGGCGTGTAAGCCTTATAAGAAAAAAGCAATTTTGACATTAGCTCGTAAAAACAGTGTAGACCTAGATCAGACACGTCATTTTATTCGTATGATTGTGGTCTTCACTGTTCGCGCCTAGCTAGTGTTTTGCGTTCTTGTGATACGGGTCGATTAAATGTATGTTAACCCTTCGCTTGCTGAATTTTAAAATACATGTCTCCTTCTTTACCCATGTCCTGTTGTATAATTACATATATCTTCACTGTGTACACGTATTTCGCTGTGCAATCACTGCTGTGGAGTGCGCTGGTTGCACAATGAACTTGTTAATAGTGCAGACCCTGATGAGACAGCTCCTGCAGGAGCTGTCTCATCTGGGTCTTCACTATTTACAGGTAGGTATATTGACGCGATTAGCAAGCGAAGGGTTAATATTTTTGATCGTGATGCGTGCCGGTGACGTGGCATTTCTCATTAGGAATATTTCAGTGCTGATTATTTGAAGTGAGAAAGTCCATAAATGGTTATATTTTAGAGTCGGTGCGTCTTTGGGTGTACGCTTTTGCTAAAGGATCTTGCACGGCAAACAGTACTGATCCTGATCAGTTTTCTCAATCAGCAGCAGTCAGCTGATCAGGGTCTACACTGTTTCCAAATGTCATTTCAACTCATTTCCTGCAATGAAAAGGTTGAAGACGTGTTTCACAGTATTTTGCGCAATCATCATGTTTTTATGTATGATATGATATTGCAACCCTGTGAGTTATTGCAGATCATTTGATACAGTTGGTAAAAAAACTGTCAAGAGATATCGTGCATCGCCCTGTTTTTGCTTGTATAATCTGTAATCTAAATGCATAGCTTTAACCCTTTCCCTGTTTTATGTCTATTCCAATTTTCAATATCTATTGAATATTCATGGACAAAATAGTTACAACAAAATATGGGAGGTGGAAAAATTGTAGCCATTTTAGAAAGTAAAAAACCCAGATCTAACGAATTCTGTTAGCAAACAGAGCAGCGCCTGATCAGGCGGCTCCTCTAGGAGCCGTCTGATCAGGGTCTTCTCTGTTTGCAAATGACGGCTCTTTATGGAACAATGTAGATAGGATTATACAGTTTTTGCCATGGCAAAACGTGTCATGGGCTAATATGCCATTTAAACCTTTCCCATATATTTCAGTACCTACTGAATATTCATGGTCAAACTACTAGTAGTTATAGTGAAATATGTAAGGCGGGAAATTAAAGCCATTTTAGAAAGGGAATAAAGAGATCTTTCAAATTCCACTAGCAAACAGAGCAGACCCTGATCAGACGGCTCCTATAGGAGCCGTCTGATCTGGGTCTACTTTGTTTGCAAATGCGTGAACAATTTTTTATGAAGGAAAGGGTCAAACGCATCGAATTAATAATCATGGTTTTAATATCTTTTACTGGAATATCGTGGGGTAAAGGGTTGGTTAAACTCCGATGTGTAACCATTTTTACTTCATTCGTCCGAGATGGTGCGAAATTACTGGTCGATTGTCAACGAGTTTAAATCCCGATGAGATGCCGGGCGACTCGTCCTCTCACCTGGGTCCAAGCTCTTTGTAAATGGTAGTCAGACCGCTCTTAGCAGGAGGGTTAACCCTTTTCGACGCCGACATTTAATTGGACTATTCCAAAATTCAAACAGGTCAAGATAATCCTGAATATTCAGAGATGTTTTTAAAAGAAACGTGTAGCATGACAAACAGTGCAGACCCTGATGAGAGGGCTCCTCTATGAGTCCTCTCATCTGGGTCTACACTGTTTGGAAGGGAAATTAGTTGCTCATTACCCGAACTGAAATGGTAACGGCCAAAGTTGTGACAATTATTGCGAAGAGCTTGAATCGAAATGAGACACGGTTTCTTGACTCCTTGTCAAAATCCAGACTCTTCGATATCGGGGTCACGTGATAGAAACAAAAACCAAGGTAGAGCGGAATCAATAGTTAGATCACTATAGGTAGTAGATATAGACTGAAAGATGCAATGGTGTATCCTTGTGTACCGTATGTTTACAAGCGTCTGGCTTAACCCGTTCCCTCATATTGACTCTGTAAAAGTCATTTTGTGAAACCATTCTGATATTTAGAGCATTTGCTCCTATAGGAGCAAATGCTCTATTTATCACAATGGTTTCAACTACAAAATTCTAAATTTTTCCTTTTCTCTAGTTAATGCTCCTTGTCGGTAGACTTATTCAAAGAGCTTGTATCTAAAAATAGCCTATGGGGGAATGGGTTAAACCTGGTGATATCTCATTCATGAAAAGCGAGAGAAAAAACATGATAATGTTCGATGGGTTGAAGATGAGAATTTTGTTTTGATTTATGACATTCTTGATTTAATCTGGCGCCAAATATGTTTCGTCTGCAATGATCGGCGTTCCTTCAAGTAGTATCTTTAAAACTCTAAGCGGAATTTCAAACAGTTTTGATACTTGTGAGACACAAGAGCTACTCGGTGTCTGATCTGGAATCAAAGCTGTTTGCAAAATCATCTGTATAACCACCCAATCAAACCAGCTCTATGAGTCGTTTTCCGGCGACGGGGGCGGTGAAAGATCTATGTACATGTAATGCCTTTGGATAATTCTGATTTGTCACTGTAGCTAAAGTAACGTTTGACATTTGCATGGGACACAAGTTCACGGGACCTGTAGCTGAACCAATTCAGCCACGTCTGCGTACACTGGCCTGTGCCGGAAACAAATTAACGCACATTGGATGCGGTTCGAAATGTGCATCCGTTATTCTCGGTAGAACTCGTGCATTCAAGCGTCACTGGTCGGCTAACTTCGGAATCTTCGTAGATTCCGATTGGTTAACTATAATCAATTGGACGAATACTTTCATAGCAACGTGAATCGTCATTAGGTTTCTTCTTTGAATCACGTTGCTGTCTTTAAAATATATATTAATTAAATGGTTAATTGTACAAGCATTGTTGACCCCCCTTTCCCTTTTCCAAAAATTAGGAACAAAGCTATTTAGCCTATCACTTTTAGCTATGACCTAAATACATACAGTCGCTGTCGTGAGCTAAACTGTGAACCAGAGACATATATATATATACATTGTACATACATGTTGGCCATACATGTATGCGTATATCTTTGTGAACACTTGGCAAATGTTATAGTTTTATAGGTAGTCTATCGAACTTGCTTCATACTACATTTATGTTTTCACTTTTTGAAATCTTCACTTCGTGAGTATTTATACAAGAAATCTTCGGAAAAAAGGAAGAAAAAAAAACTTCGTCAGTATTCATTGACCCCCCAAGTTTTATATTGGTCGACGAGGAACAGGGACAATGTTGGCCATTTCATAAACTATATCATCAGATTTGTATCATTATGTAAGCAAACAGAGCAGACCTTGATCAGATGGATCCTACAGGAGGCTGGAGCCGTCTGATCAGGGTCAATTCTGTTTACAAAGACTTGAAAAGGCGTAGATATCAGATTGAGTGTTGAGGGAAGGAATATCGAAGATTGAAACAAACAAAATGTGTAGACGTCACTACTTTGGAAGCAGTACTGACGTACCCATAAGCTATTTTAGACACACTATCTTTGAATAAATCTACTGAGTAGAAAAAAGAAAACGTGAGAATTGTGTGGTTTTGAAAACAGTGTGATAAATAGAGCCATTTTGAAAACAGTGTGATAAATAGAGCATTTGCTCCTTTGGAGCAAATGCTCTGTTTTTACAATGGATTCAAAAAGTGTGTTATAGATACGTCAAAGGGCACCAATATGAGGGAATGTTTTAACATGATTTGTTTTTTTTCCCACAGCCCTCAAGACAATGGCGAGACGTGCTGTTACAAGCAAGATGGAGAGTTAATGGATGTTAGGGAATATGTTGGGGCCGGGACCCATCAACGGTTCCACTATAAAGCTCAGGAAGAGGACACTATAGTGCCATTTTTCTCGTACTTTGAAGGAGACTTGTTGCCTAGGTTACACTGTTGTTTATATTCCAATAGAAACTGTAGTGGATTTAAGGAGTTACGCAATGCAACCACGTGTTCAGGATATACCCCACCCAGTCCAGGTAAGATAAGTAATACTACTACTACTAATAATAATAATTTTATATAAATACTAGGACAACTACTTCTAATACTACTACAACGGCGAACACTCATTACAACGGATGTGTTTGTTTCGAGACATATTGCTGGTATAACGAGGTTCCCGTTATAACGAGATGAAATACGAAGGAAGCCATATGACCAGCTTTACGCCAGTACCAACAGTTGAATGCTTAATGCAGAACACAAGAAGTGCCAAAAGCTCCGCAATGGAGCTTTTTGCACTTCTTGTGATCGGCATTAAGCGACCACATGTCTTAATTACATTGCATCTAATTATTCAGTAATGTTCCGGAGACTTAACAGTAATTTTGTTTCACTGCATACTGTCAGTATATCAGAATGATCAGGTGCTACTCTGTTTGCTTTTGTAATCTTATAAATACAGTAAAAGCTCTCTATAACGTCCACTAAATTACATCAATCATTTTGTGTTAAAGGCGGGTGGCTGCTGGGAGCGTTCTGTTTTACTTTCACATTGCTTTAAGCAGCCACCCGCCTTTAACACTAAATTGATTGATGTAATTTAGTGACCGTTATAGAGAGGATTTACTGTATGATTTTCTGAATAAGACCAACACCCCCTTGTTAACTAGCCATCATAAAGATTCTTCAATATATATTCGTGAAATCCTTAATTTTTGTTCAAAGTTTCATTATTTAAAGGACACATTGATAGACCCAGTTCTGTAGGAGCTGTCTGGTCAACTTCTTCTGTTTGCTCAATGTTACAGAACTTCTTCTCTGCTGTTTGTAGTGACATTTGCTTTAATAATTTATAGTTTTACTGCAGACATTAACCTTTCGCCTGCAACTTGTTTGTATCATTCTGCCCTCTTTGAATATTAATTAGGCAAATATTTTAAACAATTATACAAGATATGTTGAAATTATTTTCTTAGACAAAAGCATATATCATGCAGGCATGGATTTTTCCATGGCAAACAGTGCAGATCCTGATGAGAGAGCTCCTATAGGAGCTCTCTCATCTGGGTCTACACTGTTTGCAAATGCAACTATAATTGTGACTGACGGGCCATGGGTTAAATTAATGTTACAATGTGTGTTAGTTATGTAAAGGTTTGTTATGTAAAGTAGTCGGGAAAGACATAAAGAAGGTCAAGATTACCATAAAAGCTGTCCACAGAGATCAGCTAAAAATAATTCCTTATTCTGAGTTTAACCCATTCCCTCATAGGCTATTTTTAGATACAACCTCTTTGAATAAATCTACTGAAAAGGAGCATTAACTAAAGAAAATGACACTTTTAGAATTCTGTAGTTTGAAACCATTGTGATACATAGAGCATTAATTTTGCTCCCATAGGAGCAAATGCTCTATTTATCACAATGGTTTCAACAAACGACTTTTGCAGAGGCATCAAAAGGCGTCAATATGAGGGAATGGGTTAAATAAAGACATGGTTAAGTTACACCTATATGTCATAAAAAACATTTTCATGTCTTTGCAAATATAGAAGATCCATATCTGATGGCTCCTGTAGGAGTCATCTGATCAGGATCTGCTCTGTTTGCTTATGATACCATGTACATCTGATGTTTCTACCATGGCCAAAATTTCCTCAGTTCATTGGCTAATATAAAAAAATCAGTTAATTAAGTCATGAATATTCATACGATACCGTAAATGGTTAACAGGATTGTTATGAAGATATTTTTGTATTACATTTGTCCAACCCCTGCCTTTTTAACATCCACATTCATTCATTATGTAGACACCAGAACTTTGACCCTTAGCCTGCTATGAGTGGAAGAGTGAATACCTATGCAAAAAGTTTAGATCCAGATGAGACGCCGAGTCACTAGGCGTCTCATCAGGATCCAAACTGTTTGACACCCTGATTGATTTTTTGGTAGACAAATTGATTATAGCTTGAATTTTGAAAATGTAGTAGGTGAACAATTCTGTAAAAATAATTTGCTCAGCAGGCAAGGTTAAATCATGTGAAGGGAGACAACTCAATCTTGGTTAAATGTTATGTATTAACTTTAAGTGAAGGGAGATAAGTGCTGACACACTTTGACATTTATAACAAGTGCATGCAAACTGCCAAAGTCAGTTACCAATAGGAGAGTTATTAGGTTAGAGTTTGTATATAAACCTTTCCCTCATATAAACATTTTTTCGCACCTTTGCAAATAGAGTAGACCCAGATCAGACTGCTTCTATAGGAGCCGTCTGATCAGGGTCTGCTATGTTTGCTTATGATATTATAGTACTATAAGGACTATAAGGTTTCTACCAATACAAAAAATACCAGTCTTCACATGCCTATATAAAACGTCAGGTTATTTATAGATATGATGTCATTATTTCTTAAACAAACATTCAACATGGAAAGGGTTAACCCTTTCCTCAAGGGATATTCATGTAAGAAAAAATGACATCATGAATATTAATTAGATTAATTTGTTGTAATAGCACATGTCATGTACACAAGAAGTTTTAGCCATGACAGAAACCGTAGACTCATATCTATATTATATCAATCATAAGCAAACAGAGCAGACCCTGATCAGACAGCTCCTATAGGAGCCGTTTGATCTGGGTCTACTCTGTTTGCAGATGCGTGAAAACATGTTCATATGAGGGAAAGAGTTAAAAGCAGAATTCAACTAAGTTGACTCCAGCCTAAATTTGTACTTTGTTCTTATAGCCCAAGCGGCAGGGGATCCACACATCGTGACTTTGGACGGTAAAGGCTACACGTTCAACGGTCTTGGTGATTTCTATCTAGTCCAACATGTCAACTCCAGCTTAGTGATACAAGTCAGGGCAGTACAAACATCAGACGATCAAGGTGTGTAGATTTATTTTATCCTTTTGGTTTATTCAACACTTCTATTGCTCTATAAAAACTGCCAAAAGAACCTGGATCCATGTAGAACTCTGGTTGCCATCTTCTTCTCCAAAACCAGTGGTCAGAATTGAATGATACATGTATATGATAGGAATACTCTTCTTATGACCCTCTACTAAAGTTGCTCAAATCACTTTGTTATCTAAAACAACATGGCCGCCAGGGGTGGGCTATTTTCCCTATGTAATTGTATTGAAAATTGTAACAACCTTCTTCTCCAAAACTAATGGTTCAATATGAATGGTAAATTGTAGGAATAGAACCGTACATTAAAATCTTCCTCAAGGCTCCAGGAACAACTTTTTTTCCATTGTATTTTCTTTATGCCTCCATCAAACCCTATATTGTGACCACTCTTTAGAATCGTCACTTTGTGATGATTCTAAAGAGTGGTCACAACATAGGACTCGATAGAGGCATAATGGTTTTAGTTCTCGAAATACACCTTATCTTGGAACCTGCAAACAAGCTAAATTATGTTTGATTTTTCCTCCCTATAACATGTATGTTTGATTTTCCCTCCCTATAACAACTCCTCTGAACAACACATATTATCTTCATATCCCAAAGGGTGTTGTTGTAGAGAGGGAGCACTGTATCAACATTGCTAAACTCATGTTGATATCTCAAAAAACATGGCTGCTGGGATGGGACTACAGTTCCTTACATAGCCTCCTCACATGTCCCTATATAGAAAACCTTTAAAAAAGTTTCTTCTCAGAAACCAGTGGTTCAGTTGAAATGATATTTGGTTGGAATAGTTGCCTGGTAACCCTTTATTAAAATTGCTAAAGCCATGCTGATATCTGAAAAAAGATGGCCACCAGGGGCAGAGCTAAACTTCCTTTATATCATTGTTGGGAAACTTTCAAAAGTCTTCTCCAAAACTGATGGTCCAATTTGAATTGTATTTGGTAGGAATAGTCCTCTGGTGACCATATTGAGACCATATTGCATTATGACTGCCATATACCACCACTTTAAATAAATTGAATAATCTTTAGTTAAAAGAATTGAAATTACTATGGTCCTCTTATCTTCATTTTCTGCCAATGGTTGCAGCTAGATTATCTCTATCTAATGCTACAACATGCTGGTGAGCGATATATAGGGCCGTCATGACAGGCTTGTCAAATGGTCAGTAGCTAATATTTTCTTCGATGTTTTCCAGGAGTCCCGCAGAACGCCTCCATGTTTTCCAGCATAGCAGTAGTGATGCCCTCAATTAGCGACGTAGTGGAGGTGCGGAAGAGCGATGACGGAGCGGAGTTGCTTGTGAACAATCTTCCTGTTAAATTATCTACCTCAGACTATAGAAGTGAGTCCTAGTATATTTAACCCATTCCCTCATCGGCTATTTTTAGATCCAACCTCTATGAATAAGTCTACCGAAAAGGAGCATTAATTAGAGAAAAGGAAAATTTTAGAATTTTGTAGTTCTGAAACCATTGTGATAAATAGTAGCATTTGCTCCTATTTATCACAATGGTTTCAAAAATCGACTTTTACAGAGGCATAGAAAGGCATAGTTATGGAGGAAAGGGTTAAATTATATCAGTAAGTCTTGGTATAGTTACTTCAAACTATATATAAATGAGTGTTGCTGCATTTACTTCAAACTATAGAAGCAGTCTTGGTCTGTTTACTTCAGAATTTAAGCCTTGTCTATCTTCTGCAAACTATAGAAACAAGTCTTGGTCTATTAACTTCAGAATTTAAGCCTTTACCACATAGATACACATACACTTGGGCTAAAATAATACAGAAAACAGTGAAGTCCCAGGTCAGATGCTGCCTTGAATAGGCGGCATCTGACCAGGGACTGCACTGTTTTCAATGGTGCCCACAGGCGACATTGGCACCGAAAGAGTTCTTCCTTAAAAAAAATATTACAATTTTTTTTACCAAATGTTGCAATGTAAAGTGTCAGGGAAATTAGGAATTATGTCAGGGAAATATCAGGGAATTGTCAGGGAATTTTGTTTCCGTTGTTTTGTCTACCAGCATTATAAGCTGCCCATTGATGATTTATGTTTTAGTCCTCTGCCAGAACTGTAACTACTAATAAGAATTGATCTTTGTAAATATTGATTTTAAGCCGTTCCCTCATAGGCTATTTTTAGATCCAACCTCTTTGAATAGATCTACCGAAAAGGAGCATTAACTAGAGAAAAGGAACATTTTAGAATTTTGTAGTTTGAAACAATTGTGATGAATAGAGCATTTGCTCCTATATAGCTAGAGAAAAGGAACATTTAGAATTCTGTAGTTTGAAACAATTGTGATAAATAGAGCATTTGCTCCTATAGGAGCAAATGCTCTATTTATCACAATGGTTTCAACAGGTGACTTTTGCAGCGTGTCAAAAGCCGTCAATATAAGAGAATGGGTTAACCTCTCAGTTAGATGAAAGTCATTTGCAGATGCCAGTCAGGCCGTGCTTTGGTTGAGAAGAGTTAAGCTAAAACTTACGATATATATGCTATTTTCAGATATTTCATTCACTGTACAAGACGACGGTAGTTACCTCATCAACCTAGAGCCAATCAGCGTGTCTGTGACGATAGGGGTAACACCGGATCTTCTAAACTTCATATTTCTCATCGGTGAAGAATCATACCGAGGTAATACAGCTCACCACCACTTGTTATCATGATAAATAATCATTGTTGTCGTAACCTTTTTATGTGCCTTCCCTTTTTGTGTTACCTGCCGAGTGGCAGTGTGTCACTTAGGGATCACTTTTCCGTTGTCTGTGTGTCTGTCCATCCATCTGTCTGTCTGTCTGTCTGTCTGTCTGTCTGTCATACTTTCTTTGTTTTGGCCGTCATTTCTAAACTAATCATTATAGAGCTTTCAAATTTCACATGTGTCTTCCTCTCATTGAGAACCATTGATGTAACTAAGGTTTGTCACTCTACATGCAATACTTTTTGAGTTATTCCCCTTTGTTTTGATTTTCGCAACTCCAGCGGATTAACTGTTTTTGTGTTCCATGCGAGCAAGTGACACGTCATGTGTTCCTTCGAACACTCTTGTTGAAACAATAGGGATACACATGTATATTGCTCTGCACATGTTGTTCAGTTGTTACTCCATATAGTTTCCAATCACAAATCATTAACCATTTTATTCCATCAATATTCATGTACGAAATTAATTTTTACAATTGTGCATCAACACAAGAATTTTTTCATGCATTTGCAAACCGACTAGACCATCATCCTGTTGTAGCCATTGGATCAGGGTCTGCTCTGTTTGTTAAAAGAATCTTTTTCTCTACTGTCTAAAATGACTTCAATATTTTTTTTGTCCATTAATTTTCAGTAGGTACATGTATTAAAATTTTAAATAAACATGGAACAGCGAAAATGTTAAATAACATAGACTGTAAAATTATAATTATACTCTATATTATGTTATAAGCAAACAAACAGACACTACTGGAACTGATTGATCTTGATCTCTGTTTGCCAATGCTTAAGTGTGTCTCTACCACCCTTAATATCTACCCATGGCCTATTCTTTTTGCAAAGGCATTTTCAAGACAAAATCCTATGTTGTGACCACATTCTGAAATCATCACTTTGAGGTGATTCTAGAGAGTGGTCACAGCATGGGATTTCATGAAGAAGTAACAAGTTTACTATCTGTATGCAAACCGTTAGCTGTCATATATGTTTTCCCTCCTATTCATTTCTTGCGTATGAATTTTCCAGGAAATATCCGAGGTCTACTTGGAAATTACAACGGTGATCCAGCAGATGATTTAATTGCACAAAACGGCACACAACTGCCACCAGATGCTTCGATGGAACAGGTGCACTACGATTTCGGAATGACATGTAAGTCACATTAACCCTAATTCAGCTATCAGATACCAGATTCACATTTGCATACTTGGACACCAATTGATTTTAACCCTTCGCATGCTGAATTTTAAAATACATTTCTCCTTCTTTACCCATGTGCTATTGTATAATTACATATTATCTTCACTGTTTACAAGTATTTCACTGTGCAATCACTGCTGTGGAGTGCACTGGTTGCACAATCAACTTGTAAATAGTGCAGACCCTGATGAGACAGCTCCTGCAGGAGCTGTCTCATCTGGGTCATCACTATTTACAGGTAGAAATATTGACGTGAATAGCAAGCGAAGGGTTAAATAGATAGATTTCAGAGCAACAGATAACGGTGTGTACTCAAATACTAAAATCCTCATTTCTCCACCAAACCCTATTTTGTGACCACTCTTTAGAATCGTCTCTTTTAGACGATTCTAAAGAGTGGTCACAACATAGGGTTTGATGGAGAAATAATGAAGTTCTTCTTGAGAGTATTTTAACCTTTTCCTCCATAAATACACATGTACACCTTTCTACGTCTCTGTTAAAGTCACTTTATGAAACCATATTGATAAAAGAGCATTTTCTCCAATGGAGCAAATGCTCTATTTATCACAATGGTTTCAAAGTTGCACAATTCTAAAATTTTCCTTTTCTCCTTTTCTCTAGTAAATGCTCTTCGATAGATTTATTCAAAGAAGTTGTATCTAAAAATAGCCTATGCGGGAATGGGTTAAGAAAACAGAGCAGACTCTGATCACACCGCTCCTATAGGTGTCCTGTAGAAAGGTGTATTTATGGAGTAAAGAGTTAAATAGATTCCTGTGGACACTAAAGTAACTTAAGTAAGACCTGGAGTCTCTGAATACCGTATTATTCTTAATAGACGCCCCTGCCCTAATAAAGGCCCCAGCTATTTTTGTAGGAAAAATCTACTCACCAGGCTAAACTCAAAGGAAAATCCAAATTCATATCCATCCAAATCCAGTATATTTTAATAAAATCCAGTCAATCCAAAAGTTAAAATCATTTTAATGAACACTTAAATGTAACATTAACAAAACTTCCAAACAATGGATTTAGGAAAAAGCTTACCTTAATAATCGCCCCCCTTTTGGAAAATGTTAAGCCCCCGGGGGCGTTTATTAGGAATAATATGGTATGTTAATTTTTTTCAGGGTCAGTAGATCCCAGCACGTCATACTTAACGCAAGATTCCGCACCCATGTCGAATACACAAACCAAAGACTTTCATCCTGTTTTTATTGGTGATATCGAGGATGAAAACTTGCGGGATGGGGCACGGGAAATCTGCGGTGACAACATGGCATGTTTGTTTGACTTCCAGGTCACTGGAAAAGAGTCCGTTGCCAAGGCAACAATGTCAGCTACCAATAAATTTGATGAATTGAAAAGTAATCTGGATCAAGTTGGTAAGTATATTGTGCATTTTTATGCCCCCAAAGCTAGGCTTTGGCGGCATATAGTGATCGCACCGTGCGTGTGTGGGTGTGTGTGTGTGTGGGTGTGTGGGTGGGTGTGTGGGTGGGTGGGTGTGTGGGTGGGTGGGTGGGTGTGTGTACATTTTGTCCGGAGTATATTTCCTTTGTCACATCAGCTATGGATACCAATTTTGGTGTGTGAGTTCATCTTGGGATGGGGGAGTGTCGCGTACCATTTTCATGTCACTGTGACCTTGACCTTGACCTTTGACCTTGATTTTACAAAAAGCTTGTCCGGAGCATATCTCCTTTACCTTACCAGCTACAGATTCCAAATTTGGTGTGTGAGTTCATCTTGGGATGGCGGAGTGTCGCGTACCATTTCCAGGTCACTGTGACCTTGACCTTGACCTTTGACCTCGATTTTAAAAAAAGCTTATGCCTTACCAGCTACAAAAAGCTTGTCCGGAGTATATCTCCTATACCTTACCAGCTAAGGATTCCAAATTTGGTGTGTGAGTTCATCTTGGGATGGAGGAGTGTCGCGTACCATTTTCAGATCACTGTGACCTTGACCATGACCTTTGACCGATTTTACAAAAAGCTTGTCCGGAGCATATCTCCTTTACCTTACCAGCTACAGATTCCAAATTTGGTGTGTGAGTTCATCTTGGGATGGCGGAGTGTCATGTACCATTTCCAGGTCGCTATGACCTTAACCTTGACCTTGACCTTGACTGATTTTACAAAAAGCTTGTCCAGAGCATATCTCCTATAACTTACCAGATACGGATTCCAAATTTGGTGTGTGAGATCACCTTCAGATGGCGGAGTGTCGCGTACCATTTTCAGGTCACTGTGACCTTGACTTTGACCTTCGACCTCGATTTTACAAAAAAGGTTGTCCAGAGAATATCTCCTATACCTTACCAGCTACGGATTCCAAATTTAATGTGTGAGTTTATCTTGGGATGGCGGTGTGTCGCGTACCATTTTCAGGTCACTGTGGCCTTGACCTTTGACCTAGATTTTACACAAAGCTTGTCCGGAGCATTTTTCCTATACCTTACCAGCTACAGATTCCAAATTTGGTTTGTGAGTTCATCTTGGGATGGCGGAGAGTCGTGTACCATTTTCAGATCACTGACCTTGACCTTGACCTTTGACCTCGATTTTACAAAAAAGGTTGTCCAGAGAATATCTCCTATACCTTACCAGCTACGGATTCCAAATTTAATGTGTGAGTTTATCTTGGGATGGCGGTGTGTCGCGTACCATTTTCAGGTCACTGTGGCCTTGACCTTTGACCTAGATTTTACACAAAGCTTGTCCGGAGCATTTTTCCTATACCTTACCAGCTACAGATTCCAAATTTGGTTTGTGAGTTCATCTTGGGATGGCGGAGAGTCGTGTACCATTTTCAGATCACTGACCTTGACCTTGACCTTTGACCTCAATTTTACAGTCCGGAGCATATCTCCTATATCTTACCAGATACAAAAAGCTTGTCCAGAGAATATCTCCTATACCTTAAACGTTGACAATCAACCCAGGTACTGACCTTGACCTTGACCTTTGACCTCAATTTTACAGTCCGGAGCATATCTCCTATATCTTACCAGATACAAAAAGCTTGTCCAGAGCATATCTCCTATACCTTAAACGTTGACAATCAACCCAGGGTCCTTTTTAACGTTGAGAATGACTTAGGGTCCTTTTTAACTAAGTTTTGACGCTTGGCTCTTTTCTTAGCTATCATAATCGTCAAAGGTTCTGTTTCTAATGTTAAGAACTGACTCCTGTGTCATTTTTAACAGCATCAAAATTTCATGTTACACCTGCATTACATTGTATTGTTTTTCCGCCAAAATGCATTTCGGTGTCAAACACTTTGGGGGCATTTGTCACCCGTGACGACTCTCTTGTTTAAATTCTTTTTTGCCAAATATATAACATTAGCTAAAATTTCCAAGTGGAGTTTTCTTGATTTTCGTTTAACCCTTTCCCATATATAAACGTGTCTTCAGTCACTCTTCACCCATTTGAAAACAGAGTAGACCCAGATCAGATGGCTCCTATTGGAGCCGTCTGATCAGGGCCTGCTCTGTTTGCGTATGGAATTTGATAGATCTGTTTCTTTACTTTCTAAAATGGCTACAATGTTACACCTTCCGTATTTCATTATGACTATTTTGTCCTTGAATAAATATAGGATAGGGAAAGGTTTAAATAAAACATTTTAAAGGTTTAACCATTCTCTTGCTAATTTTAAAATACATTTCTCCTTCTTTACTCATGCCCTGTTGTATAATTACATATATCTTCACTGTGTACAAGTATATTGCCGTGCAATCACTGCTGTGGAGTGCATTGGTTGCACAATCAACTTGTAAATAGTGCAGACCCTGATGAGACAGCTCCTGCAGGAGCTGTCTCATCTGGGTCTTCACTATTTACAGATAGGTATATTGACGCGAATAGCAATCGAAGGGTTAAATAGTGCGCTCATTTTAACTGTTTTCAAGCTAGCCGTGAAAGTTTGATTATCTTTGCAAACAGTTTAGATCCAGATCAATGAGATACCACGTAATGCGGCGTCTCATCAGGATCCAAACTGTTTGGCACTGTCACCATACTTTTGCAAAGAAATGAGAGAAATTTCATTTTAAGATTTAAACCAGTCGACAGTTGTTTCAAACGAATATTACTTAGCAGAAAAAAGGTTGTTGGCCTATGCACCCCGAACAGTTATATACATGTAGTAACGGTTCGGTCAGTTGCGTTCATTATGTTGTTTGATGCTCATGTACGGTTACTGTGGTAGTCTTTGTGAACACTTGTCAAACTGCGACATACAGTTGACTGTATTAACCAAACTACCTGTTGTGAATTTTTAAATGATGTAAAATTTTGATGAGCTAATTTTTTACGTGTTTATGGATTCGTAAAAATAAAAGTCTTATAAAATTAAATCATGTGTTTTTACCCCAAATCTGTAAACTTTTACAGCATTAAAAAATACCCATTACATACGGTACCATGTATATGGTATGTAAACCTGCTAAGACACAGTGTCTTCAAATCTTGTAACTGATCAGAATCTACATTTATGATCAATATTTCAGTGCCCTTTCATACTGTTTTAATTTCAGTTATTCGTTGCCCATATTTGGATGTTCCTCCGAATGGCAATCGGACGGTGACTGGTAATACAAATGGCTCGGTGGCGATATTTACCTGTGATACAGAATTTGAGATGCTACAGGGGACTCCCAATAGATACTGTCAGGAGGACAGCACATGGAATGGGACAGAGGTTGTATGTGCGAAAAAACAAAGTAAGTTTTAATAGACAATAATATATTACTCCATAGATCCATCTTTTTACACTTTTGCAAAAAGAGAAGACCCAGATCAGACGACTCCTATACATACAGTAAAACCTCTCTATAACGACCACTAAATTCTGTTAATTAGTTGGTATATAGGGAAGGTGGCTGTTTAAAGCAAAGTGAAAGTAAAACAAAACGCTCCTACCTTGCTTTAAGCAGCCACCTGCCTTTAACACAAAATACTTGAAGTAATTTAGTGACTGTTATAGAGAGGTTTTACTGTGTATAAATGCCTTTTCACGCATTTGCAAACAGAATAAACTCAGATCAGACGGCTCCTATAGGTCTGCTCTGTTTGCTATTGACATAATACAGATCTGATTCTACAGTTTTTGTCAAAGGAATCAGGCATTTGCAAACAGAGTAGACCCAGATCAGATTGCTCCTATAGGAGCCGTCTGATCAGGGTCTGCTCTGTTTACTTATGTTGTAATACAGTTCTGATTCTACAGTTTCTGCCTGAACCAAACATCTTGTGTACATATGCCATCATAAAAATTAAGCTAATAAATATTAATAATGTGATTATTTATTACATGAATATTAAACGGGGATAGCAAGTCGTACAAACTAGGAAATGCAATAAACAAGAGTTCGTGTTGATAGCAGGATAAAGCATTCATGCAATTGAAAAGGCGGAGATTGTCGATAGAGTGTAATCAAGGGGATCAGCAATTGTTGAATGGCTCAGAGTCCAAATTACTTCCTGTTTGCACAATTAAATTGCTCGCTCTGCACTTTGTAGTCTGTCTTTCCGTGTGAGTATAGTATGCAAATTTGAACAGTTTGGATGCAGAGAATTCGTGTACTGGCATTCACCCACAATGTAGACCTACTATTTGTCATTTAGATTCAATCTTTTCATATTTAATGGACACAATATTTAACCTCTTGTGTCATGAATATTCATGTAAGAAATAATGACTTCATGATACATTGTTATAGTAGCATATGGTCACAGTAATTTTTGGTCATAGCAGAAACTGTGGAATCATATCTATATTATAATTATCATAAGCAACAGGTCTACGTCTACACTATTTGCAAATGCATACAAAGGCTTATTTATATAGTAAAGGGTTAAAAACAGATAGGCCGTTCTACTTTTAAGATTCAGCATTGAAAATGTCAGAAATAGAACATCTTACACGAGTGTTCATTACAAATAATTTTAATGAAATGAGTTTACTATAATAATGTGTCGCGAGCTTTAGTGAGGGTAGTGTGCTTCAGGTTAATTGTTTGAATGCTGAATATGCGTGTACTGGCATTTTCAAACAAGGTAGACCAAGATCATAGGGCTTCTATAGAATCCCTATAATCAGGATCTGCACGGTTTGTCATGGTCTGTAACAGAAACGTCAGAATCAGTCCTGTATTATTCTATAAGCAAACGACATAGACACTGATCAGATGGCTCCTCTAGGAGCCATCTGATCTGGTTCTACTCTGTTTGCAAAGGTGCCAAAACTTTCTTATGATGGAAAGGATTAACCCTTTCCCTCATATTAATGTGTTTTCACGCATTTGCAAACAGAGTAGAACCAGATCAGACGGCTCCTAGAGGAGCCGTCTGATCAGGGTCTGCTCTGTTTGCTAACAGAATTTGAAAGATCTGTTTCTTTACTTTCTAAAATGGCTACAATGTTCTACCTTCGGTATGCCATTAAAACTATTTTGTCCATGAATATTCAGTAGGTATTGAATTTCGTAATAAACATAGAACAGAGAAAGGGTTAAGTAGAAGAAAGACAATGATGACTTTGAATGGAGTCATATAGATAGGAACAAGAGATGCGTTTCCTGCCCATCCCTGCAGATTTTTGACAACACTCGAGAGCAAGAGAAGTGTTTGAAGATGATTATGATGACACTTGTTCATTCTTACTTCCTGTTCTTGAAAATAGATGTTTCCCACCCACCATTGTCTTGAGTAGTTTGTGTCTCTCAACTAGAAAAGTTTTCTTTCTCCTGTAAGTTTGACTGTATGACAACCGTGTCAAACAGTTTAGCTGGATCCAGATGAGATGCCAAGTAATGCAACATGTCATCAGGATCCAAACTGTTTGACACATTTATGCAATTGTTAAAAGTAATATATGGAGGTCCACATAAGATGCGTTAATTTAAACATTTTTAAGAATAACTCCTTTTAGGCCTTATTTCTCCACCAAATGTAAAATTGAAGCAGACTACAATGTTTGACAGCGAAAAGTTAAATACTGTATATCCCTATACCTGAATGTAGTGATGTATTTAATCCTTGGAATGCTGGAAACAAGCTAACCCTTTACTCCATGAATGTATTGCTCTCACAATTTGACCTGAGACTCGATTAAACTTTGGTGCGTTTATGGGGATTGTTCCTATGGGAGCAAATGCTCTATTTATCACAATTGTTTCAAACTACAAAATTCTAGAAAAAAATCCTTTTCACCAGTTAATGTTCCGTTTCGGTAGATTTATTCAAAGAGGTTGGATCTAAAAATAGCCTATGAGGGGAAAGGATTAAATGACCAAGATGAGATGGTGCATAGTGAGGTTTTACTGTATTCTTTCTCTTTTCAGTATCTGATGATAGTTCTACAGACATTATGGTGTACATTGGAGCTGCGGCGGGATCTGTGATCGCTGTAGTTATTGTCATAGTTGTGGTTCAAATCTGCAGACAGCACCATCAGCCGAAGCCTCCACCCATGTGAGTTTTGTTTTTCTTTTTTTTCCTCATAGAAACAAAAGCTATTTTGAAAGAAAAAGAGTTGCTAAACTGACCATTCTTTACTTGATGAATATTTGTGTAAGAATTAACCCTTCGCTTGCTGAATTTTAAAATACATATCTCCTTCTTTACCCATGCGCTGTTGTATAATTATATATATCTTGACTGTGTACAAGTATTTCGCTGTACAATCACTGCTATGGAATGCACTGGTTGCACAATCAACTTGTAAATAGTGCAGACGCTGATGAGACAGCTCCTGCATCAGCTGTCTCATCTGGGTCTTCACTATTTACAGATAGGTATATTGACGTGAATAGCATGGGAAGGATTAATAATGGCATGAATATTTATCCTCAGTAATGGCATATGAACACAAAAATTTGGTCATCGCAAAAACTGTAGAATTATATCTATTTTTCCATAAACGATCAGAGCAAACCCTAATTAGATGGCTTCTACAGGAGTCATCAGACGTGGATCTTCTCTGTTTGCAAAGATGTTGAAAGGCATGTCTATGCTGTATAGTGTTAATTTATAATGCACCCCAAAGAAAGTAGGGGAGCCTATCGATGTCTTGGTTCAAAACTATTCTAACTCCTTCACTTTTTGAAGGAGTTAGAATAGTTTTGCACCATGCCCTCGATATTGTGTTTGCGCCGTTTCTTCTTTTTGTTTATTATTCTTCTTCCGATTCTTCTAATTCTGCTTCTTTCGCAGTGACACATTTCTCTGCGAGTTCTGGTCCGATGCTAATAAAACTTTACATGAACAGTGCTGGTTACATGCAGACGTGCATCCCACTTTTGATTCTTTTTTAAATCGCCATAGCAACCAAATGCTGGGCTCTGATTGGCTGAAATGTTTTTGGCAAAGGTAGATATCGTTCGATTTTGCTGAAGATTTTGTCATTCGGGCATGAATGTAACCAGAATAATTTGAAATTTATTTATGATCAGAGTATCACATGCTGATTTTGTTTTTCAGGCCTCCAGATGGCATCGAGTTAGATCACATTCCAGTTCCAATATTCGAGAATCCTATTTTCATGGCAAGGTAAATAAATTGACCATATTGTCATAACCCTTTACTTCATAGAAATGCCTTTTAATGCCTTTGCAAACAGAGTAAACCCAGATCTTGTAGGAGTCGTCTGATCAGGGATTGCTCTGTTTGCCTGAGGAATTGTATAGATTTCATACTACAGTTTTTGTAGAAGTCAAACATTCCCTTGACAATTTTAAATTATAAAAATTAAGAATGAAGAAAATATTCCAAAATAGGGAATTAATATAATGCATCAATACTTGAAATGCTCTAATATTTCTACCACTAAGGACCTTTTTCAAAGATTATCACTAAGGGCCACTAAGGGTCAAAATACACGTCACATTTTTGTTGCATGCATTCAGAGAAAATTAACTGCTTTCTTGTAGCGTTGCTTTTAGAAAACCTTATCATTGTTTATATTTTGTTTTCTTTCCATTTTATAGTCTGCAAAGTCTGGCCAAGGATGGAAGATTTAGGATTCCCAGACCACAGTATGTGGATCCCAGCATTTACCAGGAGTACTTCTGAGGGAGAAAAATATAGTAAAACCCCTCTCCGAACTGAACCTTCAAATTAGTAACAATGCCGATCTTTAAAACAGATGACAGCTTAATGGAGAGTACTTTCAGCAAGACTTTCACCTTGCATTATGCAGCCACTTGCCTATAAAGATTTATCATTGCTAAAAGTCTGGTTAAGAGGGTTTTACTGTTGTGTAATCCAAAACAGAAGCATAGATGTAACACATGTTCGGTATCTTCAGGGAAGTGTGCAAAGAATCGAGGACCTTATATGGATTCTCCAAACATTTGAAGAGGAATGATCAAAGTATGTGCTACAAGTTGCGGAAGTTTTCAAGGAAGATATAATATGTTATACAAGGCAAGGGAAGTCACTCTAAGACTTTGTAAGATGAAATTAAGAGTGATGCACCTTTTACAAGGAGATAAATAGCATTCTCTGAACTTGCCAAACCTCTCGTGTGCTGTGAGGAGAATGGAGTGCAGCACAGTCAGCACATCATTATACAGTAGAACCTGTCTTAAGCGACTTTGAATTGACTGAATGCAGAAATCTTAAAACGCAGGTGGTTGCTTAATGCAGGGCAAAAATAATGCAGAAAGCTTCAATAGGAGCTTTCTGCATTACTTTTGACCTGCATTAAGCTACCACCTGCCATAAAGAGCCATAATTAGAACCCTTTTTGATGGTTTGATGGTTACTTAAAGACAGGTTCTATTGTATTGGCAGTTTGGTGCCATCCAGCAACTGCAGGACCAATTTCTTTAGTTCAGGAATTGAAATATAGTGTATAGAACCCATAGATTAAGTGGTTTTAAAATATAATCAGGGGAGATAAGAGACTCTGCACAGTTAGAGTAACGTGCCTTTAACTGATTACACAAGGGGAGATAAGAGACTCTGTCATGTTTTATTCACTATAATCATGGTAACTCTGGAGCTGTGTAGGACAAAAACATTCTTTGTCTCATTCTGAACCAGTTTCCTACCAAATAATAGTTGAATTGAAACCCCTAATGGATAGGGGAAATAACTCTTCCTGACAGGAGTGTGCCAGGTGCACAGTTAGAGTAATGTGCCTTTAACTGATTCACAGACCTGACAAGGCTGATTCAGGTGCTTGGTTAGAGTTATGTGCCTTTACTTGCTACACAGAAGAAAACTGACCCCATCTAGTTAAGTTCCAGGTGCCTACAAATATACAAAGTGCCTTCAATAAGATTAACATTTGTTTTTAATGTGACCATGTCATTGCTGATGACTTGCCCAGTTTCAGTGTCACTATGCGACGACACAGTTATAGTTACATAATTGTGGCTAACCATTTATTCCATGAATATTCATGTAAGAAATAATGAGGTCATGAATATTAATTATTTAAATGTTTATAATGACACATGAACAAACGAACTTTTGGCCATGGCAGAAACTGTAGAATCATATGTATATTATTTCATGAACAAACAGAGCAGACCCTGATCAGACGGCTCCTATAGGAGCTGTCTGATCTGGGTCTACTCCGTTTGCAAAGGGGTTGAAAGGTGTATTTATGGAGTAAAGGGTTAAACTCTTGTAACTTTGGTTGCTGAAGGACTTGGACTGTGCTGGCCAATTTGTGATAACCTTCAGGACTTTGTTATGTAAATGAGATATGTTAATCCTTTACTCCATGAATATTCAAATACATGTAAAGAAATAATGTATAAATATTTATTAACTTAGTTTCTATAATGGCATAGTTACAACCAAGGGGAATATGTCATGGCAGACACTGTAGAATCAGATATAATAAAGAGTTCAATAACATGGCATCAAAAGTCCTGATCTAAATCTGTGTTTGAGAATCATCGATAGAACTTTAGAGTAGTGAACATTTTGATAAGTGCTTGTAAAGAATAAAGATAGTATATAAACTAGTTACGGTACTCCATAAATACATATTTCTATGCCTTTGTAAACAGAGTAGACCCAGATCAGACGGCTAATATTTGGTTATGATATACAGAGCTCCTGATAAGACGCGTAAATCAAAACATTTTCAAGAATAACTCCTATATTTCTCCACCAAACCCTATACTGCGACCACTCTTTAGAATCGTCTCGAAGAGACGATTCTAAAGAGTGGTCACAGTATAGGGTTTGATGGAGAAATTACAATTTTAGTACATGTATTTGGGTACGTATCGTTATCTGTAGCTCTGATATAGATTATAATATAGATATGATTGTACAGTTTCTGCCATGGACAAACATTCCTATGGCCATGTGCTGTTATAACAATACATCTAATTAATATTCATGTTGTCATTGATTTGGACTTGAATATTCATGCAGTTAATGGTTAATATTGAGCTGTATATTATGAAGCATTCTAATTTTCTTTTGAAGGGGTGTTTCTATAAGAGTTTAGTTTGCCATTTTGGACCTGTGAGAGCCATATATCTAGGTCCAGGGTTATAAAACTTCTGAGTCAGAGATCATTCTCAAGTATCTGATTGGTCAGATTCTGAGCAATCTCAGAATCTGACCAATCAGATGCTTGAGAATGATCTCAGACTCAAGCTTATACAGAACTGATTCTACTATTTCTGCATGGCCAAAAGTGCTTTTATAAAAATTGATCCAATTAATATTCATATTGTTATTATTTCATACATGAATATTCATGGAATAAGGCGTTAATAAGTAAATCAGTCCGATGTATTTTGGTGCTCTTTCACAATGCAAACAAACGCTATCAAACAGCAATAATTTCTCATCTTGTTTGTTATTTATAAATGCATACAGTACAACGACCATTAAACTTACGTCTAATCCTTGGGTTTTAAGATAGGTGTTAGCTTAATACATGACAAAAGTTATGCAGAAAGCTCCTGTAGGAGCTTTCTACACTACTTTCAACCTGCATTAAGCAACCACATTCTTGTATGAACCTCCATATATATTCATTACATGGTCGTTATAGTCAGTTTCTGCTGTATATCCAATGATTTGAGAAATGGTTCTATTTTGCAAAAATACAACTACATACAGTTGCAAACAGTCCAGGTACAGATGCTGAGCAGAGCTCCGGATAAGATGCATAAACTAAATCATTTTTCAGGAATAACTTCTTTATTTCTCCATAAAACCCTATACTGTTACCACTCGTTAGAATCGTCTCAAAGAGACGATTCTAAAGAGTGGTCACAGTGTAGGGTTTGGTGGAGAAATGACGATTTTAGTATTTTGGTATGCGCCTTTATCTATATCTCTGGCTTAGTATACCAACAGTTAACACAAAATGTGATTCATTGTATGTTTTTAGCTCACCAGAGCACAAAGTGCTCAGGGTGAGCTATTGTGATCACCTGATGTCCGTCGTCCGTCGGCGTGCGTCGTGCGTCGTGCGTCGTGCGTCGTTCGTCGTCCGTCGTCAACAATTTGAACCTTTAAAAATCTTCTCCTCTGAATCTATAGGGTGCTCAGCTTTCATCTTTGGCACATAGCTTCACCTATAGGTCCTTTACAAAAGTTATATAAATTATGTCCCTGGAGTCAAAATTGGCCCCACCCTGGGGGTGTCAAGTTTTCAATAGAAACATATAGTGAAACTTTGAAAATCTTCTTCTCTGAAACTGGAAGGTTCTCAGCTTTGATATTTGGCACATAGCATCACCTATAGGTCCTCTACAAAAGTTATATAAATCATGTCCCTGGGGTTAAAATTGGCCCCGCCCTAGGGGTGGCAAGTTTTCCATATCTGACTGCTGCTTAAACACTAGTATCTTCTTGTCAAAAACTACATGTCCCAGAGCTTAGATATTTGGTGTATGGATTAACTTAGTTTACCTTAAAGAATTGTGTTAATATCATAGTTCTGAGGTTAAAATTGGTCCTGCCCTTTGGGTTAAACTTTAAAATTGGCTTTTTCACTTCAGAAACTGCGGCTAAAGGTTTCTACAACCCAGTCCACTGAGACTGACCTAGTTTTTATAGCCAGTTCCAGTGGTTTTACCCTTAGTCTAATCAGTAGAGTAGAAATTGTGTTTAGCCAAATAAATAACAAACACTCATTTTAGATTGAGAAAACTAAGTGGATAATTCTCAAAATGCTCTTTGCATATCTATGCCCTGCATTAAGCTCTCAGATATCAATATAGAGTCTTATCAGTATATCTTTTGTGAAGTTTAGCTGAATACAAGTCAAGTGTTCTATGCTGTAGCATTCTTTATCAGTATCAGTATTATCTGCTTCAGAATTGTTGTCTGCTTGTCTAAGATTGTTCACATCGTTTTTTAATACATGTCAATCTTACAATTAACTCTCTTGTACAAAACAATTATGAAGTACAATATTGGATTCTGATCTGACACATATGTAATTTGAAGTTACACATACGTCAGATCAGAATCCAAACTGTGCTAGGTCTCCCTTTGCACTTTTGATAACAACTGGGTTGCCTCCCTTCTTGGTAGACAACTGATATTTTTAGATCTGGCCTATTTCACAGACAATTAACCCTTTGCTCCATAATTATGCATTTCTGAACCATTGCAAACAGAGTAGACCCAGATTAGGTGGCTCATTTAGTAGCCATATGATGAATCTGCTCTGTTTACTTATGATATTATATAGTGCAAATTGCATTGAATTATTTCCATTTTTGTGTACAATATACAATGTACTTATAATATGTTTACTTAACCCTTTCCCTCATATAAATGCCTTTTCATGCATTTGCAAACAGAGCAGACCCAGATCAGGCGGCTCTATTAGCAGCTGTCTAATTAGGGTCTACTCTGTTTGTTAATGGAATTTGAAAGATGTTTTTCATTACTTTCTAAAATGGCTACACTTTCTATTTTTCATTACAACTAATTTGTCCATGAATATTCAGTAGATATTGAAATTTTGAATAAACATAGAACATGGGAAGGGTTAAAAATAAGTTAAGATTTGAATAATGATATGAACTCATGTATCATCATCTTCAGGTCCTTTACAAAAGTTATATTAATTATGGCCCTTGGGTCAAAATTGGCCCTGCCCCAGGGGTGGGTAGTTTTCAGTAGAAACATATAGAGCAAACTTTGAAAATCTTATGAAACTGAAAGGTTCTCAGCTTTCATATTTGGCTCATAGCATCATGTCTAAGTCCTCTACAAAAGTTATGTAAATTATGCCCCTGGGGTCAAAATTGGCCCGCCCCAGGGCCGGCTAGTTTTCTATAGAAACATATAGTGAAAATTTTGAAAATCTTCTCCTCTGATTGTCTGGTGAGCGCTTCAGGGCCATTCTGGCCCTCTTGTTTACAGATACAGTAAAGCCCTACTAACATAGGCTTAAAAATCATGCTTTAACTTTTTACTCCATTCATATTTTATGGAGTAAAGGATTAAGACAGGTGGAAGCTAAACTCATTCACTCCTAGGCTATTTTTAGACCGAATCTCTTTGAATAAATCTACCGAAAAAGAGCATTAACTATAGAAAAGGAGAGTTTTAGAATTGTGTAGGCTTGAAACCATCGTGATAAATATAGCATTTGCTCCTATGGAGCAAATGCTCTATTTATCACAATGGTTTCAAAATGTGAATTTTATAAAAGCGCAAAAATGTATCGCTAGGGGGTAATAAATTAATGCAGGGTGTAAGTCATGCAGAAAACTCCTTTAACTTTTATTCTGCAGTAAGTAGCCACTTGCCTAAAAAGACCGTTATTGTTCTTTTGATACAGTAAAGTTCCGCTAATGCGACCACCTAAAAGAGGTATAATTCTGGGTGATAGATGCAGGTGGTAGCTTAATGCAGGACAAAAGTAATGCAGAAAGCTCCTGTAGGAGCTTTCTGCATTACTTTTGTCCTGCATTAAGCAACCACCTGCTTATTAAGGCACCCATGTTTATTCATTAAGTGGTCGCATTAGCGGGATTTTACTGTACTATAAGTCTGGTTTAGTGAGGGTTTTCTGTACTTTAGTGCTGTATCGGAGATATTTTGTTCAAGCCGTTTGCTACTGTGGCTTTTTGGCCAGACTGTTTTGTATGCATTTGTTGTCTAGTCATTGCTATGAGATGCCAAATACAAATGTACTGTAGACACTCTCTACAACATCCACTCAAAACAAGTATAATCTCTAGGTATTAACCATTACAGTAAAACCTCTCTATAACGGCCACTAAATTACATCAAATATTTAGTGTTTAAGGCAGGTGGCTGCTTAAAGGAAGATGGAAGTAAAACAAAACGCTCCTACAGGAGCGTTCTGTTTTACTTTCACCTTGCTTTAAGCAGCCACCTGCCCCAAATACCAACTAATTAACATAATAGAGTGGCCGTTATAGAGAGGTTTTACTGTACCTAGTGAAGAGTCATTTAACCCTGTCCTCCATAAATAAGCCTTTCTACACCTCTGTAAAAGTCACTTTTTGAAACCACTGTGATAAATAGAGCATTTGCTCTATTTATCACAATGGTTTCAAAACTACACAACTCTAAAATATTTCCTTTTCTGTAGTTAATGCTCCTTTTCAGTAAATTTATTCAAAGAGGTTCAGTCTAAAATTAGCCTATGAGGGAATGGGTTAAGAAATAAAGACATCATGAACATTATAATTTAGCCAATTTTTTGTAACAGTAAATGAACACCGGGTTGTTTGGCGTTGGTTGAAATTGTAGAGTCAGATCTATGTAATTTCATAAGCAAGCAGAAAAGACCCTGATCAGATGGCTTTTACAGTAATCATCTGATCTGTGTCTACTCTGTTTGCTAATTCAGGAGTCATCTGAATTTAGTAACCACCTGCTTTTAACTGTTATTCTGCTGTGAAACAAATGTCTGTTCAAATTACGATCTGGTGCAATTTGAATTACATGTACTTCTGATTGGCATAAGCTGTTGAGAAACTTTTGACAAAGTGTCAAACAGCTTGCGTCCTGGTGAGACGCCAAGTCACTGTCTTATTTGGATCCAAACTGTTTGTAAGTGCAACTCAAGTCATTGTGCATGGGAGAAAGGTCGACCCTTTCCTTTATATAAATACCTTTTCAGGTATTTGCAAACAGAGTGGACCCAAATCAGACGGCTCCTAGAGGAGCGGTCTGATCAGGGTCTGCTCTGTTTGCTTTTGATATAATATAGATAGGGTTCTACAGTTTCTGTCACAGTAAAGCATATTTTGCTCGCAGTGAATTAATATTCATAATGTCTGTAATTCTTGCCTGATTATTCACTCTATATACATGTTTCTATGCATTTGCAAACAAAGTAAACCCAGATCAGACGGCTCCTTTAGGAGCCGTCTGATCAGGGTCTGCTCTGTTTGCTTATGATATAATATAGATATGACTACTGTTTCTGCCATGGCTAAAAATCCATTTGTCCATGTGCTATCATAACAAATTATTTAATTAATATTCATGATGTCATTATTTTTTACATGAATATTCATGAAGGAGAGGGTTAAAAGGCATCCATATTTACTGATTGAGTAGTGGCTATAGAGGGTGTCTGTTGTAAGATGTATGTGAGAAAGAGCAAACATATAACATATAGGAACTGATGTTGATGTATAGAATATATTCACACATATATAATATGTAGATTTGTATGAGCTGCAGGGGAGAAAACAAAAGGTATATGTGGGATGTTTGGTTTTTCTAATAGTATAGGCCCAGGCCAGCGGCTGGAAAGGTGATCTCAACTCTTTGCGCACACTAAGTAATTTTTCGTCTGCAACAATTGTTGTCTGCTTCAATTCTTAAAATAACTTTTCTTTAATTTCTTTGCAAAAATATGGTCGAGATGATAAACAGTTTGGATCCTGATGAGACGCGGCATTATGCGGCGTCTCATCTGGATCCAAACTGTTTGCATAGATAATCACAGTTTCGCCGCTAGCGTGCAAAAGTTAATATATACCAGCATCATGGGGATTTGGGGAGAAATGTAAAAACATTTTTACCAATATTTCCCAAATATAATGTGGAGCTCTGTTAACCCATTCCCTCATATTGACGACTTTTGACGACTCTGTGTAAAAGTCACTTTGTGAAACCATTGTGATAAACAGAGCATTTGCTCCAGTAGGAGCAACTGCTGTATTTACCACATTGGTTTCAAACTACAAAATTCTAAAAAAAATCCTTTTCTCTAGTTAATGCTCCTTTTTGGTAGATTTATTCAAAGAGGTTGTATCTAAAAATAGCCTATGAGGTAATGGGTTAACACTGCTTCATGAATATTCATATAAAGAAATATTGACATCATTGAATATTAATTAGATTATTTTGTTATAATAGCATATGGACACAGGAAGTTTTGGCCATGGCAGAAACTGCAGAATCATATCTGTATTATATCATAAGCAAACAGAGTAGACCCTGATCAGACAGCTCCTATAGGAACAGTCTGATCTGGGTCTACTCTGTTTGCAAAGGCATTGAAAGGCATATTTATGGAGTAAGGGGATCAAAGGAAGACAGCATATTGAGCAGGCAATTCGGAAGCTAATGTGTATTTCGAGGGCTTGGTGGAAAACTATTCTAACTCCTTCACTTTAGTGAAGGAGTTAGAAAAGTTTTGCACCAAGCCCTAGATTTGTACTAGAGGAATAGATAGGATGCATAAATTGAAACTTTTTTTAACCCTTTCCCTGTTCTAATTTAATTCCAAATTTCAATACCTACTGAATATTCATTAACAAAATAGTTATAAAGAAATATGAGAGGTGGAACATTGTAGACATTTTAGAAAGCAAAGAAACAGATCCATCAAATTCTTTTAGCTAACAGAGCAGATCCTGATCAGACGGCGCCTCTAGGAGCCGTCTGATCTGGGTCTACTCTGTTTGCAAATGGGTAAAAACACGTTTATATGAGGGAAAGGGTAAAAAAAAAATCTCCTGTACATCTCCACCAAACCCTAGGTTGTGACCTCTCACAGTATGGGGTTTGGTGGAGAATTGAATTTAGTACAGTAAAGCCCCTCCAAACCGGGATTTTAATGAAGTGAAATTAAGGTATTTTTAGGCATTGAACTGCTTAATACAGGGTGAAAGTCACGTAGGAGCTTTCTACAGGACTTTCACCCTGCAGTTAACCCATTCCTTCATATTGACGACTTTTGACGACAGTAAAAGTCACTTTGTGAAACCATTGTGGTAAATAGAGCATTTGCTCCTATAGGAGCAAATGCTCTATTTATCACAATGGTTTCAAACTACAAAATTCTAAAAAAAAATCCTTTTCTCTAGTTACTGCTCCTTTTCGGTAGACTTATTCAAAGAGGTTGTATCTAAAAATAGCCTATGAGGTAATGGGTTAAGCTGTCATCTTTCATACAGACCAGCATTTATACTAATTAAAATGTCCGGTTTAGAGAGGTTTACTGTATTTGAATACACGCTGTTATCTATAGTTCTGATGTACGGTATACTAGATACATGTATATTGTGTGTACTCTCAAGTTGTCATGAAGGGACACAATAATGTGCGAAAGATTGTTTTAAGTTTGTATTTATTCAGTTGAAATGGTGCAATATAATGGTTCAATATAAACTTGTATTATTATTTTTTTTAATTTAGGTGCCTAACATATTGAGCCAAGTCACAGGAACATTAACCCTTCGCTTGCTATTCACGTCAATATACATACCTGTAAATTGTGAAGACCCAGATGAGACAGCTCCTGCAGGAGCTGTCTCATCAGGGTCTGCACTATTTACAAGTTGATTGTGAAACCAGTGCACTCCACAGCAGTGATTGCACAGCGAAATACGTGTACACAGTGAAGATATATGTAATTATACAACAGGGCATGGGTAAAGAAGGAGAAATGTATTTTAAAATTCAGCAAGCGAAGGGTTAATATGCCAATTTAAAAAAATAATATAATTAGTATTCATGTCGTCATTACATGAATATTCATGGAATAAAGGGGATAACTACTTCTGTTTTGTTAAGCATACCAGACTGTGGTGTACATGCATTTGTTATTGTTGATATTTTATTCAACATGCCTTGGGATAGATTCATATCCTATTTTAGCTAATGTTTAGCTAGTCCATAAGGTTTAGTCACTTATCCCTTTTCTTCATATAAACGCCATTTCATGCCTTTGCAAACAGAGTAGACCCGAATCCGACAGCTGCTATGGGAGCCGTCTGATCTGGTTCTTCTCCGTTTTCAAAAGTGTATTTATGGTGTAAGGGGTTACTTATGGTCTTTACTGAATAACTCTTTTCAGCATTTGATGTATATATCATTCAACTTGCCTACACATAATCCTCAATGTAATGAGGGTGTGTAGTAATCTCAAAGAAGAAAAACAGTGTATATCCTTGTCAGATATTTATCTCTGGTTCAACATTTTTTCCCAAAACACATTTTTTTGTGACTTGGCTGTTAAATTCGTATTCCATGTTTTTTCTACTAATTGATCTTTTTAATATTCAGAAGAGTAATTTGCAAGAACGGCAAATGCTGTTAAACTGTTTCTATGGCAACTGTCAATTTGTGGTGACCTTTGATGACCTTTGTAAATAGTTTATATTCAGATTAGACACCAAGTAACCTAGTGTCTCATCTGAATAGGAACTGGATAAGACAGCAGAATATGCCAGCAAAACCTGAGTGTGCAAAATAAAGTTTATCTCATGATATTTTCATGCTAGAAATAATGAGAAAATAAAAACTATGCTCTTAAGTTTGAATTTGACTTTTCATAAGTTGTCATTTTAGAGTACATGTACAGTAGAACCAGTCTTAACCCATTTCCTCATGGGCTATTTTTAGATCCAACCTCTTTGAATGAATCTACCAAAAAGGAGCATTTACTAGAGTAAAGAAAACTTTTAGAATTTTGTAGTTTGAAACCATTGTGATAAATAGAGCATTTGCTCCTATAGGAGCAAATGCTCTATTTATCACAATGGTTTCAAAATATAAGTTTTACAGAGGCGCAAAACGGAGAGAATGGGTCAAGACAGGTTCTACTGAATTCAAAATTATATTTGAAGAGCTGTTGCATCAAGTATGTTATATGTTATTACATGTGTACCTTCATTTCGGTACAGTAAAACCTCTCTATAACGACCACTAAATTGTGTTAATTAGTTGGTATTTTGGACAGGTGGTTGCTTAAAGCAAGGTGAAAGTAAAAACAGAACGCTCCTACAGGAGCGTTCTGTTTTACTTTCACCTTGCTTTGAGCATCCACCTGCCTTTGATACAAACACTTGATGTAAATAAGTGGTCGTTATAGAGAGGTTTTATTGTATATACACATACATTATCTTCAGCTACAGAAGTCACTATCACTGTCATTAAAATGCAAATTAGGGTCCAGATGGTTGGAAGCTGTACACTGTTAAAATGTTTTTTAAAAGTTTTATCTTTCAGAGAACAGTACATTTGAATGTAGACTGAGCTGTAGACTGTCTCCATAGTAACCACTCAAAATTCATATGGCTGCTTTATAATGGAGAACAAGGTCCTATGGGAGCTTTCTGCACAACTTTTGTGTCCTGCCTTAACCCTTTTGCTGCCAATGCTGGATCTGTGATTACCTATGCAAACAGTTTGGATCCAGATGAGACGCCGAGTAACTCGGCATCTCATCAGGATCCAAACTATTTGTTACTGTTACTATGTTTTTGAAATAAAAATGAAGAAAATAAAAAAAAAAAGAAAATTGTAGCAGACGACAAAGTTAGCAGACTACAGAGTTTGGCAGTGATAGGGTTAAAAACCAAACTTTTTGGTCACTGTATAGAAGAATACTAGTATCTAGAGTTAACGATGTTTTGTTTTATGTTTGTGTAAAACAGTTAAACCCCTTTAAAGCGACCACTAAAATAAAGTATAAGTCTGAACTATAAAGACAGGTAGTAGCTTAATGCAGGACAAAAGTTACGCAATAAGCTCCAGCAGATTTCTGTATTACTTTTGTCCTGGATTAAGCAACCACCTGCTTGTAAAGAAGCCTATTTTTTCAGTGGTCGCTTTAGAGACATTTTACTGTAGTTTCATTGTAAATATCTGTTGCCATGGTAATTGTTATCAATGATTTCATCATTTCATTCTTGTTATTTATTATATGTAAAATTCGGCAAAAAGAGACACAATGCATTAAAAATGAAAATAAAACTGAGGTGTTTGATGTTGTTAATTTGATTCCGCTACTAAACCTCATCACATTTACTGCATGTAAACTGGAAATCCCATTAAAAACTAGAGCAGCTTACAGTAAGATTAACCCATTCCCTCCTGAACCATTTTCAGACCCAACCTCTTTGAATAAATCAACCGAAATGAGCATTTACAAGAGAAAAGGAAAATTTTAGAATTGTGTAGTTTTAAACTTTAAAGCCATTGTGATAAAAAAGAGCATTTGCTCACAATGATTTCAAAAAACTACTTCTTCGGAGACGTCAATCGGCGTCAGTAGGATGAAATAGCTTTTTTGCGCATCTATAAAAGTCACTTTATGAAACCATTGTGATAAATAGAGCATTTGCTCCTATAAGAGCAAATGCTCTATTTATCACAATGGTTTCATACTGCAAAATTCTAATTTTTTCCTTTCCTCTAGTTAATGCTCCTTTTCGGTAGATACATTAACAGAGGTTGGGTCTAAAAATAGCATAGGAGAGAATGAGTTAACTGATAAATGGTTGAACGCGAGTACATTACTACATGAGTCTGTACTGGCCATTATTTTAAATTGACAAAGTTTAACCCTTTCCCTCATATAAACGTGTTTTCACGCATTTGCAAACAGAGTAGACCTAGATCAGATGGCTCCTAGAGGAGCCATCTGATTAGGGTCTGCTCTGTTTGCTAATAGAATTTCAAAGATCTGTTTCTTTGCTTTCTAAAATGTCTACAATGCTCCACCTTCCCTATTTCTTTATAACCATTTTGTTAATGAATATTCAGTAGGTATTGAAAGCTGGTCTAAATACAGAACAGGGAACGGGTTAATATAATTTGACATTTCAACTTGACACCTGACGGAGACATCTTGTGTCAGGTGTGTGAGCGTTGCAGGCCCTAGATCAAATGACTCATGCAGGAGCCGTCTGGTCAGGGTCTTCTCTGTTTGCTGATAGAATTATGGAGCACTGTATAAAGGAAAGGGTTAATCCTTTACTTTGTAGATATTTCTTCAAGAACAAGAGTGTTAGGAGGAACACTTGCAGCTGACACAAAAACTTATTGTTAATATGAAAAAGGGGAATAACTAAACAAATATTGATGTTAGAGTTGTGGCCCTTGTGCATGACACTTCCTCTCATCATGCTTGTTCCACGTGTGAAATTTGAAAGCTCTATAGTGTTTAGAAATGACAGCCAGACAGACAGACAGACAGACAGTCGACGGAAAAGTGATCCCCAAGTGACACACTGCCTCTAGGCAGGTGATACAAAAAATGACATAATGAATATTAATTTGATATATTTCTATATTGGCACTTGAACACATGACAGGTTATCCATGGTGGAAAGTACAGAATCTGGTCTATACTACAGTGGTCCCTCTCTACAACGACACCCTTTGGGATACGAAGATCGTATGTGTTGTTCAGAGGGTATTTGTTATAGGGAGGGAAAATCAAACATAATTAGCCTGTTTGCAGATCCCTAGATAAGGTGTATTTCGAGAACTAAAACCGTTATGCCTCAATCAAATCCTATGTTTTGACCACTCTTTAGAATCGTCACAAAGTGACGATTCTAAAGAGTGGTCACAGCAAAGGGTTTGATGGAGGCACAAAGAAAATACGATAGAAATACATTGTTTCTGGAGCCTTGTTGTTTCAGAAACTGTGACATGCGTTGTTGTTAGGATGGAATCGATATTGAGAGGGCCGCTGTAGGGAGGGAGCACTGTACTCTATAAGTGCAAAGCAGACCCTAATCTGACAACTGGTCTAGGTCTACTCTGTTTCAACAAGTGTTGAAAGGCTTATATATGAAGTACAGTTTTAAGTTTAAAAGATACCGGTAGCCTAAATTGCCTCTGCAAAGAGGAACATGAGAGCATAATAGCCTTCAGACTTGTCATTCTCATCAACAAATTTTTCAAGGAGGCCTTCCTCTTTCAACTGCTTAATTCTGTTCTCAACGTCTTTGATTTCTTCATCTGTTGCAGAAGCCCAAAAGGAATTGCATTCTCGCCATTCCTTCTTCAAAGGTCCTTCTCCATCTCGTAAGGCATTTAAAACCATTGGTGTCATAGGATTCCTCACTTGCATTATTGACAAAGTCCGAAATCCAGTCTTATTGAACATTGCTTCCCATTCCCTTGCCCCAGGAATATACTGCTTTGCATGGCGTTTCCCAATGTTTTCATTTAAACAAGCAAACCAAATGATATGCATGACTTCTTTCGGAAATGAGGTACTGATGGAAACAACTCCCCCTTTTCGTAACACTCGCCTTGTTTCTCTAAGGGTAGCTTCTACTGCAGGAAAGTTTTCACCATCTGGGTTTTTCTCCAAGTGGTGCAGCACCTGTATGGCAAATGTAGATAAAGTATTACAAGCAATGTCAAATTCCACTAATGCGACCACCTATAAGAGGTATAATTCTGGGTCCTAGATGCAGGTTGTAGCTTAATGTAAGACAAAAGTAATAACATCTGTTATCTCGAAGTAATTTATATTGATGCTTGACGTTCGAGATATCTAAGTTCAACTGTATATCTAGCAATATTGCAATACAATGTATCTGGTCAAGGTCAGTATTTTTTGGAATTCAAACTACTCTTGCATATCACACTCTTTCATATTGAATTGACTTGATTACTACACAATGATGGATCAGTCCAGTATGAAAATGCAGTGTTCAAAGGGTTAAACCCTTCCTCCATAAATGCCTTTGAAAGCAGAGTAGACAAAGATCAGGGTCCATGCTTATAAAGCTTTTAGTTGAGTCTGAGTTTCGTTCTCAAGCTTTTGATTGGTCAGATTTGAGTTCTCAAGCTTTTGATTGGTCAGATTTGAGCCTTTGGCTCATATCTGACCAATCAAAAGCTTGAGAACGTTCTCAGACTCAACTAAAAGTTTTATAAGCATGGATTCAGATGGCTCCTGTAAGAACTGTCTGATCAGGATCTGCACTGTTTACTTATGATATAAAATAGATATTGTTCTACAGTTTCTGCAATGGCCAAAAATTCCTGTGTTCATTTCCTATCGTAAAAATTAAACAAATCAATATTCATGATGTCATTGAATAGTCATGGAGTAATGGGTTAGATGTTTCCAAAAGAATAAAATTATGTGACACTTACTAGATTGAACATAACCACATCAAAATGTCCATCAGGATATGGTAGAGGTGGCATTACGGTTAAGGTGATGTCCTTGACCCTCCCATCCTTTACAAAGTCGGCCAATTTTGTTTTAGCCTTTTCTAACATCCCTTCAGAAGCATCCAGCAACGTAAAGTGGCAAGCCCCGCGACTTATCATATCCTTTGTGTAGTTCCCAGTGCCACAACCGGCATCTAGTATATGCAAGTCCTACAAAAAACAGTATACATTGTAATCTGCCATCTATCATAACAAACTGTGGTAACCCTTCTTGAGAGTCCAATAAATACTTGAATCGCTCTGATCTAATATTTCGACCACTAAGGGTCTTTTTCAAAGATAATTATCATGTCAAAACACACGTCACATTTTTGTTACATGCATTCAGCCATAAAATCAAAGAGAATAATCAATATCGAAGTTGTTTTTCCACAGCAATCCTCAACAGTCGTGCTTTATCCACGATATCTCCAAGGAGCACAAATTCACAATTTTATAGCTGAATGCATGTAAAAAAAATGTGACGTGTATTTTGACATAATAATCTTTGAAATTAGGCCCTTAGTGGTTGAAATATTAGATCAGAGCAGTTCAAGTATTTATGTATTATACTAATTCCCTGTTTTGGAATATTTTCTTCATTGTTAAATATTCATGATGCCATTATTTCTTATAGGAGTTTTGAACACGGATGTAGGAGCAACCTGTATCTGGGTCTACAATTTCACCCTTTCCTCCATAAATACGCCTTTCTACGCCTCTGTAATAGTACTTCTTGAAACCATTGTGATAAATAGAGCATTTGCTCCATAGGAGCAAATGCTCTATTTATCACAATGGTTTCAAAACTATACAATTCTAAAATATTCCTTTTCACTAGTTAAAGAGGAAGTCCCTACAATAAACACATATTATCAATAATATCATCAAACTTGGTATCTGTTATGCTCAATCATTATTATGAAGATTGTCAATTTAAACTTATATCGAAAAATGCCCCTGTGACTTTGTATAAATCGATTTTATCAATACTTTTATTTTTTGTTCTACAACAAAATATTATCGGCCCTTTCCGATGAAATTTTCCACGTTTTACCGATGATCACCCAAACCCTCCATTATTTACGTAACAGCTTGTCTCGGAGGTAGTGGGATACAAAACTAAAACCCAACCAAAATAAGACTGAAACATCGGGATAAAATCAAGAGGGTCGATATCAAACACATGGATGTTTTGTCATGTTCAATGGGGTTTTTTCATAGATTTTCTAGCGGTATACTTCTTTTCAGCATATAAACAAATGAGTTTTGTATATTTTAGGTATTTTTGAAACACGTCGAATGTAGCGACTTCCCCTTTAAGCTGTTAAATATTCATGATGCCATTATTTCTTATAGTAGCAATCTGTATCTTGGTCTACAAATCCCAAAAGTAAAAGAATAATTAAGTACAGTAGTACCTGTCTTATGCAGCCTTATATTGATTTGACACAGTAATCTTAAAATGTAGGTGGTTGCTTAACCCATTCCCTCATATACTATTTTTAGATCCAACCTCTTTGAATAAATTAAACTACCAAAAAGGAGCATTTACTTACCAAACAGGGAAAATTTACAATTGTGTAGTTTCGAAACTATTGTGATAAATAGATATGGAGCAAATGCTCTATTTATCACAATGCTCTATTTATCACAATGGTTTCACATAGTGACTTTTAACCCTTTCCCTCATATAAACGTGTTTTCACGCATTTGCAAACAGAGTAGACCCAGATCAGACGGCTCCTAGAGGAGCCGTCTGATCAGGGTCTACTCTGTTTGCTAAATAGAAATTCAAAGATCTGTGTCTTTACGCTCTAAAATGGCTACAACGCTCCACCTTCCATATTTCATAATAACCTTTTTGTCCATGAATATTCAGTAGATATTGAAATTAAATTCGTAATAAACATAGAACAGGGAAAGGGTTAAACTTGACAAAGAAACACTTAACCTTTAATAGCTTCTTAGTGTAGAAAGATACCATGCCACAGATGACGTCGACCCCCATTGCAGCTCGCTGACTATCATAGTTACTGGACACTTTGTTGTAGTTTTCGTATGTGCTCATGGTGGAGTATACTCAGCCTGAAACAGTAACAAGCAATATCGAACAATTATGAGAATACTGAGGATGGCAATGTACATGTATACATGAATGATTTTTAGTACTATGGTGGTCATGATCATGCTAATAATAACAACAACAACAACAATGATGATTATGATGATGATGTTGCTGCTGCTGCTGCTGCTGATGATGATGATACAGACCTACAGATGATGATGATGATGACGATGATGATGATGATGATGATGATGATGATACAGAGCTACAGATAAAGGTGCATACCAAGATATACTAAAATAGTCATTTCTCCACCAAACCACTCTTTAGAACAGGGTTTGGTGGAGAAATAAAGGAGTTATTCTTGAAAATGTTTTAACCCTTTCCCTCAGAATCTATTAGCAAACAGAGCAGACCCTGATCAGACGTTCCTCTAGGAGCCATCTAATCTGGGTCTTCTCTGTTTGCAAATGCATGAAAACACGTTTATAATTGAGGGAAATTTTTAGGGTTAAATTACGCATCTTATCTGCATGCATGGAGCTCTGAGTGTGTAATACTACATGCAACATATTGATGATATCCAATTGGAACAGCATACTAAATTAACAAGAGTACTACGTACTGTACATGATACGCCCACTAATGCAAACTTTCTCTGATTCAATATATGCCTTTAAGTTTTGACATATTCTAATCTGTGCTTGACAGATTATAAGACTTGATCTCTGTCCATATTAAGGTGATATTATATTAAAAAAAATTGAAGTGAATATCTTATTAAATAAAAAAATTATGGGATGCATCCTGATATTTGCAGATTTTCGTAAAGCGCATGGGCCATAACTCTGTAATGACACATTGAATGAACCTCAAAATCATGCATAAAACATTTTTGTGAAGTTTCATTAATATCCTTTTAATAGTTTTCCCAGAAAACAACAGACAAACTAAAAGTTGACCGACATAGCAACAAACACACAAAGTTCAAGGGCCATAACTTTGAAGTAAAATGACATATACCAAAAAACCTGCAATATGCCGGTAAGTGAAAATCCATATTAAGGTAATATCATATAAATCATTTAAAGTAAATATCATTTAAAATGAAAAAGTTACGGTCATCCATATATTTGCATTATTTTTTTTTAAGTGCAAGGGCCATAACTCTGGAACGACAAATCAAATGAACATAGAATTGACTCAGTTTCAGATCTCGATGCATTAAACATTTGTGTGAAATTGCATTAATATCTAGATGCATCAAATAGTTTTCCGAGAAAACAGCGGACAAACAAAAATGTTGATCGATGCATGGATGGACGAACGGACGAACAGGGCCAAGACTATATGCGACCACCTTGAATATAAGGTGGGCGTATAAAAAATAATTATTATTATTCATGAAGTCATCATTTCTTGAATGAATATTTATGGAGTAAAGGGTAAATCCTCTTCTCCATGAATATAAATTATATCAATCTTATGAATATAAATTATATTCATGTAAGAAATAATGATGTTGTAACAGGACTGGTGAAAAACGTGCAGCCAGACCGGGGATCGAACCCGGGACCCCTCACTTACAAGGCGAGTGCTCTAACCACTGAGCTATCTGAACCGCTTACTGTCTTTCACCCAGTACCTGTACCCGGCCTGTCACACTGTTAATTTAATATCAATTTTGGATTAATTAGCACATGTACACAGTGTTAAGTATTAAAGTAATCATAAATTCATTGAACATAAGGGTCTTAAAAAGTAGCCTGGGCGTTTGCTTATTGCAGTGCAAAACTAATTCAGAAAGCTCCAATATTAGATTACTGCTGTTCCACCTTACTGTCTTGAAGACCAACAATTATAAACATCTTTTGAATGGCCGCTTAAGGCAGGTTCTAATGTATTATAAAATACTGTCAATATTAGACTATATACTGGTTATTGGTTTGGCTGCTTATTTAATTACAGCCAGTCTTAGCTTTAGGACATGTAATTTAAATATAAGAGATATCTATTATAAGTGTTTTTAAACCAGATACATACATGTAGGCTATATATATTATAATATATTTCTCTGTTTAAACCATACATAACATCTGCGACATTATACATTGACAAAAAGAAAGCGAGACATGTGAATCGTATATTTGCCTTTTCTACAGAAACGGAGTATGCATTCGATGTGATTTTGAAGACGTTCTAGTTTATGTCACTGCTACTGTGCGGTCGAAGTGGCTCGATGCGAATTGACCTTGAATGTCGTAAAAGACGCGAAAAACGTGAACAGATATTTCATCATTTTATACAAAAATAAACTAATAAGGAGACTATATTTGCGTTGGTCTATTTAAATTATTGTTTGTCGATAGATAATTTAAGTATAGAATAATGTTGTTTAAATCACAAACTTTTACTGTTTTACGACAAATAAAGTTTCTTACACGAGCAGCAAGCGAAATGGCAGCAGCGATTGATTCCAATAACGGACGTGGGAATGGTGTCCCAAAGCCATTTGTAATCGGAGTGGCAGGTGGAACAGCCTCCGGAAAAGTATTGACTATTTATTTCTCTGCAATTTCAAAAGATCGTCTGAAGTTAGGTCGCGGTCTTAACTAATGGAATAGATGTTCGGATTGACCTTAATTTCGGACAACCACGTTTTTCTCATTTAACCATTCCTTTAATTACCCTGAACGTTTTGATATGATATCAAGGGAATCTGAACACAGTTGTGTTTGGCAACAAGACTAATAGTAAAACAAAATCACGGAAAAATGATCACATGCTCAGAAGTAGCACTGTGCTAAACCGACCCTCTTAAAAATTGTGCTAGTTCACATAAATATGTGTACTCTAAATGCACCCTAGAGCGGGGTAAATGGGCATATCGAGCTAATTTCAGTTTTGACGATATCCCGGCAGAGTACACAGATGTTAAAACTGATTTAGGTAAGAATGTTCCTCAGTACACACCAATGATTCTGGATCCACCTAATTCTGTAATTCTCCTATAGGAGCCGTCTGATCAGGGTCTGCTCTGTTTGATCATGGCATAATATAGATCTGATTCTACAGTTTCTGCCTTTGCCAATATTTTCCTGTGTTCACGTGTCAATATAAAAAAAAACCTAATTCATATTTCGTTTTTCCCTTGTACAGTGGTCATGTGGAACAGCTTGCCAGCATCTGCTGTTATGCAGCCAGATCTATGAAATCAATCATTGTTTCTGGCTTGTGCTGTACGTGTACGTGCATTACTGTTATGTTAAATTTAATTATTAATTCCATACCATTTTTCCCTTGTGTATGTGTTTGACTATAATAGAAGTCAATCAGTTCGTGTGCATGTGCACTCAGTATATACCTACTCATGTAGACAGTAATATTTAAAAACTAATATTCTTACTACAAAAGCGACAGAGTGCTAACTGCAAAGTATATTCAGTATTAGTTAGCCTTTAGTACGTTGTGGGTTGTGTAAACAATTTGGACCCAGATTAGAGGTCGACAACACTCGGCATCTCATCAGGTATCAAACTGGTTGAAACTTTAAGTATATTTCTAGTGAAACTTTACATAATTTAAATAGAGGGGGGTAGAGTAGCTATTCATCATTCTAAAGGTTTTCTGTAATATATTTTCAAGATATTATTATCATGGTAATTATACTGAAAACGCTTCAAGCGGCCATAATTATATTAGATATATTCCAGGTTTTAGTTATCAAGTCCCTACCATTTTCCCCTGTGTGATAGTCTGTCTGTCGGTCTGTCTGTCAGGCTGACGGACGTTTCGCTACCCACACCTTTTCTGATGCTGATTAATTTAAGGCACGTGTAAATGTTTCCACTCCGAGATCACAGGTACCGCCGATAAGCCGATTAGATTGATGTATCAGTATGTGACACTGATTAAATTAACATGGACACGTGCTACATGCATTTTTGCTTGATTATTTATGAGCATAACTTAGATAATAGTTAACTGTCATATTGACACAGAGTAGACCCAGATCAGATGGTTTATAAAGGAGCTCTTTGTTCAGGGTCTGCTCTGTTTGCTTAACATATTCTATGAATCTAATAAATATTAATTGTCATTATTTCTTATATAATGACTAATTCAAAAATCAAAGATTAAAGGGTTAAACATATACTTTATACGATTTACTTCTTGTATTGACTTGGTATGTGCTATTAAATATACGCATGTGTAGAGTTTACCCAGATCAGACAGTTTATAAAGTAGCTTTTTGATCAGGGTGTGCTCTCTTTGCTTAATAAAGTCTACTATATCCCCGATTCCATAGTGTCTGCCTAAACAAAGCCATGATAAAAATGATTTTAATAAATATTAATTATCATTATTTCGTACATAATGACTGATTCATAGATTAAAGTGTTTTAAATATACTTTAAAAGTTTATAATATTTATTTCTTGAATTGACTTGAGATATGTGCTATTAAATATTACAAACATCGGATCTGTGTTCTGTTTTTTCTAGCTTCATTAACGTTGGTCGTCACATACTATAGCTTCTTTCCATATTAATAAACCGTGTCACCCAGTTTAATTCGAGAATATTTTCCATTACAAGATTTAAATATTACAATGTTCGATATTCATTCTCCAAAGTTTCAATACCTTGTGCTTATCAAGGTTTTTTTTTTCAAATTCCATGAGCAAACGGTGCAGATCCTGATCACACGGCTCCTACGCTGTTTGTAAATACATTAATACACGTTTAAAGGAAGGAAATAGGAAATACTTAGTTCTGGTTTGGAAAAAAATCAAAAATTTCACTGGATGACACTATTTTAAAACAGTTGCAAAAAATGACTTAATTCATTTTCGCATGCAAATATGCCTAATAACCAAGATAAACATTAATAATGTTCATTCAACTGACACAATGAACGCGTGTCTAATTGGATTATCGTAAATATACATACACACTCGTGCCATTAATGGGATTATCACACCTACCGAAATGCGTGCCATTAATTGGCATTAACTTCATTGATCTTAAACGTGAGCCGAATAGAACACACTAATATGCAGATATTTCCAAATGGCCAAAATATTTCCGATATGAAACTACATTACGAAACTAAATCCCCCCCCCAAAAAATTAAACATGTTTAGAAAATCTATTTTAAATTGTGGGGCCGGTTTGACCAAAAAAATATTTCATATGAGGCCGGTTTGACTTTTTGGAGGCCGGTTTGACCAGGGGCCGGTTTGACTTGGGGCCGGTTTGACTGTAATTCATCTATGGGGGTTTCAAATCAGTATTATCCCCCTCTCTTATTTCAAACCGCCCCTAAAGGTCTGGAATTGTGTGTTTTACCTGATTTTAATCCTCACCTTGTTTTAACATCTATCTTGCTATACTCTTTCCCTCGAGATCTATCCCACTTTTGAAGTCTCACTTTCACAACTTTTATAGATTTTAATATTCTCACACGGCCTGCACCTTTTCATGCCAGTAATACGCGAAAGCGGAGTCAGGCATTATACAAAGATAGATAGATAGATGACATCATTATTTCTTATATGAATATTCATGATGTAAAGGGTTAAATACTCTCCTTATCTGTAGTTCACATCTGTGTATTCTAAATGGTGATATCGAGCTACTTTCGGTTTTAACGATATCCCGGCAGACGGCAACTGTCACAAAATTAGCATGCTGTCTTACATGTCATTAATGAAACTAGCCTTATCTGGAGCTCCATTTGTAGTAGGGTCGATGCTTTCATCTTGTATTGATGTGTATATTACAGTCCACAGTTTGCTCTAAGATAATGGAACAGCTTGGTCAAGCCCAGGTGGACAGACGACAGCGACAAGTGGCTATCATCAGTCAGGACTCCTTCTACAAGGCACTCACTGACTCAGAAAAGGAGCTGGCAGCGAAAGGACAGTTTAATTTTGATCATCCTGGTAAGTTTGCTGTCATAAATGTTAGATAAAATCTTTTGCTTCAAAATTTGATAAGTTACTTAACCCTTTTCTCCATATAAACGCCTTTTCATGCATTTGCAAACAGAGTAGACCCAGATCAGATGGCTCCTATATGAGCCATCTAATCAGGATCTGCTCTATTTGCTTTTGGCATGATATTATAGATCTGATTCTACGGTTTTTGTCAGTAAAAATTTGTAAGCAAAGCTAATAAACATTCATGTGTCATTATTTCTTAAATAAATATTCAGACACCTGGGAACATTATACTAAAATCGTCATAATCATTTTTCCACCTATCCGTATGTTGTGACTGCTCTTTAGAATCTGTTTGGCACAGAAATAAAGAAGCTTTTCTTATGAAAGGTTTAATTTAGGCATCTTCCCTGTGTCTCTCTAGATCAGTTTCTATATTTCAGATGCTTTTGACCTTGATTTTATGATGGAGACCATGAAGAAGGTGGCCGGGGGAAAGACAGTGGACATACCAGCCTATGATTACATAAACAACTCACGGTATAACAACAACGTAGCGCTAATACAATAAACCCTTCTAAATCGACAATTCAAATCAGTCTTTTAAACAGGTGTTAGCTTAAGCAGGGTGAAAGTCATGAAGAAAGCCCCCAAAAGGAGCTTTCTGCTTGACTTTCACCCTGCATTAACCCTTCTCTTGCTGAATTTTAAGATACATTTCTCCTTCTTTACCCATGCCCTGTTGTATAATTACATATATCTTCACTGTGTACAAGTATTTCGCTGTGCAATCACTGCTGTGGAGTTATGCTATTATGTTCCACCTTCCATATTTCATTAACTATTTTGTCCATGATTGTTCAGTTGAAATTTGGAATAAACATAGAACAGGGAAACGGTTAAGATGCCTTATGTTTACTTGTCAGATAGAGAGACCCAGATCAGATGGCTTCTGTATGAGCTGTTTGATCAAGGGCTGTTTGATTAACACTTCTCTTGCTGAATTTTAAAATACATGTCTCCTTCTTTACCCATGCCCTGTTGTATAAATACATATATCTTCACTGTGTACAAGTATTTCGCTGTGCAATCACTGCTGTGGGGTGCACTGGTTGCACAATCAACTTGTAAATAGTGCAGACCCTGATGAGACAGCTCCTGTAGGAGCTGTCTCATCTGGGTCTTTACTATTTACAGGTAGGTATATTGATGAGAATAGCAAGCGAAGGGTTAAGCAGCCACCTGCCTAAAGCCACCTAAATTATTCTTCATAAATATTCCGGTAGAGAGAGAGACAGACAGAGACAGACACAGAGAGACAGACAGACAGAGAGAGAGAAAGACAGACAGACAGACAGAATCAATTAATCTTTTAACTAATTAATATTCATGTAAGAAATAATGACTGCATGAATATTAATTATTTGATTTTTGTAATAGCCTTTCTTGTTAGGGTGGCAGAAACCTCAGAATCAGATCTGTATTGTTTCATAAGCTAACAGAGCAGACCCTGCTAACAATGCAGAACCTGATAAGATGGCCCCTACAAATATGATCTTGATCTACTGTGTTTGCAAACGGGTTTGCATATGTGATTACCAATGCAAACAGTTTGGATTCAGATGAGACTCCAAGTAACCCGGCGTCTCATCAGGATCCAAACTGTTTGTTACTGTTACTATGTTTTTGAAATAAAAATGAAGAAAATAAAAATGAAGAAAATAAGAAAAATGAAAATTTGTAGCAGACGACAAAGTTAGCAGACAACAGAGTTTGGCAGCGAAACGGTTAAAATGACTCCTTAATCTTGGTCTACACTGTCAGGATTTATTATTATTTTTAGCTCCACTTTTTCAAAAAGTGTAGCTATTGTCATGACACTCTTGTCGGCGTCGGCATTAGTTAACCTTTTTGTTTAAGTTCAGTTTCTCAGAAACCATCAAAGATATTTGGTTAAAATTTGGTATGCATGTTTACTATCAGAAGGGGAACCAATTCCACATGGGCAGGTAACTCTAAAAGTAATTTTGCCATAGTTATTCCCCATTTTCGACTTAGACGTCCACTACACTATCCAGCATGTATCCTTCTGTGTAATTATTCGGAGAAATAAATAAGAAGAGGGTTAGTTATTGGGTGAAGAGATGCAAGGAAACTGATGTATGTTATATGTGGTAGTTAAGTAGTTGCCAAATTACTTTTTATCCCCCAACCCAACACCCCCATTACAGGGGTCGGGTATGGGGCATATTGTTTTTACTCTATTCTGTTGGTTGGTTTGGCCATTGGTGATAATTTTGTCACCATTGCACATATATACTTCAAAGTTGGCATGCAGGTGCAACTCATGGAGGCGAACATTTATAGGGGTGACTTATTAAGGTCAAGGTCATACATCAGTGTCACAGGTCATAATTTTTGGGGCATAGTATTTCACAAACACATCTTGTCAAGAAATGTTGATAACAGTGACAGAGAAGTACATCATGAAAGGAGTGGGAGGGGACAAGGCTAAAAAACTAACCTAGCTGTGTACCGTGCTCTTGTTTTATTAACCCTTTCCCTGTTCTATATTTAGGCCAAATTTCAAATACCTACTGAATATTCATTAACAAAATAGCTATAAAGAAATATAGAAGGTGGAACATTGTAGCCATTTTAGAAAGTATAGAAGCAGATCTATCAAATTCTATTAGCAAACAGAGCAGACCCTGATCAGACGGCTCCTCTAGGAGCCGTCTGATCTGGGTCTACTCTGTTTGCAAATGCGTGAAAACACGTTTATATGAGGGAAAGGGTTAAAGGTTTAAAAAAGAATGTGAGGGAAAGGGTTAATGTAGGTGGTAGTAAAGTTGCTGCCAAATTACTTTTTTATCAAGAAATATTGAAATTCCTGTAATTGAGGAATACATGATAAAAGGAGAGGGCGGAACAAGGCTAACTCTCTGTGTTTATCTCTGAGCAGGAAAAGCAGCAACCTAGCTGTGTACCCGGCCGATGTCGTTTTGTTTGAGGGTATACTCGTGTTCTACTTCAAGGAGCTGCGGGATATGTTCCACATGAAACTGTTTGTAGACACAGATCCAGACACAAGACTAAGTAGAAGGGGTGAGTCTGAAATATTAAACTTTTTCTCCGTTTACTTCATAAATATGCCTTTTTTACGTCTTTTCAAACAGAATAGACCCAGATCAGATGGCTCCTCTGGGAGCCTTCTGCATGACTTTCACCCTGCATTAGGGCTTAGGCTGCCATCTGTCTTAAAGATGGATAACGAAATGTTTTTTATATTTTTTATCCCAACCCTTTCTTGCTACTATAAATCGTTAGAACTGCCACTCGGATGCAATTCTAATGAGCTGCATTGAGATAGGATTTGGCAGAGAAATAAGATATTTCGATAGATTAGTAATCATCTTATAAACTTGTATACAAGCATAAATTCTTACATACTTAAACCTTTCCTCCATAAATATGCCTTTCTATACCTCTGTTAAAGTCACCTGTTGAAACCATTGTGATAAATAGAGCATTTGCTCCTATAGGAGTAAATGCTCTATTTGTCACAATGGTTTCAAATTACAAAAAAAATCCTTTTCTCTAGTTAATGCTCCTTTTCATTAGATGCATCCAAAGAGGTTGGATCTAAAAATAGTCTATGGTCGGAGGAAAGGGTTAAGACTTCTGTGACTGTTTAGTATTATTTCTACTTTCCGTTTTCAGTTTTACGCGATACTAAAGAAAGAAACAGGGACCTGGACACCATTTTACACCAGTACACAACCCTAGTCAAACCTGCCTTTGAGGAGTTTTGCCTACCGGTAAATAGCCCCTCAATTACACAATTACATGTAGAAGACCCCTCTAGTTGTATTTTGCATTAGATTTGTAATCGCTGCAGACAAATGTTGAAGGAGATCTGGTGTAAGCGCAATAGATAAAGGTGTGCAGTCAATTACTAATATTGTCATTCCTCCACCAGACTCTCTGTATTTAGAATTGTCTTAACCCTTTCCCTCATATAAATGTGTTTTTACGCATTTGCCAACAGAGTAGACCCAGATCAGACGGCTCCTAGAGGAGCCGTCTGATCAGGCTCTGCTCTGTTTGCAAACAGAATTTGACAGATCTGTTTCTTTACTTTCTAAAATGTCTACAATGTTCCACCTTCCATATTTCTTTATAACTGTATTCTTAATTAATATTCAGCAGGTATTGAAATTTGGCATAAATACAAAACAGGGAAAGGGTTAAAGGGTTTGGTCTTTGTATCAGTTAATTCGTTTGTCATAAGTCATGATTTTACCCATGTATAAGATTGCTTGTATGATTAAAGAAAATTTCAACATACTTCGCTGTTCAACGTTTTAAATGGCTCAACGCAGTAATCTTGAGATGTTCAAAATGTCAAATGACTGTTTTGACAAAAACCAACATTGGAAACCGGTTCAATTTTATATAACAGTTGGACTGACAAACAGAGTTACTGACAGAAAATGTGTAAACAAGTCAGAATGGTAACCCAACAGCATTATATTTTGACTAAAGTCAAACACTTGTCAGTGACTAACCCTTTCCCTCATTTAATCCGTTACCTCATAGGCTATTTTTAGATATAACCTCTTTGAATAAATCTACCGAAAAGGAGCATTAACTAGAGAAAAGGACAATTTTAGAATTTTATAGATTGAAATCATTGTGATAAATAGAGCATTTGTTCATATAGGAGCACATGCTCTATTTAGTGCAATGGTTTCACAAAGTGACTTTTACAGATACGTCAAAAGTCGTCAATATGAGGGAATGGGTTAAACACTTTATCAAGCATTTACAAACAGAGCAATTTTTAGAATTTTGTAATTTGAAACCATTGTGATAAATAGAGCATTTGCTCCTATAAAGGAACAAAATCTCTATTTATCACCATGGTTTCAAGAAATGACTTTTACAGAGGCGCAGGAAAGGGTTAATGATACTAATCATGTAAGATTTTAAATTAAAGTAAGTTACTTGCTTCTCTTTCAAAGCCTCCAAAACTACCACACATGCAAACTTGAACTGTCATTTGTTTATGCAGTGGTTCTGTGTCGAAACCTCTGGCTGGACCAGTTGTAATTATCTTGTTTGACAGTTTCTGCCATGATCAACATAAATTTCTTGTGTTCATGTGCCATTATAAGATTTCATCTAATCAACATATATGTGTTGTCATCATTTCTAACTCCATAATTACACCTTTCTACATCTTTGCAAACAGAGTAGACCCAGATCAGATGGCTCCCGTAGGAGCCATCTGATCAAGGGTCTGCTCTGTTTGCTTATGATACAATATAGATATGATTCTACAGTTTCTGCCATGGCCAAACATTCCTGTGTCCACATACAATTTAATCTCATAAACATTCATGATGTCATTTATATTTCTTACATGAATATTCATGGAGTAAAGGGATACACAAATAACTTTTATGATATAGCTCAGTTTTCATTGTACTTGCAGACAAAAAAGTATGCAGATGTGATAATACCACGGGGAGCAGACAACACAGGTAAGTCTTTGATGGTGTCCAGTTTTCATGACAGAGAACAGAGCTGTTATTTCTCAGCTAAAGCCTATTGTTTTACTACTCATTTGAAACACCCCAGAGATTCTAATGAGTACCAACAAGATAAGGTTTAGTGGAGAAATGAGAAATCACTGCCCAGTAGTATCTGTTGAATCACGTATTGCTTAATCCTTTTTTATACACCTGAAGGTAACTTCGGTCGTATTATGGTATGGCGCTCGTCCGTCTGTGTGTCCGCGCTAACAATTCCTGTTTATGTGACTATACGAACAAAAAATCTTTGTTCTCACATGTTTTATATGGCAAATTTTCATTTTATTAGGCTATTTTGAACAAAAGAATAGCCACATACACTCAATCCGTAAGAATGTCTGTCCGTCTGTTAGCCACATCTTTGTCCGCTCAGTAACTGGACAAATATTGGGTGTACTGTATTCATACTTAGTAGGAAGGTTGGTCATGGCTAGTAGATGACCCTATTGATTTTGAGGCCAGTTGGTCAAAGGTCAAGGTCGCCGTGACCTTCAGCTCAAAATTCTTGTCTGCTGAATAACTTGATAAGCATTAGGTGTGCTGTCTTCATACTTTGTGGGGCTTGGTTATGGCTAGTAGATGACCCCTATTGATTTTGAGGTCAATTGGTCAAAGGTCAAGGTCACCGTGATCTTCAACTCAAAAACCTTGTCAGCTCAATAACTTAGTAGGAAGTTTGGTTATGGCTAGTAGAATGATGACCCCTATTGATTTTGAGGTCAGTACGTCAAAGGTCAAGGTCACTGACCTTCAGCTCAGAACTCTTGTCGGCTTGATAATTTGATAAGTATTAGGTGTGTCATGGCCAGTAGATGACCCCCATTGAGGTTGGTGGGGTCAAAGGTTAAGGTCACAGTGACTTTCAACTCAAATTAATATTGTGCATGTTACGACAGCACAGACTTCGGGCGTATAAAGCTCTGACATATGGGGCTCTTGTTTCATATAAACGAATTCTCACGCATTTGCAACAGTGTAGGCCAAGATCAGACTACTTGTATAGGAGCCGGCTGATCAGGATCTGCTCTGTTTGCTAATAGAATTTGATAGATCTGTTTCTTTAGTTTCTAAAATGGCTATTATGTTCCACCTTCCATATTTCATTAACTATTTTGTCCATGAATGTTCAGTAGGTATTGAAATTTGGAATAAACCTAGAACAGGGAAATGGTTAAGATGCATTATGATTACTTGTCAAATAGAGAGACCCAGATCAGATGGCTTGTGTATGAGCTGTTAGATCAAGGTCTATTCGACTAACCCTTCGCTTGCTGAATTTTTAAATACATTTCTCCCTCTTTACCCATGCCCTGTTGTATAAATACATATATCTTCACTGTGTACAAGTATTTCGCTGTGCAATCACTGCTGTGGAGTGCACTGGTTGCACAATCAACTTGTAAATAGTGCAGACCCTGATGAGACAGCTCCTGCAGGAGCTGTCTCATCTGGGTCTTCACTATTTACAGGTATGTATATTGACATGATTCGCAAGCAAAGGGTTAATACCTTTTCCTGTTCTGTGTTCATTCCAAATTTCAATACCTATGGAATATTCATGGACAAAATAGTTATAATGGAATATGGAAGGTGGAACATTGTAGACATTTTAGAAAGTTAAAGAAACAGATCTTTGAAATACTATAAGTAAACACAGTAGACCCTGATCAGACAGCTCCTCTAGGAGCCGTCTGATCTGGGTCTACTCTGTTTGCAAATGCGTGAAAACACGTTTACATCAGGGAAAGGGTTAATTATTGAATTATGTATTGTAGGTCTGACTCTACATGTTCTATAGTTTCTGCCTTAACCTGTGTTCATATGCTAATCTGCTCATATTAAACCTTTCCTCCATAAATACGCCTTTCTACACCTCTGTAAAAGTCACTTTGTGAAACCATTGTGATAAATAGGAGCAAATGCTCTATTTATCACAATGGTTTCAAACTACAAAATTCAAACATTTTCCTTTTCACTAGTTAATGCTCCTTTTCGGTAGATTTATTCAAATTGGTTGGATCTGAAAATAGCCTATGAGGGAATGGGTTAATGATGTCGTCATTTCTTACATGAATATGAATTTTCCTCTGTTTCAGTTGCAATAGATCTGATAGTTCAACACATACAAGAACTTCTCCGTCCATCAAAGGAGACTATAGCCAAGAGATTCCGACACAATTCAGACTCATTTGTTGGGCGACCGCACTAGACAAAGTCTTAGTGAACGTTTTATACATGTATAGTGACTCTTTAACCTGTAACGTGGAGAAGATGCATAATTATGCATTGGTAAACAGAATAGGCTCAGATCCAATAGCTGCTGTAGGAGCTGTCTGATCAGGGTCTGCTTTGTTTGCTGATGGAATGATAATAGATCTGACCCTCAGTTTTTGATATGGCAGAAAGTCTCCGTGTTCATGTGCCATTAAAAATTAAGCTGAATTCATTATTTTGTACACGATAATTCATTAACCCTTGCCCTTATATAAACGTGTTTTCACGCATTTGCAAACAGAGTAGACCCAGATCAGACGGCTCCTGAAGGAGCCGTCTGATCAGGGTCTGCTCTGTTTGCTAATAAAAATTGAATGATCTGTTTCTTTGCCTTCTTAAATGTCTACAATGTCGCACCTTCCATATTTCTTTATAACTATTTTGTTATGAATATTCAGAACGTATTGTAATTTGGAATAAATGTAGAACAGGGAAAAGGTTAACCCTTTACTCCATAAATACACCTTTCTATGCCTATGCAAACAGAGTAGATGGAAATGAGATGGCTCCGATATAAGCCATCTGATCAGGGTCTACTCTATTGGCTTATGAAATTATTTAGACATGAATGATTTTACACTTTCTGCTATGGCCAATATTACTGTGTTTATTTGTCATTGTAAAGAAATAATCTCATTAATATTCATGATTTCTGACACGAATATTCATGGATTTAAGGGTTTTTAAAAAGGGTTAACTCATCACCCAGAACTGTCTGTTTCGAAGAAATCACGAGCTATTGTCATAACTCCAGCGTCCGCGTCATTGTCGGAAATCTTAACATTGACCATAACTTCTTCAATTTTTCATTTACAACCTTCATTTTTGGTATGCATGTTCATCTTGACAAGGCCTATCCACACATACCAAAATGATAACAGTTGAGCGTTCGCACTGGCTTGCGGTGCTTTTGTTTGTAACAAAAAAATAATGTGATCGGCTTAATTTTCAAGGCACTTTTCTTACTTCATTTGTACACATTTTCATGCCTTTGCAAACAGAGTTTGATCAACACTTATATTTATGGTTCATTTATAGTTTGATCAAAATTTACTTATAAAATTACCTTATATAAATCGGGTTGTATAGATTCTGCCAATATGCCTGTGTTCATATTGTATTAATCCTTTCCCTTATATTTCACAGAGGTTGTATTTAAAAATAACCTATGAGGTAAGTGGTTAAAGACTTGCAGAGTCGATTAAACATCAAAGTTTCAAACCCTTTCGCTCATATAAACGTCTTTTGACGCATCTGCAAACAGAGCAGACCCAGATCAGACGGCTCCTATAGGAGCCGTCTGATCAGGGTCTGCTCTGTTTGCTAATGCAATTTGATAGATCTGCTTCTTTAGTTTCTAAAATGGTTACAATGTTAACACCTTCCATGTTTTGTTATAACAGATTTGTTGATGGATATTCAGTAGGTATTGAAACTTGGACTAAATACAGGACTGGGGAAGGGTTAACCCTTTACCTGTTCTATGTTTATTTCAAATTTCGATACCTACTGAATATTCATGGACAAAACAGTTACAATGAAATATGGAGGGTGGAACATTGGAGCCATGTTAGAAAGTAAAGGTACAGCTCTTTCAAATTCCATTAAGCAAACAGAGCAGACCCTGATCAGACGTCTGATCTGGGTCTGCTCTTTTTGCAAATGCGTGAAAACATGTTTATATGAGGGAAAGGGTTAAATGTATAACCATCCAGCTAATGAAAATATTCATGGTGTAATTTGTTATGCACGAATACTAGTATTCATGAGGGAAGAGTAAATGCTTGGGATGTACATGTACAGTTGAACTTCGATAACTCGAACTTCAAGGGACCGTATAAATTAGTTCGAGATAACAGGAGTTCGAGTTATCCGAATTCTTATTTGAACGATTTCTCAAGGCCACAGCTTAATACAGGTCTAAAGTAATGCTGTAATGCTGAACGCTCCTGTAGGTCCTGTTGGTTGTAAAAAAGTAAATAAAAGACCAGTTTCACTATGATTATGATCAAACACTAATAATAAAAATTATTTAACCCATTACCTCATAGGCTATTTTTAGATACAACCTCTTTGAACAAATCTACCGAAAAGGAGCATTAACTAAAGAAAAGGAAAATTTTAGAATTTTGTAGTTTGAAACTATTGTGATAAATATTTATTTATCACAATGGTTTCACAAAGCGACTTTTAGAGAGTCGTCAATATGAGGGAAAGGGTTAATTGTCAGTTCTTATTTCTGTACCAAAAACTTTCACAAGACATGCTGGTAATATTACTTTTTGAGACATGAAAAGAAGCTTGACAAAACTCCTCTTATCATATCCTAGGCCCTAACCTCGATGATTTGTGGCTCAAAACAAGTAATCATATGCAATACCATTGAATCAAGGAAGCCAGAGGCTACCAAGCATCAAAACTAAGCCTTATTTACTGTAATTGTTACTCCTGATAGGGATTACCTCTTTCCCTGTTCTATGTTTATTCCAAAATTCAATACATACGGAATGTTAATGGACAAAATAGTTGTAATGAAAAATAGATGATGGAACATTGTAGCCATTTTAGAAAGTAAAGAAACGGAGCTATCAAGTTCCATTAGCAAACAGAGAAGACCCTGATCAGATGGCTCCTATAGGAGTCATCTGATCTGGGTCTACTCCGTTGCAAATGCGTGAAAAGGCGTTTATATGAGGGAAAGGTTACACAAAATCAACATTCATGTTATGCTTAGTCCGGGTTTTTTTTTCTTCGTCAAGTTTGGGAAAACCTTATTTCTCCCAAAAACTTTCCTGGAAATAAAGACTGATACTTCGGAGCTTCACAATGTTGAGATTCAATACATTTTGGTAGTATACAACGCTAAATGTGATTGGCTAAAATGATTGGGGTTTTTAACCAATGAATATTGCCTGTTCATTTTATTACGGTTTCAGTTACGGTATGAATTAGTCTCCATAAGTTTATGTGTAAATTGTCCACGATCGCCTGTTCTTTTCCGTAAGTTTATGTATAAATCGTCCATGATGGCCAGTTCTTTGTTGATCATCACTTAGGAACCTAGCGACGTGATTGTTGAGTACTGCGATTAATCAGCACATCACTTGTGTTAGTACATACATGAATACCGGTGTATATATACAATGTATATACATGTACCTTTATATTTTGCTAATAGTGTACAACCAGATCATTGATTACATTTAAAATGCTCCATATGATCTGGTTCTGCACTCTTTGCCTCTCATTAGAACTGATTGTTTGGATGACTTGTGTGACAAACAGTGAAGAGTATGATCAGAAAACCCAGGAAACTCTTTCCTTCATAAATACGCCTCTGTAATAACCACTTCTTGAAACCATTGTGATAAATAGAGCATTTGCTCCTATAGGAGCAAATGCTCTATTTATCACAATGGTTTCAAACTACAAAATTCAAAAAATTTACTTTTCTCTAGTAAATGCTCATTTTGGGTAGATTCATTTAAAGATGTTGGGTCTGAAAATAGCCTATGGAGGAAAGAGTTAAATGCATTAACTGATCTTGTACTATACTGTTTCCATGGCTGTAAGTTTTCTGTATAGCAGGGCTAATTTGAAGAAAAAAAAACGTATTCAGTAGAACCTGTCCTAAGTGACCATTGAACATAGGAGTCTTAAAAAAGCAGGTGATTAGAATACTTAAGGTGTTTTGAGGGGGTGACATGTCAAGGTCAAGATCAACTTTCAAGGTCATATGTCAAATTACCAAGGTTAACATTGGCCTTAACTTTTGAACCAGTCGAGATAGAGACTTGATATTTGGCATGCATGTGTATCTCATGAAGCTGCACATTTTGAAGGGTCACATGTCAAGGTCGTCCTTCATGGCCAAAGGTTAGATGTTTGTTTGTCAGAAACTTTAACATTGGGCATAACTTTTGGATCAGTAGAGATAGAGACTTGATATTTGGCATTCATATATATCTACTGATGTCACACATTTTCAAGGGTGACAGGTCAAGGTCATCCTTCAAGGTCAAATATATAGGTCAAATCAGTTACTTTTGAATCAATACAGATAGAGACTTGATATTTGGTTGGCGTGCATGTGTATCTCGTTAAGCCTCACATTTTGAACGGTGACATGTCAATATCAAGTTGTCATAATGCATGAAAAAGTGTTTATATAAAGGAAAGGGTTAACCCTAGATTTCTTTGCTCATGACCTCTGAATGGGAATTTTTAATATGTTTACTTGAAAGGTATGTTTCGATGAATCATTGTTTGCAAGTATTTATCTTTATAGTTTAATTAATGTTTGTGTCCATATTTATGTATACCATGGAATGTCAATTTTATACAAATGTACATATTCATTTCTTTAACACTTTACTCCAGAAATATGCTATGCCATGGGATGTCAATTGTATGTACATATTCATTAGTTTAACCATTTACTCCATAAATACCTTTCTACGCCTTTGCAAACAGAGCAGACCTATAGGAGTCATCTGATTAGGCTCAGCTCTTTTTGCTTATGGAATAATATACATTACAGTGGTCCCTCTCTACAACGACACCCTTTGGGATACGAAGATTGTGACGTAGGGAGCACTGTATACATATACAATAAAACCTCTCTATAACGGCCACTAAATTGTGTTAATTAGTAGGTATTTAGTGCAGGTGGCTGATTAAAGCAAGGTGAAAGTAAAACAGAACGCTTTAAGCAACCACCTGCCTTTAACACAAAATACTTAATGTAATTTAGTGGTTGTTACAGAGAGATTTTACTGTATATCTTATTCTACAGTTTTTGCTTTTGAAAACAAATTATGTGTTAATATACCATTTTAAAAATAAATCTCATTAATATTCATTATTTCTTTCATGAATATGCATGGAGTAAAGAGTTAATTCTTTCACTGTGACATATTCGTGCAATATTAAACGGTTGCTTCAGATTTCTGAGCTTATTTCCTTCACTTTTGTTTTAACCCTTCACTTTGTATAAACACCTTCTCACGCCTTTGCAAACAGAGAAGACCCAGATCAGAGAGCTTCTGTTTGAGGCCACTGATCTGTCTTCTCTGTTTGCTTATGAAATAATGACAGATTTGTCTCACCGTTTCTACCACTACCAAAATCAAAAACACCTGTGTATATAAAAATTCAGGTAATAGATACAGTGCTCCCTCTCTACAACGACACCCTTTGGGATACGAAGATTGTATGTGTTGTTCAGAGGGAGTTGTTATAGGGAGGGAAAATCAAACATAATTAGCTTGTTCGCAGATCCCCAGATAAGGTGTATTTCGAGAACTAAACCCGTTATGCCTCCATCAAACCATATGTTGTGACCACTCTTTAGAATCGTCACAAAGTGACGATTCTAAAGAGTGGTCACAACATAGGGTTTGATGGAGGCGTAAAGAAAATACGATAGAAAAAGTTGTTTCTGGAACCTTATTGTTTCGGAAACAGTGACATGCGTTGTTGTAAGGAGGGAATCGTTATTGAGAGGGTCGTTATAGGGAGGGAGCACTGTATTCATGATGTCATTATTTCTTACATTAACCCATTCCCTGATATTGACGACTTTTGACGACTCTGTAAAAGTCACTTTGTGAAACCATTGTGATAAATAGAGCATTTGCTCCTATAGGAGCAAATGCTCTATTTATCACAATGGTTTCAAACTACAAATTTCTAAAAAAAATCCTTTTCTGCATTTAATGCTCCTTTTCGGTATATTTATTGAAAGAGGTTGTATCTAAAAATAGCATTTGAGGTAATGGGTTAATATACAACAGGGAAAGGGTTAAAAACTCCCAGTTGACAGTATCAAACTGTTTGCATTCTCATGAGTTAATTGGTATCTCATCTGGATTCAAACTGTTGGGCAGGGGCCTCCGTGGCTGAGTGTTTATGGTCTTCGACTGAAAATCGTTTAGCTCCTCACCCCTGTGGGTTTGAATCCTGGTCTGGGCATTTGGATTTTTCATGCGAGGAAGCCTTCCAGCTGGCTTGCAGTAGGTCGGTGGTTCTACCTGGATGTTCTTGTATGCATGAAACTTTGACGATGAAGCAATGCAATTTGTTCCGTGCACGGAAGAACCTCTAGGGTCTTCCTCCACCTGTAATTAGCTGGACGTCGTGATATGAAAATACTGTTAAAACAATGTAAAACCAGATAAAAAACCAAATCAAATTGTTGGCAGAGGTAATCACAGGTTTTTGTAGCAGTGAATGATGCTATTTGTGTATGACACCTAAAAAGTTAACCCTCTCCTTCAATGCCTTTTCACACATTTGTAAACAGAGCAGACCCAGATCAGACTGTTCCTATAGGAGCCGTCTGACCAAGGTCTGCTCTGTTTGCTTATGACATGATATAGATACGATTCTAGAGTTTTTGTCAAAGCAAATAATTCCCTTAAAAAGTTTACATTATAAAAATTCAGCAAATAAATACTCTTGGTGTCATTTAATATTTCTTTCATGAATATTGAACAGGGAAAGAGTTGAATGAGGCTTACAGAATATTGATCAATACTTTACTTCATGAATATTTATGTAAGACTCCGCCCATTATAAGAATGTACAGTAAACCTTTATTATACCCGCATTTGTTACAACGGCACCCTCGTTATAACGGCAGTATGCCTTGGAACAAAATCACCGTTAACTCCTTAAAACATCCACTAAATAAATAGGTGCAATTTCATTAAGACAGATGATCGCTTAATGCAGAACACAAAAAGGAGGGAGCTTTTTGCACTTCTGGTGTTCTGCATTAGCGTTCACCTGTTGGTACTAGTTTAAAACTGGCCATATGGTTCCTTTCATATTTAAACTCGTTATAACGGCAGCTTTGTTACACCAGCAAAATGCCTGGAAACAAACACCTCCGTTGTAACAAGGGTTCACTGTATAAGTTTAACTATAAAACAAGGGATTTTTCTCCCAGGTCATGTACATAAATAGAGCAGACCCTGATCAGACAGCACTACACAGCTGTCTAGTCTTGACCTTCTCCATTTGTAAAAGTGTGAAAACTTAGGGTATAAGGTTGACCCATTCTCTCCTAATGGCGCCTTTTTGCACCTCTGTACAACTAATTTGTTGAATCCATTGTGATAAATGAAGCATTTGCTCTATTTATCACAATGGTTTCAAAATTACACAATTCTGAAATTCTCCTTTTCTATAGTTATTGTTAATAATGCTCCATTTCGGTAGATTAATTCAAAGAGGTTGGGTCTAAAATAGTCTAGGAGGGAATGAGTTAATGACATCATAAATATTAACCCTTCACATCATGTTTAATTATTTAACCCTTCGCTTGCTATTCGCGTCAATATACCTACCTGTAAATAGTGAAGACCCAGATGAGACAGCTCCTGCAGGAGCTGTCTCATCAGGGTCTGCACTATTTACAAATTGATTGTGCAACCAGTGCACTCCACAGAAGTGATTGCACTGCGAAATACGTGTACACAGTGAAGATATTTGTAATTATACAACAGGGCATGGGTAAAGAAGGAGAAATGTATTTTAAAATTCAGCAAGCGAAGGGGTAAGAAATAATTACATCATGAATATTAATTAGATTAATTTTCATAATGGCACATACACACAAGAAATGTTGGCCCTGGCAGAAAATGTAAACCGTATCTATATTATTTCATAAGCAAACAGAGCAGATCTTGATCAGATGGCTCCTAAAAAGTGATATGGGTCTACTCTTGTCTGCTATAGAGTTAGTCTAGTTTAACAAATTCCCTCATGAAACCATTGTGATAAAAAGATCATTTGCTCCATAGGAGCAAATGCTCTATTTATCACAATGGTACCAAAAACAGCACAATTCTACAAGTTTCCTTTTTGTAGTAAATGCTCCTTTTGAATAGATTTATTCAAAGAGGTGAGATCTAAAAATAACCTGATGAAATATTGACTCTATAAATATTCATTGACTTGAAATTTATAATAGCTAAGGAGCACATGATTTTTTTAGCCATAGCTGATCTATATTGTTTCATAATCAAACAACAGACCCTGATCAGACAGCCCCTGGGAGCCATCTTTCAGGAGCTGTCTCAAGTGGATTTTCTTTTATTGAAAAACCATTAACCCCTTTCTCCATGAATATTCATGTAAGAAATAACGACGTTATGAATATTAATTAGATTAACTGGTTATAATATTACATGGGCGCAGGAATTTTCAGCTATGGCAGAAACTGTAGAATCATATCTATATTATATTACAAGCAAACAGAGCAGACCCTGATCAGACGGTTCCTATAGGAGCCTCTGATCTGGCGTAGAAATGTGTATTTATGGAATAAACGGTAAAAAGGTGTATAAAGAATGGAGAGTTAAATAGGGATACAGTAGTTTTGCTATTAACCCTTCGCTTGCTATTCACGTCAATATACCTACCTGTAAATAGTGAAGACCCAGATGGGACAGCTCCTGCAGGAGCTGTCTCGTCAGGGCCTGCACCATTTACAAGTTGATTGTGCAACTAGTGCACTCCACAGCAGTGATTGCACAGTGATTGAAGATATATGTAATTATACAACAGGGCATCGATAATGAAGAAGAAATGTATTTTAAAATTCAGCAAGAGAAGGGTTAAGCTATTTCCTGCTTGTGGATGCTTTTGAATGGGCTTTTTAGCTCACCTGAGCCAAAGACTCAAGGTGAGCTATTGTGACCGCCTGTCTGTCCGTTCACTTTTATTTCAAATGACTTCTTCTCCTAAACCACTGGGAGGATTTCAACCAAATTTCACAGAAATGCACCTTAGGGTGTCCTCTATCAGGTTTGTTCAAATCATGACCCCCGGGCCCCACTACTTTTAAAGTTTTTTTTAAATCTTTAAAAATCTTCTCTGAAACCACAATTTCTAGAGCTTTGGTATTTGGTATATAGCATCATCTAATGGTCCTTTACCAAGTTTGTTCAAATGATGACCCCGGGGCCAAAAAATGGCCCTGCCATGGGGCTTGTAATTTTTACATAGACTTATATAGGGAAACCTTTAAAAATCTTGTCTGAAACCACATAATCTAGAGCTAAGATATTTGGCATGAAGCATCACCTAATATACCACTACCAAGTATGTTCAAATAATGACCCCTGGGCCAAAAATCGTCTCACCCTAGAGACCTTCTTACCATCAGAAGCTACAGTTAAAAAGTTTCCCCCTTAACAATTTCCTCACAGTTATTTCCCTTGTCTCATCAGCATAGCTATAAGGGACAAAGGGAGATACATGTAACTGCATTGGAGTTATATTACCTCCTGAATAGTTATTCTATTTATAACTATTTATAATAAGATATGGAAGGTGGATCCGTGTAGCTGTTTTAGAAGGCATAGAAACAGATCTTATCAAATTCCATTAGCAAACAGCAGACCCTGATCCTATAGGAGGCACCTTATCTGGATCTACTCTGTTTGCAGATGAGTGAAAACAAGTTTATATGAGGGAAATTAAGGGTTAAATAGACTTCTTCAGATCCTAAACTGCAGTTAAAAGGTTACAGCACTGGGCAGTAAAATCACTCCAGGTCAATGCATGACTCTTAACTCTTTGTACGCTAGTGGTGAAACTGTGGTTACCTATGCAAACAGTATGGATCCAGATGAGAGGCCGCATAATGCTGCGTCTCATCAGGATCCAAACTGTTTGTCCACTTAACCATAATTTTGAAGAAAAAAAAGAAAGTTAGTTTATTTTAAGAATTGAAGCAGATGACAATAACTTTTTTTTGCAGACGAAAATTTAAAGGCATTTTGAAAGGAATGTTGATCCATTAACCCCATAGTGTGTAGTGTGAGTGATTTGTGATGCTATGACCCATTAACCCCATAGTGTGTAGTGTGAGTGATTTGTGGTGCTATGACACAGGGAACTTCACAGATCGATGTTATCATAGGTATTTGCACAATGTTAGTTGATTTATGTGATTGAAAAAAAAATTAGTTTCATTCTGATAATTTATTTTTAATAAATTTTATTATGCGAGTCTTCATTAATTGCATTTAGTTGAAATTTAGGTGTTTAATAAAGTCTTTTCTTCTTACTACTGTAACGTTCGTAGAACGTTGGTTATGCAAATGAGGCCGACCAGATCATTGTATCTGGGGAAGTGGAGGTATATATATAGCGCAACAAACATCTCTTGATGTGAGTTTAAGCGTTGCACCGACGGGGTTTGTTGTTGCTGGGTCTCTCGGTTTGCACGTTACAAATGGCGGTAGCGGTGGGATAAAGACAACTGCCAGACAGGAGTTGTAAGGCACCCACGGGTCTCCCAGGGTCCAAGTCTCGGGACGAGACTTCTCGGAGGGGAGAGTAATGTAACGTTCGTAGAACGTTGGTTATGCAAATGAGGCCGACCAGATCATTGTATCTGGGGAAGTGGAGGTATATATATATAGCGCAACAAACATCTCTTGATGTGAGCTTAAGCTTTGCTGCGACGGGGTTTGTTGTTGCTGGGTCTCTCGGTTTGCACGTTACACTACTAATTGTATTTATTTTAATTTGATTTTAAAACAAATAACGTCTTAAGTTAATCAAAATTATTGTCAATCAATAATTAATGTTACTCAAAAAATTAAAAACTCTTCTAAATTTCAATTGTTAAAAAATCTAATGACCCGTTTAATGGACTTATCATCAGATATTCACACCTAGAGTTAGAATTATTTCTAAACACCTATTAACCCTTTACCTGTTTGCTTTGACAAAAATTGATCTGGGTCTACTCGGTTTGCTAATGAGTAAAAACATGTTATTTCCATAAAGAGAAGTTTTAGCTTTGATAAAAACTGTAAAATAAAATCTATATCTTGTCAAATGCAAACAGAGCAGACCCTGATGAGACAGCTTCTATAGGAGCCGTCTGATCTGGGTCTACTCTTATTTTTAATGCATAAAACACAATATTTCTGTGAAGAGCAGTTTTTGGTTTGACAAAAACTGTATAATCAGATCTATATTGTGTCAAAAGAAACAGAGCAGACCCTGATCAGACATCTTCCGTAGGAGTCGTCTGATCTGGGTCTACTCTGTTTGCTGATACGTAAAAACAGGTTTATATGAGGGAAAGGGTTAAACGATTTTTAAAGATATTTTTATTGGTCATTTCACACAAAAACTGGCATTATGTACTGCTTAGCACTTTATTTGCCTATATACCTGGATCAAGGTATAATTGCATAGCTTTAATGACGTCACTTGAATTTCTCAAAGACCAGTTTTAGGCGTTTTGACCTAAGGCAAAATTGGCACAAGTTGTAAACAGTTTAGATCTTGGTCAACCAGTCACTTTAGGCTGGGTCCTAGTAGTGGTTACCGTAGCATCCCTCCCTAGACTTTTTTCATGGGTACCAAATTGTTCGTTGGGGTCCTCAGAACACATTTTGAGCATGCCCCCAAAAATAAGTTTGTCCCAGCTATATTTTATTTAACGGTTTCCATGGTAACCCGAGGTAATTTTCGAAACTACATTGGTTCAGAAAATGCGCCATAACTTTATTTTTAGAAGCAATAGAATGACAAAACAAGTACCAAAGTAAAGCAGAGATATATAGCTTGAATATGATATATGATTTTATTAATATTCATAAATTCATTCTTATGAATATTAATGAGGAAGTAAAAAATGGGGTTTTTTTTAGAAAAAAGGAGTTTGTTGTTTAGTCTGAGAGGCTTATTATTGCACAGAAATTATTGAATTTAGGTTTAATTTGTTTGTTGGAGTCCTCAGAACACATGTTGAGTATTTAACCAAATAATGTTGTCCCATCTATGTTTTATTAAACGGTTTCCATGGTAACACGAGGTAGATTTCAAAACATCATTGGTTCAGAAAATGCGTAAAAACTTTGCTTTTAGAGGCAATAGAAGGACAAAACAAGTACCAAAGTAAAGCAGAGACATGTAGCTTGAATATGATATATAATTTTGATAGTATTAATAAATCATTACTTATGAATATTAATGAGGAAGTAAACAATTCCGCTTTTTTTTAGAAAAATTAGTGTTTTGTTTAGTCTCAAAGGCAAATCAATAATAATATTAATTATTGAATTCAGGTTTAAATTGTTCGTTGGGGTCATCAGAACACTTTTTGAGCATTCCCCCAAAATAATTGTGTCCCAGCTATGTTTTATTAAACGGTTTCCATGGTAACCCGAGGTAAATTTCGAAACTATCTTGATTAAGAAAATGCTTCATAACTTTGTTTTTTGAGACAATAGAAGGACAAAACAAGAACCAACGTAAAGCAGAGACATATAGCTTGAATACGATATGTAATTCTATTAATACTCATAATGCATTCTTATAATGCATTCTTGTGAATATTAATGGGGAAGTGAAAAATGCGTTTTTAGTTTGACGAGTTTGTTTTTAGTTGAGAGGCCTAATGATATACAAATAGTTATTGAATTCAGATTTAAATGTTTTGACATCAACATACAAATAAAGGAAAATATCTTTGGTTCATGTAATATTTCTAAAAACATGTATATTTAAGATAAATTTGCATATAACGTGCGTAAATGAATAAGCAATTTAACATAAGCCCTACTATATTTAGCATTGTTTCGAGTGCACTATCTTTTCAATTATTTATTTTACGTAAAATACCAGATATTGAACAAAAATTGACAAGAGCAGAGGGTCATTACTTTGGGTTCTTGAATATTAATGCATACTTATCAATATTAATGAGATGTAAAATAAACACACTTGAATGAGCTGTTCTTTTTATCTGAGATTATTTTAGTTAACCAGTATGGAGCTTGATACTGACTGAAACAGCGATATTGATGTTCATGTATATAAATATGTAGATAATGAATATTATTTTCAAAATCATGAATAATAATGAGAATGTAAACTGTTGTAGGAAAGTAAGCTTTTCTATTATATTGCAATATACACGTACATGTATGTGAACAGCACATTTCTTGTAAGGAAATACAGCAGAGGAATTGAGCCTCGTGCATGTTTTATGAAGAATATTACTGTTATGGGTGTTTTGCAATGCAATAGAAAATATAAAGCATCTCGACTGTAATCATCAGGTTATGTTTACCCATATTAGCCTTGCGTGACTTCTAACTTACTCGCATTGTCTTGTACATTTGCTTTATTATTAACCACAGCATGCCAGAGCAACGCAAGGCTTCTTGCGAGCATTTCACGACAGGCCGGACAACTCATTAAGTGTGTCTGGCCTGCTGCGGATGCTCTGCGTCAGCTCCCTGTCCAGTTTCATCCCTCTGGACAGGGGAGACGTGGGAGCTTGCTGCCCGACGGAAGAAGTATTCTTTTCTTTGGTCAGCGACTCCCTCACAATAGACAAATCACTGTCCTCTAAAGCCAAGAAGAAGCCTGCTTCTTCTTTAAAATCACTTTCGTCAACAGCCCTTGTGGTGCAGTCGATTCCCCAGTTGTTAGTTGCAGATCGGCACCCAACTGCTGGCCCGTGCGCGGGTTCCCCGTTTACCACTTGAATAGTGCCCTTTGTTCTGGTCCCAGGTACTATTGATGCCAGGTCTCCCGGTCCGCTTGTTGTGTGAAGAGTTTTGCCTCCTCAGATTCGCCGGCTGGTCGCTCTCGATAGCCGACACTCATTCTGGGAACCAGCAAGCTTCACCTAGAGGGAGAATAGCTCTTGCGTGAACCGACAGTCCACACTTCTATGTCTTCGGCGGGTCCCACTCTTCCCGGGTGCTGTCATCCATGGCGTCCACCAGGGCGGATTCTGAGGGAGAGCAGGAAGACACTTTGTCCATTATGGCTCCTAGGGATGGTCCTATTTTTTAAGGGAATCAGACTTTGTGGAAGCCTCTCACTCAGATTTAGACGGGACTTAGTCCTCTTTTTCTTTAGATGATTCTGAACATCAATATTTCTATTGAGAATGCGTGTGAAGATTGTTTTAGAATCCTCCCATCCTCTGTCTGCCCTAAACCCCCGGATCATATTCACATGGGCCCTCTATCCTCTTCCGTGCTAGTGTCAGTCGAAAAAGTGGACCTCCCTAACCTAATTAAGTCTAGGGAGTCTCTCTCTCCTTCCACGGGACTTCTTTCCCGTTTGCCTGACCTGGGCGAAGATTTTTGTGCCAGCCCGGCAACTGGATGGATCATGTCCGCTAAACTCTTACGGACAAGGGTTCCCTCGGAGTCGGTTTCAAATGAAAATCGACCTGGGATGTTTTATCAGATCCCCTCACTTGATTCCGACAGCCCCAGGGGCTGACATTAGGCCTTCCTCTCTCTCTCTCTCTCTCTCTCTCTCTCTCTCTCTCTCTCTCTCTCTCTCTCTCTCTCTCTCTCTCTCTCTCTCTCTCTCTCTCTCTCTCTCTCTCTCTCTCTCTGTGTCTCTCCCCCTCTCTCTCTCTCTCTCTCTCTCTCTCTTCTCTCTCTCTCTCTCTCTCTACAGATGGAGTTCTGCTTTCTGCATGACTTTCACCATGCATTAAGAAGTCACCTGTCTAAAAGGGTCTAAATGCTTCTACATGTATAAAGAAAATTCGAATAATCGAGATTTTACCGTATACTCAGAATAATACCAAATACAATGCTCATAGAAAATTGCTTATTCATATACGCACATTATATGCAAATTAGCTGAAATACGCATGCTTTATAGAAATATTACCTGAAACAATGATGGTTTATTTTCCTTGTATGATCACATGAAAACATTCAAACATGAATTCAATAACTCTTGTTTATTAATTGGCATCTCAGACTAAACAATAAACTCCTTTTTTCTAAACAAAAATCGGATTGTTTTACTTTCTCATTAATATTCATAAGAACACATTTATGAAAATTAGTTAAAATTCATATCATATTCAAGTTATATGTCTTTGCTTTATTCAGGTTCTTGTTTTGTCCTTCCATTGCCTCTAAAAGCAAAGTTATGACACATTTGTTTAACCATGGATGTTTCGAAATTTACCTCGGGTTACCATGGAAACCGTTAAAAACATAGCTTGGACACAATTATTTTGGGGAATGCTCCAATGGTGTTTTGCGAACCAAAACGAACAATTTAAACCTGAATTCAATACTTTTTGTGCATTAATAAGCCTCTAAGACTGAACAAAAAACTCATTTTTCTAAAAAAGCGGATTTTTTATACTTCCTCATTAATATTGATAAGCAATCATATATGAATATTATTAAAATTATATATCATAATCAAGATATATGTCTCTGCTTTACTTTGGTTTTTTGTTTTGTCCTTCTATTGCCTCTAAAAGCAAAGTTATTATGCATTTTCTGAACCAATGATGTTTCGAAATTTACCTCCTCGCGTTACCATGGAAACCGTTCAATAAAACATAGATGGGACAAAATTACTTTGGAGGAATGCTCAAAATGTGTACTGATGACCCTAACAAACAATTTAAACCTGAATTCAATAATTTCTGTGCATTAATAAGCCTATCAGACTAAACAACAAGCTCATTTTTTCTAAAAAACGCATTTTTTCCATTCTCATGAATATTCATAAGACTGCATTTATGAATATTAATTAAATCATATATCATATTCAAGCTATATGTCTCTGCTTTACTTTGGTACTTGTTTTGTCCTTCTATTACCTCTAAAAGCAAAGTTATTACGCATTTTCTGAACCAAGAATGTTTCGGAATTTACCTCGGGTTACCATGGAAACCGTTTAATAAAACATAGATTGGACACAACTATTTGGTTAGATACTCAAAATGTGTTCTGAGGACTCCAACGAACAACTTAAACCTAAATTCAATAATTTCTGTGCATTAATAAGCCTCTCAGACTAAACAACAAACTCCTTTTTTCTAAAAACATCACATTTTTTACTTCCTCATTAATATTCATAAGAATGCATTTATGAATATTAATAAAATCATATATCATATTCAAGCTATATGTCTCTGCTTTACTTTGGTACTTGTTTTGTCCTTCTAATGCTTCTAAAAACAAAGTTATGGCGCATTATCTGAACTAAGGTAGTTTCGAAAATTGCCATGGAAACCGTTAAATAAAACATAGCTGGGACAAACTTATTTTTGGGGGCATGCTCAAAATGTGTTCTGAGGACCCCAATGAACAATTTGGTACCCATGAAAAAGGTCTAAGGGGGGGGGGGTGCTACGGTAACCACTACTAGGACCCAGCCTACTCGGTATTAGATCTGAATCCAGTTCAAGTTTATTCAGCAGTGAAAGGGTGAAAGCAGTGCACTAAGCTTCTATCATCTGCTAGAAATATTGTCCACTGAAAGATTAACATTGTCAGTATATTACTGTAACTCAGGTGAGCGATATAGGACCTCTTGTATATAAAGGAAACATTTAAGCAGACACAATTTGTTTATGGCAGGATAGAGGTCTTCTATTGATTGTCCTAAATGTGAATAGTTTTTAACACTTTGACTGCAGGAAACAAGTATACTGGAATTTGAAAACAATGTAGACCCAGATCAGAGGGATCCTAGATGAACAGGGTCTGCAATGTTTGTCATTTTATACCCTTTTGCAAGTCTTGCCCTTTTAAACGAAATGAATTCTTGTTTATAACATCTTATTGATAAATATTCATGTAAGAATTAATAACAGCTTGAAGGTAAATTCTATTGAAGCATATTAACACAGGTTATTTTGGCAAAGGCAGAAACTGTATAATCATGTCTATATTATTACATAAGCAAACAAAACACACCCTGATCAGATGACTCCTACAGGAGTTTTCTGATCTGGGTCTACTCTGTTTACAAAGGCATTAAAATGCACCTTTATCAAGTAAAGGTGGAACATGTCTTTTAGAACATTCAGCATTTAAAGGGTTACTACCCAAACGAGGCTCTTGGCCTTCACATGTAATTGACTTTGTAAAGTTCATTGTGCGACTTAAATGTGTGATACAAAATACAGAAGAACTTAAGTTAACACTGTACAGTAAAGATTGAAATGGACAAAAAATACTGGATCTGTATGGTATTTTCAAAGAGTTAATTTTGTGTGATTTGTGAGATTTGCTGTTTTTGTACCCTATTCAGGAAGTAAATGATATTCACCTGTACTTGAATTCTATACATTGTGTATACTGGGGTGCAGCAAAATGGCGACTGAAACAGAGGTCGGACTCTTAGAATTAGCTTGCCGTCAAGGATCAGAAGAAGCGGACTTGGTATGCGAGCCTTGTCAACTGGATGGAAAGATACAAGAGGTGGTGGGGATGTGCTGTGACTGCCAAGAATATCTGTGTCAGAAATGTTTTGATGCTCACACTATCCCGACACCCTGCAGGAACCATAAACTCATGAACAAAACAAAGCTGTTACAGGGTCAGGTGTCTCTAAAGTGGAAAGACCAGTGCACTGAGAAATGTACTGTACATGAAGATGAGGTCATCAAATACTTCTGCAAAACTCATGAGCAGTTTGGCTGTAGTGGTTGTATAACGTTGGACCACAGGTTATGTGACAAGGTGACTTATATTCCCCATGCAGCAAGCGACCTGGCCAACAATGAAGAATACCAACAAGCTAAGAGCCAGCTGAAATCTGTAGTGGAGAGGTCAAGGAAACTAGCTGGCAACTGCAAACAGAAAACTGAATCACTCGAGACAAGTTGTGGAGAGGCAGTAATCTCCGTACAGGAATTGAGAAAAGAAATAAATAAAGCCCTGGATAATATTGAGGCAGATCTTATTAAAAAATGTAAAACACTGAAATCAGAAGAAATCAAGAAAGTGACACAAATTATTGATAAGTGTAAAATAGCACAAAAAGATCTTCATTCACTAACAGCAATGGAAGAAACTTACCAAAACAATAAACAAATCTGTGATTTGTACACAGTCATGGTGAGAGCAAAGGATAAGATGCTTTTGGCAGAGGGAAAGATACAAGAAGCTGAGAATGAACAATTATCAATCAATAGTCAGATCAAGTTTGTAACCAACACAGAAATACTTGATACTCTGAAACATGATGACGTATTTGGAAAACCGACCATGTCAGGAGCTGCAAGTACTGTGGCATTGGAGGAAAAGAGACTCCCTGTGAGACAAGCAGAACAAACAACTGCCAAAAAGAGAGAGATGACAACAATTGTAAGAGCGGAATATATACATGATATCAATGTTAAGTCTGGTAGAGAGAAAAATACCTGCAATATAACAGGGATAGTAGTTTTGTCAGACAACAGAATGGTAATTGCCGACTTCAGATCAGGTGAAATTGGTAATGGAAATATTAAACTGGTAGATACAAAAAATGATAAGGTGGTCACACACCTGGCATTATCGGACTCTCCTATGTGTATTTCCAAGATAAACAACAGTCAGGTAGTTGTCACTTTTGGAACCAGTAAGGTATTCATTGTCAGTGTGGCAGCCTCTGCCATGAAAGTTGACAGCATGTTAGATGTAGATGGAAACTGTCGGGGAGTGGACTTCAAGGATGGTAAACTGGCTCTGTCATTTTCACATCCTGCAAAAGTTCAGGTCCTTACATTACAGGGTAGAGTGCTGCATACCATATCACTTGGCAATGAATTGTTTAGCCTTCCTACATGTACCTATGTGATCTTTGGACAGGACACCAGTTCCTTGTTTGTATCTACCAGGTTGAATAATACTGTGATGCATGTGAAGCTTGATGGCACTGTTGTAGGCACATACACTGACAGTGAGCTCACATGGCCTCATGGGTTACTCGGAGACAGTAGTGGCAATGTTTATGTATGTGGTTACAGCTCTCATAATATTCACAAGTTTACACCAGACTGCAGACAACTACAACTGCTCCTGACAAAGGATGATGGTTTGACCAAACCATATTCCATCAGCTACTGTGAGAAAGAGGAAAGGCTCTATATTGGAATGGAAGAAAACGATTTGGTCAAAGTATACAAAGCGATTTCTTTGTTGGACTAAACATTGACTATATTCAGTATTCATTGTCCAGTATTGGGAATACTCAATGGTTCTCTTTAGTTATCTTCTTCATCTTCTAAACATATATTATATTTTTCATGTACATAATTTCTGATAATACAAATGCTTTTTAGGCATTTGCAATCAGAGAAGACCCGGATCAGATGGCTCCTATAGGAGCCATCTGACCAGGGTCTGCTCTATTTGCTAATGAAATAACATAGATCTGTTTCTACAGTTTCTGCCACAATCAAACTTCCCTTGTTAATAATGCTGCTAAAATTCAGCTAATTAATATTCTTGATGTCATTATTTCTTACATGATGTAAAGGTGTGCCTAATATATTAGAGTGGGAGCATTGATTCTAACAGTAGAATTTTTTAAATTTCTTCAATTTCCTCTTAACCCGTTACCTCATGGATACAACACCTTTACAAACAGAATAGACCCAGATCTGGGTCCATGCTTATAAAGCTTTTAGTTGAGTCTGAGTTTCGTTCTCAGGGTTTGATTGGTCAGATTTGAGTTCTCAAGCTTTTGATTGGTCAGATTTGAGCCAAAGGCTCAAATCTGACCAATCAAAAGCATGAGAACGATCTCAGGCTCAACTAAAAGCTTTATAAGCAGGGACCCAGATAGCTCCTACAGGGTCTGCACTGTATTCTTATAAAATGCTGTAGATCTGATTCTGCAGTTTCTGCCAATTGGCCTAAAATGTCTTATGTTTAAATGTCAGAGTAAATATTATTCATGAAGGTAAAAAAATGTGTATACACATTCAAGACGCAAAGGGCTAACAATTTACATCATGAATATTCATGAAAGGAATAATAACATTATGAATATTAATTAGCTGATTTTTCGTCATGGATCTTTCGACCATGGAAGAAACTAGAATAAAATCAATATAATTCCATAAGCAGACCCTCTGATCAGAGGGTAGAGCCATCTGGTATGGGTCTACCTATACTGTTTGCAAAGACATTAAAAAGGCATATCTATAGAGTTAAGGAAAAGAACAGTATTGACAAAGCAACAGACAAATGTGGGTACTCAAATAATAAAATTGTTATTTCTGCACTAAACCTTTTGTTGTAACCATTTTTAGAATCATCTCGATCTTTGAGACAATTCTAAAGATTGGTCACAACATGGTGGAGAAATAAAGAAGATATTCTTGAAAGTGATTTTATTCCACCTCTTGCCTGGACCTCTGTTTTGAGAGTGTCATATACTTTTGATTTTTATGTGACGAAGAGCTACTCAGTGTCTCATCTGCATCCAAACAATTAGCAAAGATCGTCAGAAATTGGTCCATAATGTAGAAAGCAGAGGTCAAGATAAGATGCGTAAATTAAAACATTTTGTAGAAATAACTCTTTATTTCTCCACCAAACTCTATGTTGTGACCACTCTTCAGAATTGTCTCTTCGAGACGATTCTAAAGAGTGGTCACAACATAGGGTTTGGTGGAGAATTGATGATTTTAGTACACAAATTTAGCTGTTGCTCCGGTAGAAAGAGATGAATTTATTGTGAGAAATTGTGTTTAACCCTTTGAATGTGGGAAAGGAGTGGGCTGTCACTTGCAAACAGTGTAGACCCAGATTAGAGGGCTCCTAGAGGAGCTCTCTAATCAGGGTCTGCACTTTTTGTCATTCAAAATCCTCTCGCAAATTTACCCTTTCAAACTGTATGGACTCGACCAATAAAGAATGATAGACCATTCCACTCTGAAAATTCAGCACAGAAATGGTTAAGAAATGCTTAGAATGTTCAGTAGGCTAAAGTATTGTTGTACACACCACATCTGAACTGTATTACACTATATACATGATCAGGGTCCATGCTTATAAAGCTTTTAGTTGAGCCTGAGATCGTTCTCAAGCTTTTGATTGGTCAGATTTGAGCCTTTGGCTCAAATCTGACCAATCAAAAGGTTGAGAACTCAAATCTGACCAATCAAAAGCTTGAGAACTCAAATCTGACCAATCAAAAGCCTGTATCTCATCTAGATCTAAACTGTTTATATAGGTTATCACTACTAGTTCATCCTTTCCTTCATACACACACATGTTGACACATTTGCAAACAGAGTAGACTAGGATCAGATGGCTCATGGCGTAGGAGCCGTGTGATCAGGGTCTGCTCTGTTTGCTAATGAAATTTTATGGATCTGTTTCTTGACTTTCTAAAATGACTACAATATGTTTCCACCTTCCATATTTCTTTAGAAATATTTTTTAATGAATTATCATTAGGCATTAAAGTTTGGAATAAACATAGAACATGGAATATGGTTAATTGCTAACATCTGAACAACTTTTCTAAGTTGTACATTTAATCATAATCCTTTATTCAATGAATATTCCTATCAGAAATTATGACATTATGAATATTCACTTGAAATTATGACGTTATAAATATTAGTAATCTCAGGAGCTGTCTGATCTGGGCCTACCCTGTTTGCAAAGGTGTAAAAAGACATGGTTATGGGTGATGGATTGGTAATGACATACGCTGAAATCCTGAAAATAAACCACAGCTTACTTTAATTTTGGAATTTAGGGAATGCATTTTCTCCATAAGAAATCTAACAGCAGCTTATTTTCGAGTCCACTGTAATTATAATTTGAGATACAGGTTTAGATATCTATATTTACATTAATTTTCTGATTGATCCTCAAGTATTGTATAGTATACCATTCTTCTATCCCATTACATGATCTTTCATTGATAGACTTGTTTTCAACTGATCTAAGCATGCATGACGATTGGCTGTTAATGAACATGTGATGATGATTTAACCTTTTACTCCATAGATCTACATCATTTAACTCCTTTGCAAACAGAGTAGACTGAGATCAGATGGCTGAGATCAGGGTCTGCTCTTTTTGCTTGTGAATCTATATACATGTAGATATCATTCCCCAGCTCTGGCCTGGTCTGTGTTTATATGCTATTGTAAACGATAATTAACCCATTCCCGTATAGACTATTTTTAGATCCAACCTCTTTGAACACATCTACCGAAAAGGAGCATTTACTACTAAAAAGGAAAATTTTAGAATTGTGTATTGTTGAAACCATTGTGATAAATAGAGCATTTGCTCCTATTCGAGCAAAATTTAATGCTCTATTTATCATAATGGTTTCACAAAGTGACTTTTACAGAGGCGTCAAAAGGCGTCTATATGTGGGAATGGGTTAATACATGTATTAATAATGTCATTATTTCTTACCTCAATGAATATTCATGAAGTAAAGGTTAAATAGGAACTGCTTGGTCACCTCAACATTGCTTAATTCCATGGATATTCATGTAATAAATAATGACATCATGAATATTAATTTGACTAATTTGTTATTATAGCACACAGACACATGCATGCATTTTTGGCCATGGACGAAACAGCAGAATCATATCCAGATTATATCATAAGCAAATGGAGCAGATCCTGATCAGATGGCTCCTATAGGAGCTGTCTGGTCAGGGTCTACTCTGTTTGCAAAGGCGTATTTATGGAGTAAAGGGTGAAATACTAATATTCATATTGAATTGTCTTTTATTTTTCATTGTCAGACTCCATTTTTAACCCTTTAGTCGATGAGTATTCGTGTAAGAAATAATGACATCATGAATTTTAATTAGATTAATTGTTATAATAGAAAAATTTATAGAGACAGGAATTTTTGGCCATGGCAGAAACTGTAGAATCATATCTTTATTATAGCATAAGCCAACAGAGCAGACCCTGTTCAGACGGCATGTTTCTGTCATGGCCAAAATTCCCTGTGTCCATGTGCTATTATAACAATGTATATCTAGTTAATATTCATAATGTCATTATTTCTTACATGAGTATTCATGGAGTTAACCCTCAGTTTTCCCCATATAAACGTGTTTTCACGCATCTGCAAACAGAGTAGACCCAGATCAGACGGCTCCTAGAGGAGCCGTCTGATCAGGGTCTTCTCTGTTTGCTAATGGAATTTGATATAACTGTATCTTTACTTTCCAAAATGGCTACAATGCTCCACCTTCCATATTTTGTTATAACAATTTTGTCCATGAATATTCAGTAGGTATTGAAATTGGAATAAATGTAGAACAGGGAAAGGGTTAAGGGCTTAAGTATTTCCTTTCAAGATTAGTAATATAATATTTGTAGTGATACATAATACATGTAGATAGATGTAATAAAGATTGACTTTCATAATTTGGATGAACGTTTTACTTGTAAAATTACTCTGATTTGAAAAACTCCAGGAGTAAACAAATATCCTGAAATACTAAAATAAGCTGGTTTCAGGAAATAATGCTAGTATTTATAAACCCATTCCCGCATACTGACGCCTTTTTGATGCCTCTGTAAAAGTCCCTTTTTGAAACCATTGTGACAATATAGTATTTGCTCCATAGAAGCAAATACTATATTTATCACAATGCTTTAAAACCTACACAAATCTAAAACTTTCCTTTGTCAAGTAAATACTCCTTTTCAGTAGATTTATTTAACCCTTTCCCTCATACAAACGTATTTTCACGCATCTGCAAACAGAGTAGACCCAAATTATATGGCTCCTATAGGAGCCATCTGATTAGGGTCTACTCTGTTTGCTAATGGAATTTAATACATATATTTCTATACTTTCTTAAATAGCATCAAAGCTCCACCTTCAATGTTTCATTATGGCTATTTTGTCGATGAATATACAGTAGGTATTGAGGTTTGTAATAAACATAGAACAGGGGAAGGGTTAAATAGATTGCATAAAAAGATAATCTGAGAGAATAGGTTAATGTTTTCAATGCTGAATTTTCAAAGTGGAATAGCACATAGGGTCCATTCTGTATGAAAGGCTTAAACTTCATTGGTGGGTTTTGTGTCTTGTAACCTGCCGAGAGGCTGGGTGTGTCACATGTATAGGGATCACTTTTCTGTCATCTGTCTGTCTGTTTATCTGTCACACATTTGTAAGGTTGAGATTTTAGGTCAGCCTCATCGGCAGATGACACTTGTGTTTTGTGAACACCTCTTATAAATGACAAACACGCAGCATACCCCTGCCTGAGGGCTCATCTTTGGGCCCTCAGATCTGGGCCCACACTGTTTGCAAATGCCAGTGCATACATTTCCCTACATGCTAAAAACTACTGGTAGCTTACTATTAAAAAAACTGGCTTATTGTTTAGTACTTACTTTGAATTGTGGTTTGATTATTATTGAAACTGGCTTATTTTGGGGATTTCTTGGTATTGATTCAGATGAGCAATACAGTAAAACCTCTCTATAACGGCCACTAAATTACATGAAAGTAGTTTGTGTTAAAGGGCAATAAAGCCAGGCGACTGTTAAAAGCAAGGTGAAAGTAAACAGAACGATCCTATAGGAACGTTCCTATTTACTTTCACCTTGCTTTAAGCAGCCACCTGCCCTAAATACCAACCAGTTACCACAATTTAGTGTCCGTTACAGAGAGGTTTTACTGTATATAGGACCATCAGGTCCTCTCGGTAGTGTGTGTTTTAGTCTTTATTTTGCAATATACAGAATATAGAAAATATATCTTCAAACGTGTAGAAATGTTTATTCTGTTCTATTCCCTCCCCATGTTCAGTGATATTTAACACTTTACTCCATGAATACCCCTTTCTACACCTCTGTAAAAGTCACTTTTATGGAACCATTGTGATAAAAAGAGCATTTGTTTCATAGAAGAAAATGCTCTATTTATCACAATGGTTTCAATACTACACGATTCTAAACTTTTCCTTTTTAGCTCACCAGAGCACAAAGTGCTCAGGATGAGCTTTTGTGATTGCCTGATGTCCGTCGTCCGTCGGCGTGCGTCGTCCATCATGCGTCGCCAGTCGTCAATAATTTGAACTTTTAAAAATCTTCTTCTCTAAATCTACAGGGTTCTCAGCTTTCATCTTTAGCACATAGCATCATCTTTAGGTCCTCTACAAAAGTTATATAAATTATGCCCCTGGGGTCAAATTAAATTGGCTCCGCCCCAGGGGTGCCTTGTTTTTAATAGAACCATATAGTAAAACCTAGAAAGTCTTCTCCTCTGAAACTTGAAGGTCCTCATCTTTCATATTTAGCACATAGCATCATGTTCAGGTCCTCTACAAGAGCTATATAAATTATGGCCCGGGGTCAAAATTGGCCCCGCCCCAGGGGTGGGCAGTTTTCAATAGAAACAAATAGTGAAATCTTTGAAAATCTTCTCCTCTGAAACTGGAAGGTTCTCAGCTTTCATTTTTGGCACATAGCATCATGTTCAAGTTCTCTACATATTTTTATACCCCCTTTTGAAAAAATGGGGGTATATTGCTTTGCACATGTCGGTCGGTCGGTCTGTCGGTCGGTCGGTCGGTCGGTCGGTCGGTCGGTAGATCGATGGTTTCCGAATGATAACTAATAAACGACTTGGCCTAGAATCTTCAAACTTGCTGTGGTGGTTGGTCATGACAAGTAGATGACCCCTATTGTTTTTGAGGTCACTAGGTCAAAGGTCAAGGTCACCATGACCTTAAATGGTGAAATAGTTTCCGATCAATAACTGCTCAAGGGTTTGGCTTGGGATCTTCAAACTTGCTGTGGTGGTTGGTCATGACCACTAGATGACCCCTATTTATTTTGAGGTCACTAGGTCAAAGGTCAAGGTCACCATGACCTTAAATGGTTAAATGCTTTCCGATCAATACCTGCTCAAGGATTTAGCTTAGAATCTTCAAACTTGCTGTGGAAGTTGGTCATGACCACTGGATGACCCCTATTGATTTTGAGGTCACTAGGTCAAAGGTCAAGGTCACCATGACCTTAACTGGTAAAATGGTTTCTGATCAATAACTGCCCATGGGTTTGGCCTAGAACCTTCAAATTTGCTTAGGTGGTTGGTCATGACAACTAGGTGAGTCCTATTGTTTTTTAGGTCACTAGGTCAAAGGTCAAGGTCACTGTGACATTAAAGGGTGAAATGGTTTGCGATTAATAACTGCTCAAAGGTTTGGCCTAGGATCTTCAAATTTGCTGTGGTGGATGGTAATGACCACTAGATGACCCCTATTGTTTTTTAGGTAACTAGGTCAAAGGTCAAGGTCACCATGCTCTTAACTGGTGAAATGGTTTGCGATCAATAACTGCTCAAGGGTTTGGCTTAGAATCTTCAATATTGCTGCGGTAGTTGGTCATGACAACTGGATGACCCCTAATGTATTTGAGGTCTATAGGTCAAAGGTCAAGGTCACCATGACCTTAACTGGTAAAATGGTTTCTGATCAATAACTGCTCAAGGGTTTGGCTTAGGATCTTCAAATTTGCTGTGGTAGTTGGTCATGACCACTGGATGACCTCTATTGATTTTAAGGTCACTAGGTCAAAGGTCAAGGTCACCATGACCTTAACTGGTAAAATGGTTTCTGATCAATAACTGCTCAAGGGTTTGGCTTAGGACCTTCAAATTTGCTTAGGTGGTTGGTCATGACAACTGGATGACCCCTATTGTTTTTTAGGTCACTAGGTCAACGGTCAAGGTCACCATGACCTTAACTGGTGAAATGGTTTGCGATTAATAACTGCTCAAGGGTATGGCTTAGGATCTTCAAACTTGCTGTTGTGGTTGGTCATGACCAATAGATAACCCCTATTAATTTTTAGGTCACTAGATCAAAGGTCAAGGTCACCATGACCTTAACTGGTAAAATGGTTTGCGATCAATAACTGCTCAAGGGTTTGGCTTAGAATCTTCAAACTTGCTAAGGTGGTTGGTCATGACAACTAGATGACCCCTATTGATTTTGAGGTCACTAGATCAAAGGTCAAGGTCATCATGACCTTAACTGATGAAATGGTTTCCAATTAAAAACTGCTCGATGCTTTGGGTCGGGATCTTCAAACTTGCTGTGGTAGTTGGTCGTGACCACTAGATGACCCCTATAGTTGTTGAGGTCACTAGGTCAAAGGTCAAGGTCACCATGACCTTAATATGTGAAATGTTTTCAGATCAATAAATGATCAGTGGTTTGGCTTAGGATCTTCAAAGTTGCTGTGGTGATTAGTCATGACCGCTAGATGACCTCTATAGTTGAGGTCACTAGATCAAAGGTCAGGGGGTCTGGGGGTATACATGTTTTACAAACATCTCTTGTTTTTTTTATAAATTATGGCCTCAGGGCCAAAATTGGCCCCGCCCCAGGGGTGGGCAGTTTTCAATAGAAACAAATAGTGAAATCTTTGAAAATATTCTTCTCTGAAACTGGAAGGCTCTCAGCTTTCATATTTGGCACAAAGCATCATGTTCAGGTCCTCTACAAAAGTTATATAAATTATGGCACTAGGGTCAAAGTTGGCTCCGCCACAGGGGTGGGCAGTTTTAATAGAAACATATTGAGAAAACTTTGAAAATCTTCTCGTCTGAAACTGGAAGGTTAATATCAGCTTCATATTTGGCTCATACCATCATGTTTCTAAGGTCCCCTACAATTTTTTCTAAATCATTCCCCTGGTGTCAAAGTTGGCCCGCCACAGGGCCGGCTAGTTTTCTATAGAAACATATAGTGAAAACTTTGAAAATCTTCTCCTCTGATTGTCTGGTGAGCGCTTCAGGACCATTCTGGCCCTCTTGTTTCAGTGTTTGGGCAAGACAGATTGTGTCATTTATATTGTTTAATTTAATTTAATTGAGAAATCAAGTCCTTGAATTTTCCCATCGAATCTCTGTATGAACCATGTCCTATATATAGGAGCTGTCTGATCAGGGTCTGCTCTGTTTGTTTTTGGAGGTATATACTGGGTTCTACACCCTCTATCACAGTCAAATCATTCTCTGTTAGTAATGTTTTAAAAAAAAGTTCAGATCATTACTGTTCATGACGTCATTCTTTCATGAACAGTGTTAACAGTTAACTCATTCCATCATGGATACTCGTTCAAGAAATAATGACGTCATAAACAATTATGAGATGAATATTTATAATGGCATGTTAACCCTTTCTCCATAAATACGCCTTTCTACGACTGTAAACGTCACTTAATGAAATCATTGTGATAAATAGAGCATTTGCTCCATATGAGCAAATGCTCTATTTATCAAAATGGTTTAAAAACTACAAACTTCCAAAAAGGTTCCTTTTTTGTAGTAAATGCTCCTTTTCGGTATATGTATTCAGAGATATTGGGTCTAAAAATAGCCTATTGAGGATTGTGTTAACAAAAGTTCTGGCCATAGCTGTAATTATAGAACCAAACGTATATTGCTCTTTAAGCAAACGGAACAGACCATTATCTGACAGTTAAATTTTAGGTTCATCTTGTCAAGGTCACTGTTACTAAAAATAAAATAAGATGTGTTTGTGAAACGCTATGCCCCCGAGTTGATCTTGATGTATGACCTTGACCTTAATAAGTCGCCTCCATAAGATGCACATGCATGCCAAATTTGAAGTATGTATGTGCAATGGCTAAAAAATCATCGTCAACGTTATAGTTGGACACAAACCAACAGACAGAGCAGAACCGTATGTCCCCCGATATGAGATACATGTATTCCAATTAAACTCAGTAGGCCTATGCTGTTAACTTGCTTGGATATGAAGAATATTATTGCATTACAGGTAAATTTGGTCACAGTCAAGGTTACTGTTTTGAAATAAGAAAAATCGTTTCCACTAAATAACTAATTACAAATGGAGTATTACATGCCAAGGATATTTAAACATTCCTCGTAGTAGCAATAATATCGAAGTTATGTGCAAAACAATAACAGGTGTCTGGTATGCGAGGAGTGTCAATTAACACATTCCTTCATATAAACGCCTTTTCACACATTTGCAAACAGAGAAGATCCAGATCAGGCGGCCCCTGTAGGAGCCGTCTGATCAGGGTCTGCTCTGTTTGCTTTTGGAATTCTGATAGAGTTAACTCTACAGCTTCTATCAATACATATGCCAGGTCAAGTAAACAGATTGGGTTTTCTTCAAATTCTGATAGTATACAGTTAGTTAAACACCATCATATAATCTGGATCCAAGCTGTTTGACACTCGGTCAGATGCAAGACAAGTCGTGCTTAGCATAATAGGATTAACGATTTCACCATTATCGTTGAATGAGAAAACTGTATGTCTAGATAGGACCCCAGATGATTCTGACCATTACTTGGTCAGTAAAAAAAATATGCTAGAAATTTCTGATTAGAGTGTACCCTAATTTCCTTAACCCTTTCCCTGTTCTATGTTTATTCCAAATTTCAATACCTACTGAATACTCATGGGCAAAATAGTTATATAATGAAATATGAAAAGTGGAATTTAGTAGTAGTTAAGTAAGTAAAGAAACATATCTTTCACAATCACAAACAGAGCAGACCCTGATCAGACCACTCCTATGTCATCTGATCTGGGTCTACTCTGTTTACAAACGCGTGAAATCATTTATATGAAGGAAGTGCATAACCAAACAGGGAATGGGTCTATCAGTTATGACGTTGTGCTCAGCTGGAACGTAATTTTCTTGTCCAAATATCCCTTCTCTTGCTGAATTTTAAAATACATTTCTCCTTCTTTACCCATGTCCTGTTGTATAATTACATATATCTTCACTGTGTACAAGTATTTCGCTGTGCAATCAGTGCTGTGGAGTGCACTGGTTGCACAATCAACTTGTAAATAGTGCAGACCCTGATGAGACAGCTCCTGCAGGAGCTGTCTCATCTGGGTCTTCACTATTTACAGGTATGTATATTGACGCGATTAGCAAGCGAAGGGATATGTTCTACTACACGAAATACATGTCTCATGCCTACTGATCCACTGGCTAAACAGGTCCGATACCACTCACTGTCATATCCTGAAATTACACGATGAACAGTGTAGGCAAGTTTCCAAAATATTTCAAATTGGTGACCTTCAGGGCTAAGACTTTCTTAGACGCACATGCAAACTAGAAATGGTGTCAAAGCCACCTGATGCTAGCCCGTTTAAAAGTCTAAAACATGTCATATTGAACACACACACCATCAATTTCAATTTCAACTTAACTGCATCAGTATCAGAACCAAAATGCAACCAAGAACCAATTTTCAGCAACTTAAAAAGATTATTAACCCTTCGCTTGCTGAATTTTAAAATACATTTCTCCTTCGATCTTTACCCATGCCCTATTGTATAATTACATATATCTTCACTGTATACAAGTATTCGCTGTGCAATCATTGCTGTGGAGTGCACTGGTTGTCTCATCTGGGTCTTTACTATTTACAGGTAGGTATATTGACGTGAATAGCAAGCGGTGGGTTAAACAAGAAAGATAGATACCGAATATGGAAGCCCTAGGTCTATACGTTCAAATGTAATAGGCAGTTTTGCAAAAGGTGAAGTCAATAGGGCAAACATGTTGGCAAGGTCCAGGGGCGGATCTAGGATTTGTTGTTAGAGGGGGCGTAAAACTTAATTATATGCTGGGGGTCCAGAGTGCAGGGCAAAGCCCTGGTAGGGGGTCCAGGGAGGGCGAGCTCCTGGATTTTAGTGATTTCGAATACTTAGACAAGCCTCCTCGAACATGTCGAGTATTATGTGCTTGCATCTGGGTAACGTGCTAAAAATGCATGGCATTTTATAAACAGTACAGGTCTATGGATTTAGCCAGAAGAAATGCTATTATGAAGCCCGCGCCGAAAGTATGGGCCGAGGGCCGAAGCAGGGGAGAGGTAGAGAGCACGAGAGGGACACAGCCCTTTCTCGTCCTGTGGTGTCATTTTTGTAGTGGTTTCTGGTGATATTTTGATGGACTTTCACTCATCAAATTTTTACCATTTTAAGACATTTGTTTGGTAATTGGAGTAAGATATTGACCAAGCTGAAGTAGTTTTCATTGAACTTAAGTGCTTGTGTGGCGGCCGTACAAAGTCGCAGTACTTCATGCGCAGTGTTGTTATATGTTCTGGTGCTTCGGGATCTTTGATGCTTTGATAAGCTCTTAATTTGATAAGTTTGGAAAAATGAATACTGCTTAAGCCGATGCTATGGGGCGTGAGTAGTGTTGCACTTCTAATTACTACTCATGAAAAGGCTCAATAAAACCGAGTCTGCAATTTTCTCTTTTCACATTACTACTTTTGCTTTCGAATGATCTCCCACTTTCAGAATTTATTTATTATAACAGCAACACTGAGAGAAACAGAGTATGACACCCACTATCAGTCTTACGGTCACCTAAAAACCTGCATTTATTAAATTTGATTTTCAATTACACTTAACTGTCAGACAGTGGGTTAAGTAACAGCAATTAGTAGCCCAGGGTAACTCGAACTTAAATTTAAATTTGGAATCGTATTTTGGGAAACTTTGATGGTATGCATAGTATTGGTAATTTGGTAATTAATATGCCTTTCTAGTATAATGGAAGCAATGCATTCTGAGTAGCCTTTTCAAATCTTTTTTTTTTTTTTGGTGCAAACGGTGTGTATACTCCCTTCGGGGGACTCCTGCGGTAGCCCCTTGAACGGGATCTACACTGTTTGCAGTTTAAATATTTCAAAATATTCGGCAAGTTTAAGTCTTACATACAGATTAGACTACTTATAGATACTGATGGCAATTGTTATGATGATGAAGACGATGAGGAGGATGGAGATAGGTATCATCATCTTCATCATACTCATCGTCATAGTCTCTAGTATGATTATTGATTATCGCATTATATAGGCTGGCATATATTTCTCATGCTATTCGTTTGGTTTCGCTAGACAGGATAGCGAGAGATATATATGAAGTCATTTTTATTGTCTACGTAATCTACGGTCTTGCATGCATTTCAACTTATTTCCTCTTCTAGGTTTCGTTTCGCTAGAGAGGACAGCGGGTGATATGCATGTGCCGGAAAAAAAATAAATGATAGGACATTAATTCTATACAATTTCTATGGTAATCTGTGTATGACTTTATGTACATGATCGTTTATTTTGAGTTCATTGTATGAATGTTTGATTCACATTGTATTTGTTCTTCGTGAGTGGAAGATAATACTAGTTAATAATGGAAGCTCGTCCTGAGTAGCCCTTTCAAATCATTTGTTTTTCTTTTTTGCAAACGGTGTATACTCCCTTCGGAGGACTCCTGCGATAAGCCCCTTGAACGGGATCTACACTGTTTGAAATTTAAATACTTCAAATTATCCGGCAATTTTAATACTTTCATTCAGATTAGACTCTACATGTACATATAAAAACAGATGTGTTATACAAGGTTAAAAAGTTAACTGTGGTCGACTGAACGTTAGAAGGCTATCTATCCTAAAAACTGGAGCAGATGTCAAATCCGTGTAAGCTAGCTTTTGAATTGGAGTTGTAGGTCTAATTGGTGCCGTATATCTAAAGGGTGATTGCAAGTTTTCAAGTTTTCAAGCAGTAGACGTGTTCGTGAGGTAGCCGATTAACGGCTGCTACGGCTTGAACTGTTTCCTGCATGCGAATTGTTTGGTTCTAGATGAGAGGTCTACCGAAACGGTTTATCAACATAGTCAATCTTGTTCGCTTGTTATATATGTAAATAGTTTATGGGTGAAATGTATGATTAAATACAGAAGTGTGCATCGTGCTAGCGGTTGGGTCCCATTCGCACGGATATTTTGTATTCACTTTGTATCATATTGAGCCATGCATGGAAATTATAGTGATATTATATGATCCAATGTGATTCCTGGAGCCGGCAGCTAATATGAGTCCCGACCGTCTGACAAGTGGTATCTCATGTGTAATCCAACCACTTGACAAACTGTATACATTAGGAATACTTGTCGAAGTTCAAAATCAAGGTACATGATAATTGAAGCGGACTGCAATTCAAAACTTTTTATACGGTGTCTAAGTCGTGCCCGATATCTTATCACGTGACAACGTTTGTTTTTCACTAGCCACGTGTTTGTTTCCCTCCAAAGCTGTCATATATAAATATACATGTATACTTCCCATGCGTGGTGGATACAAGATGAAAATGACTGCAGTTGAAGGATTCTGTTGTGGATCTTTAAATATATACGCTCAGGTTATGTTTGGTATACGGATCAATTGCGTATTTGTTTCATTGCAAAGTAAACAGTTACAAATCGGT